>JAGSMZ010000031.1:600000-1097500 GCA_029286645.1 Papilio protenor | reverse complement strand
AAAATACACTAAAAACAAAATACACTAAAAACAAAATCTTCTCAAAAAAACAGTACACTAAAAAGTAACGAAATAATTTCTTGAAAATAGTAAACCTCCCTTATTGTAGCTGTTATGTCTATATTGTACAATTATTATTACTTTGAAGTCGGTGTCAGTCATTACTAAAAACGTTACTATACTTTCAATTGTCAATTGTTATGGTAAAAATGTAGAAAACCTTACGTAGAAATATCACTGCATATACCTCGGCTGACACCGACATCAAAGTGATAATAATTGTACAATATAGACATAACAGCTACAATAAGGGAGGTTTACTATTTTCAAGAAATTATTTCGTTACTTTTTAGTGTACTGTTTTTTTGAGAAGATTTGTTTTTAGTATATTTTGTTTGGAAGTCGGTTTTGTTTTTTATTTGTGCTTTATTTTTTACTATCTTGCTCCTATAAAAATTGTATATCATATTTGTTTTAATAAAATCTTTAACACAATGTTAATGAATATGTATGTTTATACATAACTAGCTTTCGCCCGCGACTCCGTCCGCGTGGTATTAAAAAAAAACAAAAGTAAGTAGCCTATGTGTTCTTCCAGACTCTGCTCTACATCTATGCCAAATTTCATCCAGATCCGTTCAGCCGTTTAGGCTACAAACTCTAACAAACATCCATCCATCCATCCATCCATCTAAACTTTCGCATTTATAATATTAGTATAAAGTATAATATTAGTTAGATTGGCTATTGATAGAAATAGAAACAAGTTTCGAATACGTAATAGGTTAGTATCAACACTTGATGGCTATGTCACATGACGCTTTCCATGTTATCTAACCTGTCCCGTTATAAAGTTCATAGGTTCCATTCACTTACGTGACAAATATAGTACCATCTTTCGACTTCATCAGGTGGGATCGTAGTCAAGCGCCAGCTTAACGAACATAAAAACCTAGTATTTCCTTTTAAATACTATTAATTGACGTGATAGTGTGTCAATCTAAAACAGTAAACACATGTACGAACTTGTTGTCTTTGTTAGTGTTCACAAGAGTAAAAGGGATGACAATATGTTTGTGTGTTTCGACATTTAAAACACACGGTAACATTCTAACTTTGTTTGTTTGTGAACGGGAAGATTCTCTTTGAATTCGTATTTGGAAATCAAGTAAAAAAATGGTATTTTATATGTTTTAAGATAAAATGTTTAAGTAAACTTTACTGTTGGGGCCACGGAGGTCAAATGAAAAAACGTATTTACCTTTTCACTTCACGACTACCATATTTGAACTTTCTATTTTTTTGGTGGGCATACGGTCAATGTAGTTTATAAGTTTCCAATATATTTACCGGTTTCATTCGTAAATATTCACAATTTTAATATATTAGGTGAAGTCATTAATAATTTATGTTAAAAATGTTACTTTGTATTTTTAATCTTCGACGTACACAGTTTTACTAACGTGTCACCAAGAATACAGAATAATGATGATTGGTCAAAATTATTACAATAACATTAGTCACCCTTGTAATGATGATATTGCAGTTGTCTATGCTAAGATTACACCCGCGTCATTGTTACCATTTCAACGAGCAATGTTTATTTTTGTTAGACAATTTCGACCAACCAAATGTTATGCATTTAACTATATCGATAGACATGAAATTAGTGTTGTAACGATGTAATTGTTTTTGAATATCGATATAGTAATATGCATATTCTTGTCGATATTTCCAACAGCTTGTAACTAAAGTTAAAGCAATATGAAATTTTGAGCTTACACCGTTTATATAATTTTCTAAATTGCTACTTACTAATTAAACATAAGGGCATATTAAAACTACAATTGTTATAAAACAGTAACTATTACTTATGACTTCAAACTGATATATAAAAAAAACTCAATAGCAATTGATATGTGCAATAATAACTCGTGTCTAATTTCGTTCCGTTTATAATTATCGATATGTATCGATGTTTTACAAACATCACTAAAGCTGACGTATACGAACATGCCATTTCGCCGATCTAACAAACGTCGAGGCGTGTTTCTGATTGTGTAATGCACGGCGCCTGTACTTATTCAATTGTGTTACAATTCGTACGTATATTACGCACGTATTTTATAACTATAAGAAATTTTATGTTGTTAATACAAATACCAGCTGGTACTAATTGATTTCTATAAAGATCTCATTCTCAAGCTTGATAGCGTATGAACTATGCATTAGTCTACCACAGCCTTTAATTTTGAACGAGAAAAGTACATCTCGATAATTGTATTTTTCGGTGACATATTCATCGGAGAATTTCTGTTTTCGGATTTTTTCGAAACACTTTTACAACTTTCGGTTATTTATCGGTCACTTTCGGTTACTTTAACTCACTAGAGTAGTGCGACCTTCGTCGCTTCCCGACGTAACTGTGTCTCCTTTGTTTAATGCCGAGGTTAAGGTACATACAATTGAGTCATAGCTCTACCAGTATGTAGAAACGAGGATCTTTGTCTTCTGATCCGTTTTACGTAGAATAAATGGCGTATTGTATTTACGGATGACTTGATACGTTTGTTAAAATAAGAATCGATAACATAGGTCACTATATCAAGCAGAATTTATTTATACTTATGGAAGAGATATTTTAGTTTGCATGATTTATTCTGCCGTCTGAACCACAGCATCCAATTATGTCATTATCCTCAGGGTCAGATCAGGTTTGAATCAACGCCTCTTGATAACTGGTTCTGAAATACGCAGGCCTTTGTGTGCTACGGTCAGTGTGATTAATTCTGGCATTAAATATAATGCCCAGGGTTTTTTAACTAATGTTACAGTTGAATTTGTCTAGTCTTAAAATACTACATTACAGTACGGGTAACTTATTTACATTTGGCCCGTTGCTGCGACCCGATCTGTCTTGAATATAAATGAAAGACAATTATACAGTCAAATCATTGTTTTTATTCCCGTTTATTCAGTTTAACATTTATCTATACGGTTCACATCCGGCTCGAAGGACCACGAAGTTGTTTTTTAAAATCTAGAAACAAACTAAAATCAATTTAAAAGTTTGTACTTATATGGATACTGATAAAACTCACAATATATTATTATTAGAATATGCAAAAAAGAATTAACAAAAGTATTTCTGTTTGGAACTCCAATTTTTCATATGTTAAATTACTTCGGTTTATATATCGTAAAGATTGTGAATTAATGAAGCAGCGATTCTACTTGTACTGGTTGTTATCCACACAAGTTACAGTATTGTATGTGAGCAAGGTTTAAGTGACAGGATGTTATTGCAAACTTAACGGATGTTTATGCAACATTACACCCGCCTTATAGCCGGCAGTTGTCGCGTTGACAACCGATATTGAAATTTAAATACCAGTGTTGGTAACTGAAAGATTTTTTTTTTATAATATAAGGTGGTAAACGAGCAAGCGGCCACCTGAATCCACCTAAATGGAAAGCGACCGATGCCCATAAACATTCGCAATTGCAGATGCGTTGAATACCCTTAATTGACGGAGGAGGTGACGCACATAAATAGGACATTTCCCCTTCCTATGCGTCTCCTCCACCGTCAAATCCACTTTTCCTTCCCAACTTTTCTTAAGAAAAGGGTGGAAAGAGAAAAGGGACTCAAATTCAATCGCCGGTTTCCGAGTTTTAACCATACGATAGTGTTATTGGTTCGATAACTTCATGGAATGCGTTTCCGAACTATGTAACTTTTTTACTCCGTTGAAACTTAGTTAAAGCTAATGAATCGTTAGGTAATCAAATAAATGGAAACTTCAGCAATCTAGCATAATTCTTTTTGAGAAAACAGACACCAGTAATATTTTGACAGTATTTTTACAAGTGTTATACTTGAAAATTGTGTTTGAAAGTAACGCTAGTGATGGAGAAATAGAGAAGCAAAGGTTAGCGTGGTATAGGCATAGGAGAGTACAAAAGTAAAAACAAAATACACTAAAAACGAAATATTGTCATAAAAACAATGAATCGCATGTAACAAGAAGGACGTTAGTTATGAATGTGGAGGGGTACACCGGTAGAAGTAGACCTAGAAAGAGATGGATGGATTGCGTGAAAGGTGACATGATCAAAAAGGGAGTGATGACTGAGATGACGGATGATAGAGTTATTTGGAGGACGAAAACCCGGTGCGCCGACCGTACGGGAGTAGAATAAAGCAGGGCAGATGATAAACAATGCACTAAAAAGTAACGAAATAATTCCTTGAAAATAGTAAACCTACCTTATTGTAGCTGTTATGTCTATATTGTATAATTATTATTACTTTGATGTCGGTGTCAGTCGAGATAGGCAGTGATATTTCTACGTAGGGCTTTCTACATTTTTACCATAACAATTAACAATTGAACGTATAGTAATGAATCTACATTTACTGACACCGACTTCAGAGATTTCAATAAAACTAAAGGCATTTCTTAACACTTGTTATTAGTCCAGTTATTTTGTTTAAATATCACCTTTACGAACGTGTTCATAAAATGATTACAATATTGATAAAAATCCGTGTATCGGCAGTTTCGTTTGACGCGTTTCGATTCCTTTGACCCGTCGCGTGACGTCAGCGGACTTGAACCTCGCAGACCTTGCGTTTCTCACTTAACAACTTAAGGTATTTATTATTTTCCTTTATGAGTACTTCGACGGTTTTTTCAATAGTGTTGTAAGAACTCTTTTTTTTTTATATTTATGCAATTTGTTTCCATAGCTTTTTCTTGCAGATTATGTTTTCTTTTATCTTCATTGGTTAGTTGTTTTGTAGTCTATCTATACATATAATAAAATTGGAGTGTCTGTTTGTAATATCAAAAAAAAAAATCCAGATTTCGGGAAGATGATGTATTTGCGTTGCTGATAACGAAAATAGCATTTAAAAAAAATTTGTCTATCAATCTGTCCGGAATCCGCCTTTGTTTCGGGTAATCTCTGAAACGGCTGGGCCGATTTCGACCTGATTTTTACAGAAAGGGGTTATAGACGGGCATATTGCTAATTTTTTATCATAATATTGCGTGGACGAAGTCGCGGGCAACAGCTAGTTGTATAATAAACAGGCATAAGATGACAGTAAATTGATCTCTAGTATTTTTCCTTGTAGTTTTTTAATGGTTTAGTGAAGATGCAAAATAAAAACGTACAGTAATTTTGCACAACGTTTAGTTTTGAAGTTATGGTCATTTGACCCGTACCTTACGTGGGCGGGTATCTTGGCGATCGCCCACATAGGTCATTGACCCTTATGTCTTGAACACGCCAAATTACTTGATGTTATTTGACGGTATGGGGTTGTTTTTGAATGTTATTTCATAAATTGTAAAGGTGAAAATAATTATTAAATCCTTGGAAACTACAAATTACTGTTACCATAATAACCTTGCTTCCTTATTGTTAGCAGCTTGTAGTTTGTGGTCCCTTTCCCACATGAAGATTTTTTCCAATTTATTTACCCCCTAAATTTAATAGTGTGAAAATATATAGCCTAAAGCGTGTCGTAAGTGTAGGGCTTATTATTAAAGAAAGGATTATTCAAAAATATTCTGTGATTGTTGACATCCTACGCCACGAAGTAGTGTGTGATTATGTTTTATTTTTTTAGTATAGAAGTATAGAAAAATCTTGTCATATATGCAGATTGCCTTTATTGTATTTTGTACTCTAATCATGTATTAGTATATTTGTATCGATTATTACGATATTGTTGACCTAAATGAGGTTCATTATATTCCTTTGTCTCGCCTACATAAAACTATTTTGAATATAAACGCCTTCTGACCAAAGGCGCCTTGTTTAGTTTATAATCGTTATTTAAATATTTAAGATTTATTATAACCAAAACACTTGTAAACTATTGTCTCTATTTTTCAAAGTAAATTAATGGACGACGACATATTTCTTGTAATATTTCAAGTTTGTGTTTTTTTTCGTTGTGTTTTTAATGAAACTTTTGTCTCTAGTTCAAAATGATGTCAATTTAAAGCAATTGACTTCTAGTCTGATATCTAAATTGTAACTCCACTTGCTATAGATAATTGGAGTACAATACAGTGAGCGTTTCCACTCATGCGGGACGGGTACAAGACGTACTATGATTCTATTTTTTTTTATTTTTTTTTTATTATCCTAATTTAGCTATAACAGTGTTTTTTTATTTTAAATCTAAAGATGTGAAGTGTATCCTTGATCCTTTTTGGACATTCCGCTATTGGATACGGAATGTCGTCCATTTGTGTGATGTGTACGTGATTTTGCTATGTACTATGAATCTATAGAATTAATTCACTTCTCAGTATAGTTAAGACGGTATTGTTACTTTATAATTTGAGTGTCACCTTTCATGTTGAAACTGGGATAAAACAATTTGATGGATACCGTATGCATCGACATAACAATTAGACGAAGGAAAGAAAGTGCGTCCATATAAAAAGTCCATACTCGTAAGCGCCTATTTGTTTGTATGACTCCTTTGAGCTAAAAAAAACTTAACACGTCCAGTGCCACCCACTCGCTTAACGAATCATACGGAACAATCTTAGGAGCATTGAACGTGTTAAAATCAAAAGTTTACAATTAATCTTCTATATGTTATTGTGAATGTTATTTATATGTAAGTGTTTGTATGTACAGTGAGCGAGCAGCCAGTACCGGCGCCAAAGCTGGGCCCCCACGGCGTCCAGATCGTGGACACAGGCCCCGACCACACGTTCGTTCTCAACGAGGAGGCGCTCGCCGCACTACTGCTGCAAGATGACATACGAGACCGCGCGGTCGTCGTGCTGTCTGTCGCTGGCGCTTTCCGCAAGGGGAAGTCCTTCATACTTAACTGCTTCCTCCGATATATGCATCACAAGGTTAGTAACAGAGAAATTTGTCCAAAACTATAATAAAAAATGTGTGTTCAAGACCGGGGCGATAATGGGACGATGGTGCTCGGGACGAGGATTCCTATAACAGTTTATTTGTCTATTTTTAATTGTCATTAAATAAAATATGTACAAAAAATGGTCCTTCGAGTCGGATGTTTGATACGTTCACCCTATGTAAAGTGACATATCTGGTAGCAACATTTGTTTATGCAGTACGGCCCCGGCGGGGGTGGGGACTGGCTGGGCGGGGATGACGAGCCGCTGGAAGGGTTCAGCTGGCGCGGCGGCTCTGAACGCGACACCACTGGCATCCTCATGTGGTCAGAGGTCTTTAAGACGACGCTACCCACCGGAGAGAAGGTAACTCTTGTTTAAGAATAGGAATGTTTAATGGTTTATGAGGGGGTAGATTGTAATATCCCTAGATAATTTAAAACTACTCAGAATCTGAGTAGTTACAACAGAATCTTAACAGTAAGGTAATGCTTGATATTGCAGTCGTTGGTAGTTGTATGAATTATAAGTACCTTTGTTTAAAGACATTGTCCAAAATATGCTCCATTATGTTCGTAAAAATGTTTTTTTAGGTTTTTCGTTATACTGGGTGTTGTGTGCAGGTGGCGGTGATCCTGTTGGACACGCAGGGCGCGTTCGACAGCGAGTCGACAGTACGCGACTGTGCGACCGTGTTCGCGCTCTCCACCATGCTCTCCTCCGTGCAGATATACAACCTCTCGCAGAACATACAAGAAGATGATCTGCAGCATTTACAGGTAACACTGCATACTGCATACATCTTGATATTTTGCAGCAACCAACTGCCAAAAGATGTTTGTTTCTTTAGTATTAAGGTCCTTTTTAAGCGGTAAATTTGTCATATTTTTATAGTATAAGGTTGCAAACGAGCGTGCGACCAATTCGCCGAGAAAGCGAAGCGATCTCTTCCCATATACATCCGTAATTGCAG
Organism: Papilio protenor; assembly: GCA_029286645.1. Lineage (NCBI taxonomy): Eukaryota > Metazoa > Arthropoda > Insecta > Lepidoptera > Papilionidae > Papilio > Papilio protenor. Next base: position 1,089,625 of record JAGSMZ010000031.1, on the reverse strand, counting down.
ATGCGTTGACTACCCTTAATCAACGGAAAAGGGGACGTAAAGAGGATATTTCCCCTTCATATGTGTCTCCACTGTTAAATTCCTTTCCCATCCTTTCCGTATAAGAATGGTGGGAAAGGAAAGGGACTAATATTAGTTATTAATTTATTATTATTAACCACACTTATCAGATGAAACGCGGAATTGCTTCCACTTCACATAAACTGTGCTTGCCATTCCCTACATGCTATAATGTTATTTAACTTATAAAGAACGTCTATATTTAAAAATATACACAAAGTTCCCATCATAATGGTTGCTGGTTGTCAGCTGTTCACAGAGTACGGTCGCCTGGCGCTGGAGGACAGCGGCCGCACGCCATTCCAGCGGCTGCAGTTCCTCGTCCGCGACTGGAGTTTCCCTTACGAGGCGCCATACGGCGCGGAGGGTGGGCAGGCCATACTGCAGCGCAGGCTCAGGGTACACTACTTATACAACTAGCTGTTCCCGTGCGGCTTCATCCACATGAAATTATGAAAATTTTATCTTATTGTTCACACTTGTCAAATTATCAATAGCAAATGTCAAAATGACATGACATGACAAACCTTGACAATCTTGCTTCCTTGATGTTGGCAGCAACTTATGGTCTCTTTCCCACATTAGGGTTTTTATCCAAATTATTTACCCCCTAAGTTTAATAGCGTGAAAATATATAGCCTAAAACGTGACGTAAGTGTAGGGCTTTTTATTAAAGAAGGATTATTCAAAAATATTCTGTAATGCTGACATCTTAGGCAACAAAGAAGTGTGTGTTTACGCTTTATTATGATAGAATAGATAGATAACCATACGTCCCCTACCCTGTCCTACGTTAGGTGACTAGGCTATAGTCAACCACGCTGGACTGTGGGTTGATAATATCTTTGAATTTCTTTAGATATGTGCAGGCATCACGATGTTTTCCTTAACTTTAAGAACGAGGGGTAGAATCGAATTTCATTTGTACATTTATATACGAAATTCGAAAAATGTAGTGGTAGTAATACACTAATATTAGAATACAAAAGTTTTCATATAAACAATATTTTTTCTTCAGGTATCAGATAAGCAGCATCCAGAGCTGCAATCCTTAAGGAAACACATCACCTCCTGCTTTTCCGAGATCGCCTGCTTCCTGATGCCGCATCCTGGACTAAAGGTTGCCACGGATCCCAACTTCAATGGCAGGCTGGCCGGTAATGTTATCTATACTAATATTATAAAGAGGAAAGATTTGTATTTTTGTATGTATTGAAATAAGTCAAAAAAAGTACTCGAACTCAAAAAAAAAAAACAAAAAACAAATTTAAAAAAATTCTTGCACCGTTAAAAAGCTACGTTATTATTAAGTAGGGATGTGTTTATTACTTTTTAATTTTACGCAGACGATGTCGCGAGCATCAACTAATATCTTATATAGGATGTTGTAAACCACTAATTAACACTTTTGAGATTGATAATATTTTAAAAAAAATTTTTAACGTTCTTGTACCTACAACAGGATCTTCGAGACAAATATTTAGCTAAATTATGGTTGGTTATTTAACTATCAAAAATTGAAATTGCTCAATCAACATATAATTATAGCAACAAATCATATTACAAGATTTTACTAACGTTTCCCACATTGACTTTTAAACTTGTAAATAAATTTTAATACTATTACAGGGTGTTTTAAAATTAATTTTAATAAGTGAAAAACTTTTTTTTATGAATAAATGCAGACACCGAGGCACAGGATGTTTTAAAATTAATCTCAATAAGAGGAAACCTGAGTTGTTTTTTCTGTATAAATGCAGACATCGAGGCGGAGTTCAAGCGCGCGCTGCAGCAGCTGGTGCCGATGCTGCTGGCGCCGGACAACCTGGTGCCGAAGCTGATCAACGGGCAGCAGGTGAAGGCCAAGGACCTGCCGCAGTACTTCCGCTCCTACATGAACATATACAAGGGCAACGACCTACCGGAACCTAAGAGCATGCTTGTGGTAACATAACTTTTCTACATCCTTTAGCTTTTAAGTCTTTTAAAAAAAGCGTAAGTAATCTTACTTCTCTATCACTCATACTAATATTATAAATGAGAAATGTTTAGATGAATGGATGGATTTTAGAGTTTGTAGCCTAAGCAGCTGAACAGATCTGGATGAAATTTGGCATAGATGTAGAGGATAGTCTGGACGAACACACAGACTACTTAATTTTGTTTATTTTTCACCTAGACGGACTAGCGGGCAAAAGCTGGTAATATTATAAATTCAACAGTTTATGGATTTATGTTAGTTACTAAGTATTTCCATAACGGCTCAACAAGTCTCGTTGAAATTTGAATCAGACGTAGACCAGTTTGGAAGAACGTACAAATACTAGTAAAGTTTTATTTTTAATTCAACTAGTATAAAAAAAAGAATTGTGTGTCTTTCAGGCAACAGCAGAAGCAAACAATTTAACAGCGGTGGCGGAAGCTAAGGAGGTGTACACGACGCTGATGGAGGAGGTGTGCGGCGGGGCGAAGCCCTACCTGCAGACGCAGCTACTGGAGGCGGAGCACGGGCGCGCACGCGACAAGGCGCTGCACGCATTCCACGCCAAGCGCAAGATGGGCGGCGACGAGTTCAGCCACGCCTACTGCGAACAACTTGTACAGGTACAAGTCCGACAAACTCTGGTCTATATAATACTATACTAATATAATAAAGCGTAAACACTTCTTTGTTGTGTAAGAAGTCAGCAATCTATACTTCTATACCAATATTATAAAGAGGAAAGATTTGTATTTTTATATGTATTGAAACAACTCAAAAACTAGTGGGCCTTTTTAGGCTATATTTTTTACTATTTCTAAATTCCACATGGACATGGTCGGGAACCACAGCTAGTCAGAAATAAAATAATTGCATAAGTATTTACAAACATTACACAAGACTATTCTTGCAGGATCTAGAGGAGCAGTTCGTCCAGTTCCGAGGCCACAATGAAAGCAAGAACATCTTCAAGGCGGCGCGCACGCCCTCCGTGTTCTTCGCGATCGCGATGTTCTTCTACGTGCTGAGCGGCGTGTTCGGTCTGCTCGGCGTGTACGCGTTCGCGAACCTCTGCAACCTCGCCATGGGCGTGGCGCTGCTCACCCTCGTCATGTGGGCCTACATTAGGTATGTTGGACGTGCTGTGTCTACAGTGTTCTACATACTTTAGATGGATAGATGGATGTTTGTTAAAGTTTGTAACCTAAACGGCTGAAGCGATTTCGACAAAATTGGATCTAATTGTAGAGGATAAACTGGAAGAACACATAGGCTACTCACTTTTCTTTAACTCCATGCGGGCGAAAGCTAGTTATTCAATAAAAAAGTTTTATTGTTCCACAAATGTTCACAATTTTTTAAGACTCGGCCTCCTATTAAAGACCGATTTTTAACTTCCAGGTACAGCGGGGAGATGCGGGAGTTTGGTGTCACTATCGATGAAACAGCAAACTGGCTTTGGGACAATGTAAGTTAAAATACATGTAACACAAAAATAAACCATTACTTGTGTCCTTTGACACTAAAAGGCCAAGTTTTCATCAAGTCTGCGATCAATAAAGGGCCTTCAAACAGATGTTATTTCCTTGTTACAGATAATGAAGCCAGCTTACCAGACGTGTTTAGAGAAGGGCATGGAGCACGCGGCGGCCGCGGCGGCGGAGCGCACGCTGGGCCCCTCCCCCGCCGCCGCCCCCGCGCGCTCCACGCCCAGCGCCAACGGCAAGCACAAGCACTTGTGATGCCGGCCGCCGCGCCCCGCGCACACGCGCCCTGGCCCAACTGACACTGACAGCCCATTGCCACGCCCTGGCGCACGAGCTGGCAATGTCACACTACTGCCGGGATGTGGCGAACAAACTTACAATGTCAGACAACGGTTGTACTGTGACAATCGACCTACTAATGTCAGTCAATGGTCAAACTCAGGCAAACGAGCTGACAGTGTCAACCAATGGTCAAGCTGTGGCAAACAAGCTAGTGTCAGCCATTGGCCAGACTTTGGCAAACAAACTAATAATCTTAGTCAGCAGTCATACTGTGGCAAACGAGCTAGTGTCAGCCAATGGCCAGATCTTGGCAAACAAACTGACAATGTTAGCCGACCTACAGACTTTAGCAAGCAAGCTGACAAGGTCAGTCAACGGTCGAACTGTAACATACAAGCTGCCAGTGTCAGCCCACGCCCAGATTCAGGCAAAAAAGCTACCAATGCGAATGTATTTCGCCACTGGAGATGGCATAACACAGGATTAACATATTTTTAGACTAAAGAGGGAATTTGTGAACCAAATCTTGTTATATAATTACTCTATGGCCTCGAGAGCTCTATGGTTTTGGTTGCATGTGAATGTATGAAAATTGTATAAATGTGATTGCTCATTATGATAGAAAATTGTGAAATTATTGAAATTTTATACTATCTGGTGGATATCTTTGAAACGTACTACTTCGAAAAACATCTTAGAGAAATTAACAAGATCAAATCAATTAAAAAACAGCACATTTTACATTATTATGGGATAAAAAAAAACAGATTCGATAGAAAAAAATCATTAACACAGCTGTGAAATCATGTATCTACCAAGAGTTATAGAAATCGTTTTTAATTAGGATAATTTAGATAAAAAAGCAATAAATATGTTGTGAAACGATGCATACATTGATTTTAGCAACTGTTTGAGTTATCATAAAATTTTGTTTTAAAAAAATCAATCAATAGAAATTTAGATATTTTAAAAAGCTGTAAATATCTAGGCTATAAAACTATCGATATTATCGAATGTAAAGTTTGCTATCTCCAGTAGTAGATATGTCTGGGATTCCGGAAAGTGCTAAAAAATGCTCTCTCATACCTCAGATCATATCATATTGAAGGAAGAGCTTATTTAGAAGAAAATTCAGTGTTTAAAACTTGTGTGTAAATTAAAAGTGAACATAATGTGAATATTGTGGATAACAGTGAAATGTGGAGAACTACGGTAAAGAACGGTATGTACAGTCAGCTGCATAAATATGTATATATTTTTATAACTTTAGAAATTTGAATACACTTATTTCAATGCACATCTATTTCTAATATCAAAACGCGTAAACACACTTTATTGTGTAGGATGTCAACCATCACAGCATATTTTTGAATAATCCTTTTTTAATAAAAACCCTCTACAATTACAACACACTATATATTTTCATGTGATTTAATTTAGGAGACAAATAAATTGTAAAAAATCAAATGTAATCTGAGAAAGGATCAAAATGTACAAGCCAATAAAAACAAAGAATCAAGATTGCTATGGTAACAGTAATTATTATCCAGCGGCAAAAGCCTTCATTGTCATTTGAATTTTGAAATTCAGGGTTTTTCGTAATTTAAATAACAAAATAAAGTTGTATAATGTGGAGATAAACCAGCATGAGGAAAGTTAGAATATTATATTCAGCAATAACATTTATTTTAGAAGCAAATTGACACATACATGCATATCATTGAAACTGAAGGCATGTTTCTGAAGATTTTAATGTATACATGTTTATGCAGCTGGCTGTACCTAGTTAATTACAGAGTAAATATATTAATAGATTAATTGTTTTGTTTTAAATTCTATATGTGGGTATCGGCTGTTGGGTGGGGGTTTACATATTGTACAGCGCTGTAGACAAGTATTTACAAATAGTTGTTACATATTGTTCGATTAATCTGACCTGAGCTTCTTTTTGTTCTTGAAAAGTTTTATTTAGGTACAAACTTGTCACTTTTGTTCTTGACTGTTGCTACTTTCAGTTATGTTTATTTGATAAATCTGGACAGAAATATTGTTATACTTTTTATAGATTGATGGTTTTTGTATATTTTTTAATAGTAGCAACCATGGAGGTAATAATACAACAGGAGTGTGTTCTATCTGTACCTCTTGCAGTTAAAATAAAGAAAATAAAACCTTATGCGTAGGGGTAAGAGTCTTGTTGCACGCAAAATGAAATTGAAAGGAGTGAAAGGGCTACATTTGTCTACTTTTCCCTTTCTAACAGTGACTTAGAGTTGCCAGATATCAATCATTTCGTTGTTTGTAAAAAAATAGGCAATATATATAGATATAGTGCCGCATAGAGAAAATTTATAATAACACCTTTAATTAAAATCCATCTGAAGCAATGTTCTGCTGACGTCAGGTCACGAATATTTTTTTTATAATTATTGTCCTAAAATCATATTTCAATATGGTCACCATGGCCAGAGATGGAAAAATGGTACATGTATTGAGGTCTCGCTCGCCTTAAATTTTTCGACAAGAGCTTTACCCTGTTCTATTAATACATCCATGGTGGCAACTAATTGTTATAGATTAAAAATTATGTCGCTTGTTTTAGCCTTTTTAGATTAATGGGACAATACAAACATTTTACATAGATAAAATCTCTGTAGGGTGGTTTTTGTAAATTGTAATTAATGTTGAATTATAGACTAACCAAGAATATAAAATACCTAGCCTGAATGAATCAATTGTTACGTCAATAATCTGCGGTTAGTTTAGGTTTTTTATTCCTGGTTTGACTATATTGTAAACTGTTTATGTTAAGTTGAAATCATTATGTTAATGTTCAGGCTGTTGCACAAATGAAACATTTTATTAACAATATCAAAATTAATGATCCATTTTGGACACACTTGTTGCGTTGCACGTTTGTTAGTACTTAACAATTATACGGAATGAATACTCGATAATTGTCTCTTCATGTACTTTGTAAATATATATTTTTCTAATACCAAACCATATCCGAAACTTTTGTAGAAATCTTTTTGAGATTGATGTGCCAATTTATTTGTATGTGATGAAGATGTTTTGTGTGTTTTTCTTTATTTTTCGGTCGTCATCATGGGATTAAAAATTATTTTTAAGATTTTCATGTTTTTTTTTTTACTGTTTGCTGTCGCAATATTTGAAAATATGCACAATTTAAAATTGCTGGAATCAAAAAATAACAACTTTTTTTAATAAATCTCCATTTTTTACCTTCCCAATAACATGATAGTAATAAAAACTTTTAATATAAATAGTAAACGAAAATTTACACACGGCAACTGTAATCGACATTTGATTTGGCACCTGAGGAACAAGCATACTGTTTCGCCCAACGTGCCAACTCATCCTTCAGTACTATATTTTTGTCTCGAAAATAAATTGCGTAAGTTTTTTGTATTGTAATTTAAAACCGTCACAATAAATAGGTTGTGATGATTTTTTTTATTTATATGACATAGATTTAACCTAACAAATAAATATTAATTGTCGCTTATAAAAAAATCAGTTATTTCCCTTCTATTACGTTTTGCTTTTTTGACGTTTGTTGCCTTGTCAATAAAAAGGCGCGAAAATATAAGTCCTGATTTTTTTGTTTAAAAAATTCTACTATCACTCTCAGATTATAATTGTGTCCTGTTAAAGTCAATGAATTGTTTGCTTTTATCTGTTTTGTATTAAATACTTTAAATTATGAAGATTACGATTGTGAATAAACCAGATTTTATCACTTACATTAAATGGCTTTTTTTATAGTTTGTTGTTAAGATTTTAATGTTTCAGTTAACATTTGTAGTTAAATTCTTCACTGTTCAGTACAAAGTCTTTTTAATATTTTTTCTTGTTTCTAATAATTTACGATTTAGTTGAAATTTAAACATTTGTTGTCATATTAAACAATATTATCTTGGATTTCCAAAATCACATTCTTTCATGATTTTCGTTACCAATACAGTTGTTTGTTTGCACTTAGATTTCCCTTTAGTGCCATATGTAAGTGAACTAAGATCGAAACTAAATACAAAATGTAAACATTTGTTGTCATATTAAACAATATTATCTTACATTTCCAAAATCACATTCTTTCATGATTTTCGTTACCAATACAGCTGTTTGTCTGCACTTAGATTTCCCTTTAGTGCCATATGTAAGTGAACTAAGATCGGAACTAAATACAAAATGTAAACATTTGTTGTCATATTAAACAATATTATCTTACATTTCCAAAATCACATTCTTTCATGATTTTCGTTACCAATACAGCTGTTTGTCTGCACTTAGATTTCCCTTTAGTGCCATATGTAAGTGAACTAAGATCGGAACTAAATACAAAATGTAAACATTTGTTGTCATATTAAACAATATTATCTTACATTTCCAAAATCACATTCTTTCATGATTTTCGTTACCAATACAGCTGTTTGTCTGCACTTAGATTTCCCTTTAGTGCCATATGTAAGTGAACTAAGATCGGAACTAAATACAAAATGTAAACATTTGTTGTCATATTAAACAATATTATCTTACATTTCCAAAATCACATTCTTTCATGATTTTCGTTACCAATACAGCTGTTTGTCTGCACTTAGATTTCCCTTTAGTGCCATATGTAAGTGAACTAAGATCGGAACTAAATACAAAATGTAAACATTTGTTGTCATATTAAACAATATTATCTTACATTTCCAAAATCACATTCTTTCATGATTTTCGTTACCAATACAGCTGTTTGTCTGCACTTAGATTTCCCTTTAGTGCCATATGTAAGTGAACTAAGATCGGAACTAAATACAAAATGTAAACATTTGTTGTCATATTAAACAATATTATCTTACATTTCCAAAATCACATTCTTTCATGATTTTCGTTACCAATACAGCTGTTTGTCTGCACTTAGATTTCCCTTTAGTGCCATATGTAAGTGAACTAAGATCGGAACTAAATACAAAATGTAAACATTTGTTGTCATATTAAACAATATTATCTTACATTTCCAAAATCACATTCTTTCATGATTTTCGTTACCAATACAGCTGTTTGTCTGCACTTAGATTTCCCTTTAGTGCCATATGTAAGTGAACTAAGATCGGAACTAAATACAAAATGTAAACATTTGTTGTCATATTAAACAATATTATCTTACATTTCCAAAATCACATTCTTTCATGATTTTCGTTACCAATACAGCTGTTTGTCTGCACTTAGATTTCCCTTTAGTGCCATATGTAAGTGAACTAAGATCGGAACTAAATACAAAATGTAAACATTTGTTGTCATATTAAACAATATTATCTTAGATTTCCAAAATCACATTCTTTCATGATTTTCGTTACCAATACAGCTGTTTGTCTGCACTTAGATTTCCCTTTAGTGCCATATGTAAGTGAACTAAGATCGGAACTAAATACAAAATGTAAACATTAATAACATCTTTAAATCTGTGGTAATTTGGTTTTTGCTTTGTTAATTATTCGATACCTATCTCCTTTGGCGCTGATTTGTTTACTTTTATTGTAATATCTTAAAAACGAATTTAATTTTGTTATATTACGCCCGTGATGACAATAATTGTAATAAAAAATTGTAATATTGGAACAGTTGTATAAGCGACGCCGCCATGTTGTCGCGAGTTGACAAGATGGCGGCGACTGCGCGGGACGTTTTGACGCCTGTGAATTGGTTTCGGTTTAGTTGTTAATGGATTGATAATGTAATATATAATAAAATTCTTATTTTATTCTTCGCTCTTTTATTATTTAATTAAGTCATTTATACAAAAAAATATGCTCGTATTAACACATTTTTCATTTATAGTTGGCAATTAAAAAAGTTATAATTTCTAATATACAAATTATTGGCACTCCTTTTGCGTTAGTCTCTTTTGTGGTTGTCTGTGGTCGCAACAGCCGCCGGCAGTATGCCCGACGGCGATAGATTTTGTAACATCTGGAAATTAATATTTAAAAAATATAAAAAAAATCAAATATCAGTTTTAATAAACTCGAATGTGCTTTTTCATACTAACATAATTCCTTAAAGTGATTGCAAACTCGTCCAATATTTCGCTAGCTTCTCGTATATGTCCGGTGAATCTGTGGAAAAAATAGTTTTTCTTTTTAATAAAACATATTTGCGATGTAAAATCATTTGTCACTATTTCGCAAGTAATAACAGCATTACCTGCACCAGCTGTTCCCGGTAGGTCTCAGCCTTAGCGTCTCCTCCCATCTTCTTCTTGGAGGAGAAGCAGTGCAGCGCCTTGTCGCGGGCGCGGCGGTGCTCCTCCGCCAGGCGCGGCGGCGGCAGGTAGGGCCGCGCGCCCCCCGCCGCCTCCTCCATCAGACCCTCGTACACCTCGCGCGCCTCCGACACCGCGGACAGGTTGTTAGCTTGCGCCGTCGCCTGCAAATGTTAAATATATAGAAATACATTTCTTTCTTTAAAATTTTTATTAATAAGATGTTCCTCGCGACTTCGTCCACGTGAAATTAAAAATATTGCCTACTAGCAGTTCTACTAGCTACTAGCTGCGGCTTCGTCTGCATGAAATTATAAAACTTTTATTACATTACCAGCTTTCGCCCGCGACTCCGTTCGCGTGGAATTAAAAAAAATAAGTAAGTGAAAAAAAATTTCACTGGTACTTTCTCTGAAAGGTATTATGTCAGTTGTCGTCTCAGAAAAAAGATTTGTGTTTTAGTATGTATTTAAATAATTCAAAAACTATTGGGTCGATTTTAAAAATTCTTATTTTATTCTTCGCTCTTTTATTATTTAATTAAGTCATTTATACAAAAAAATATGCTCGTATTAACACATTTTTCATTTATAGTTGGCAATTAAAAAAGTTATAATTTCTAATATACAAATTATTGGCACTCCTTTTGCGTTAGTCTCTTTTGTGGTTGTCTGTGGTCGCAACAGCCGCCGACAGTATGCCCGACGGCGATAGATTTTGTAACATCTGGAAATTAATATTAAAAAAATATAAAAAAAATCAAATATCAGTTTTAATAAACTCGAATGTGCTTTTTCATACTAACATAATTCCTTAAAGTGATTGCAAACTCGTCTAATATTTCGCTAGCTTCTCGTATATGTCCGGTGAATCTGGAAAAAATAGTTTTTTTTTTTTAATAATACTTATTATATATTTCCTATATTACAGCCATAGCAGTAAACAAAGTACAGACCTATAAAAATTAAAACAATTTACGTGACTGGACTTTAATCCAGCGCAGTAAAAATCTCTTACATACATTTAAAAAATAAGTAAGTGAAAAAAAATTTCACTGGTACTTTCTCTGAAAGGTATTATGTCAGTTGTCGTCTCAGAAAAAAGATTTGTGTTTTAGTATGTATTTAAATAATTCAAAAACTATTGGGTCGATTTTAAAAATTCTTATTTTATTCTTCGCTCTTTTATTATTTAATTAAGTCATTTATACAAAAAAATATGCTCGTATTAACACATTTTTCATTTATAGTTGGCAATTAAAAAGTTATAATTTCTAATATACAAATTATTGGCACTCCTTTTGCGTTAGTCTCTTTTGTGGTTGTCTGTGGTCGCAACAGCCGCCGGCAGTATGCCCGACGGCGATAGATTTTGTAACATCTGGAAATTAATATAAAAAAAATCAAATATCAGTTTTAATAAACTCGAATGTGCTTTTTCATACTAACATAATTCCTCAAAGTGATTGCAAACTCGTCTAATATTTCGCTAGCTTCTCGTATATGTCCGGTGAATCTGGAAAAAATAGTTTTTTTTTTTTTTTTTTTTTTTTTTTTTTTTTTTTTTTTTTTTTTTTTTTTTTTTTTTTTTTTTTTTTTTTTTTTTTTTTTTTTTTTTTTTTTTTTTTTTTTTTTTTTTTTTTTTTAATAATACTTATTATATATTTCCTATATTACAGCCATAGCAGTAAACAAAGTACAGACCTATAAAAATTAAAACAATTTATGTGACCAGACTTTAATCCAGCGCAGTAAAAATCTCTTACATACATTTAAAAAATAAGTAAGTGAACAAAATTTTTTCACTGGTACTTTCTCTGAAAGGTATTATATCAGTTGTCCTCTCAGAGAAAAGATTTGTGTTTTAGTCTGTATTTAAATAATTCAAAAATTACTGGGTCGATTTTAAAAATTCTTTCGCCGTTAGAAAGATAATTTATCTGTGAGTAACATAGCTTTAAACATTTCTTGAACTCCTCGTCTATATCTGTTAATAACATAAAAATTACTGAAAACGGAAATACAAAATTCATTTATTTTATGGCTAGCTTGCGCCCGAGATTCATCGTGGACATAAAAAAAAATAAAAAAAAGTAACCTGTGTTCTCATAGACTATGCTCTACATCTATGCCAAATATCATTGAGATCCGTTCAGCCGTTTAGGCTACAAACTCTAACAAACATCCATCCATCCTTCTAAACTTTCGCATTTATAATATTAGTATGAAGTATGATTTACATTTGTCAAATTCTCAACTGCAAATGTCAAAATTACCGTTACCATAATAACTTTGCTTCCTTGATGTTGGCAGTTTGTAGCTTATGGTCCTTTTCCCACATTCGGGTTTTTATCCAACTAGATAGATAAATATTACGATAAATAAGTCAATTCCGTTTTTTACCAATTTGTTTTTAAATTTTTAGTTCATTATAGTATCATCGGTTATCTTGGATTTACTTAATCTGCACTTTATTAAACTTAAATACTAATTACCACTAGTATTACACGTTACCACTTAACTACAGGTGAAATCGTGGTCAAGCGCTGTTTTTAAAAATCATAAAAAAAAAATCTTTGAAGTTCTTTGTTACCTCTAGAATAGTTTGTGGCACCGGCAGTTCTGTTCCATTAAACACCTCCATGTATGCCTTGATGTAATACAATAACTCCTTGGCCTTTAACGTCTGTCCTGACAGCACTTTGGGCTGCAAGTTCTGTGGCGCCAGGAGATATGGTACCAACTCTTTTAAACATTTCTTGAACTCCTCGTCTATATCTGTTAATAACATAAAAATTACTGAAAACGTAAATACAAAATTCATTTATTTTATGGCTAGCTTGCGCCCGCGATTCATCGTGGACATAAAAAAAAATAAAAAAAGTAACCTGTGTTCTTATAGACTATGCTCTACATCTATGCCAAATATCATTGAGATCCGTTCAGCCGTTTAGGCTACAAACTCTAACAAACATCCATCCATCTAAACTTTCGCATTTATAATATTTATAGCCTGTCCCACCAAATTGTAAATTGTCTGATAACAATCCAACGTGTAAAATATGTGATGGAAATATCGGATTTTGTTTTCTTATCTGACAGTGACGTCATTTTTAAACTATCTGACCCTCTATCAGCCAGTGGTGGGACCGGCCCTTAGTAAGTTTTCTTTTTACAATTGAGAACAACGCCATCTAACTGCAGAATACAAAAGTTGCGTTTATAGTAACTGCTGATACAATAAGTTTTTTTTATTTCATCGTATTATTGATTACCAACACTAATATCGTTTTTACCTGTCAGTTTCCCGTTGAACTCTTTGCTGGTGGCGACCTTCATGCCAGGGTGCGGCATCAGGAAGCAGGACAGCTGGCTGAAGAACGACCTGATCTCCCGCCGCAATGTCTTCAACTCCTCATGCTGATTCTCATGTACCTGTTTATGCAAAGGAACCATATTTAGTCTCATTCTAGCTTTTAGAAGCAAACAAGATTATTCAAGTATGCAAAAATAGAACTAATTTCCAAAGCAATTGAGTCTATTTTGATTTTCCTACTTCGAGTCTCTTCTCCAATAGGTTGTTTCCTCCTTCAAGTCCGTATGGGTACTCGTAGGGCACGCTCCAGTCGCGCACAAGGAACTGCAGGTGCTGGAATGGCTTGCCCTCCGTCTTCTCCAGCGCGACCCGCCCGTAGTCTGTGAACAGCTACATTAAATGAATACATTAAAATAACGTTGAGAAAATCCTCTAACATATTATTTCTGTAACGGAATTAATTTAAATTTGAAATCGTTCGAAACCGTTACGAAATTTTAGTATTGCGCCGCGCCACTTGTTGACCGACTTCCCAAAAGAAGGAGGTACTCAATTCGTCTGTATTTTTTTTTTATGTGTGTTACAGCATAACTCCGCCCCTGGTAGACCGATTTTGAAAATTCTTTTTTAATCCGAGAGGTAGTGCTTGCAGGTGGGTCCCATTTTTTTGTTTGATTTTTGGAGTCAAAGACTACGGCGTAGTTAAATAGTTTAGCTCAAAATTGCGTGACGAAATTTGGTATCTTTTTTGCTTTCTATGCTTACGTAGCCTAAACTATAAGACTTACACAAAAATTATGTATGGAAGAATTGTAGCCCTTTAAATTTGCTAAATAAAAGTCCGCGATAGCATATATCTATCTATTAAGGTTGTCGCACAATAACCACTTTTTTCATTAAAATTTCGATCATTCGAGACTGTCTTCTACATCTATGCCAAATCTAGATGCGTTCAGCAGTTTAGGTTACAAACTCTAACAAACATCCATCCATTAAATTATAAATTTTCATATATATACTAATATTATTAAGAGGAAAGATTTGTATTTTTGTATGTATTGAAATAACTCAAAAACTACTGGACCGATTTTAATAAATCTTTCACCGTTAGAAAGGTAATCTGTGACTAACTTGGAATTATTTTTTAACATATTTTTTTTTATATTTGATAATTTCGACAACAACTAGTTTATAATATGAGTAAGATAATTCCTACCTGTAAATGCTGCAATTCATCCTCCTCTATGTTCTGCGACAGATTATACACGAGGACAGAGGATATCATGGTAGAGAGTGCGAACACGGTCGCGTTGTCGCGCACAGTCGACTCGCTGTCGAATGTGCCCTGCGTGTCCATCAGGAATATCGCCACCTGATAGTGGATATGAGATACTTACGCAATTATCAACTAATTTTTATCCTTTCTTAAAAATATCTAATCCTGTCAAAAATATTTTTAACCTGTGGGCTTGTGACTCCTCTATTTTCAGCCAACATTCAAGTGAAAACGTTAAACCGAATCCAGCCATATTTCTGGGGGTTTTTCCTTGAATTTAGATGATTTAATAATAAATTAGGAAATAGCCTACTTTCCTCATTCATATTAATTTAGCGAGATAACTATTTAAATTATTGGTTTTCCCGCCAATCGTATTTTATGGCATTTGTGTATTTTTTACTATAGTTCGTTGAAGTCAAAGGCAACACGACAATACGACTAAGTTTTGTGCACCAAATCTCAAGCTTTGCGACTGGACAAAAATAATTATTGCATCAAATAAGATTGAATAGCAATATTTAAATCTGGTTTAAATTAATAAAAAAATCTTCGATCCCTGAATATAAAACTAACGTGATATATTAAACTATACCTTCTCTCCGTTCTCGAGGGTTGCTTTAAAGGGCTGAGACCAGAGTAAAAGGCCGGTCGTGTGTCGCTCGGAGCCTCCGCGCCAGCCGAAGCCCTGCAGCGGCTCGTCTTCTGGCCCCAGCCAGTTGTCATCTTTAGAGTTTAACACGTACTGAAAATAAACTATTATTTAGCAAAACTAAAGTAAATAAATAAATAAATAAACTAATCAACTTAAATTGGTCTTCAAATCGTAATGTTGGATATTAAAGTTTTAAAATAAGATCGGAGTATTTTTAAATGCTGACCGTGTGATGTAAATAGCGCAGGAATAAGTCTAGAAGGAAGGACTTTCCTTTGCGGAAAGCGCCGGCGACGGCCACCAGAACCACAGAGCGATTCCTCACATCAGGACTGTCTAGTAACTCCGCAAGGCTTCTCTCGTCGAGCTCGAACGTGTGGTCCGGCTTCGGGCTGACAATCTGCAGCCCTCTGCCCTCAAGTAGCTTTTCTGAAGGTTCTGGAATATAAGAAATATAGTTCCAATAGTGGTAGAGTACGCTTTAGTTGCTAAAATGACCTGTTCGGTTCATGCAACTCAATATCACGTGATGTCGCCGTATACCATAATAATAATAAAAAAACAAAAACAGTTATCTGTGGAATCAAAACTAGTCTCTGCATCTTATTAGAAATCTTTAATGGCTTGTTTTGTCTATGGATAATTTTCTGGGGAATTCCTTTTCATATTAAAAAACCGGTTTTCATTTGAAATTTTTGGCCGTGCCTTTTCCTTAATACGTGAAATTTTATATATCTCATTACGTAATCGGGATATTTATGTTATAAAACTGTGCTACATTTTTAGCTTTACATCGGAAGCAGAGTCATAGATTGGTGGCTGATTTAAAATATATTTCACATTTTAATCATTACAGGTATAAAAGATAGTGGTGGTATCATGTCAACTTTCGTGATAATACTTTGTGCTTTTATTATATGTTTTAAAAGTTGCAGCGCGATCGAGAGCACTCCCGCCATAATTTTTTAATTCGAACTCACGACTGTCAGAACCAAACGTCAAAGTTTAACCACTACACCAAGACTACTATAACTATGTCCTTAATACCCAAAACTACGCTCGTTAATTCTTGTAAGCGTTGTGATTTATAAAACTTGTAGTGACTCATATACATAACTATACAGTACATGATGTTTTAAAATTCAATGTTAAATCGTGTAACACTACATTTTTACTATATTACTATGAGTTTGAACAAATTGTTACAAAAAAATAGTAAACAACTATAAAATACTTAAATCACTTTAAAACATTATTAATACACAAGAAGTTTATAATATTCAGTTAAAATCAGGTATATTTAAAGTTTTTTATGTTCGCATAAATCTGTACAAGGGCTTGAAGCACCGACCTTGAGTTACAAAGTCAGTCGCATAAACAATGACTTATATGAACCTTACGGTTTGTTTTTTTTTTTTCAATACGAAATTTAAAAAACTTCACTTCGTAAATGCGTATTCTATGGTCATGAAAAATATCATTGTTAGTTTTTGTTAGGCGAATAATTATCACGTATTTTTTTATTTGTAAAGTAATTTACAGGTATAATGAAGTGTTATTCATACCGAAAAAGCCTTAAACAATTAAAAAAATGCAACAATAACATTAAATGATTACTCACTGGCCATTTATAACACTTCACAATGAAAACGAGAATGTAAATAAGGAGCTCAAGGGAGACACGTTCTCTCGGGCGCGGCGGCGTCTAGACTGTTTATATCGTAGGAACACTAGGTATGTACCTAAAACCTATCGATATTCGCCCACGTACCTCAAAAATTAAAGCATGCGCTGTGTTAGTTCTTTATTATATGTCGCTACATTCGTTTTAACAGTTATAGATTATAGATTAAGTGTCCTACCAAATTGTAAATTGTCTGATAACAATCCAACGTGTAAAATATGTAATGGTAAAATTGGATTTTGTTACCTTTCTGACAATGACGTCATTTTTAAGCAATCTGAGCCTCTATCAGTCAGTGGTGGGACAGACCCTTCGTAAATTATAGAATTAGTTAACTAAAGTTGTATGAATTTTAATATATGACTTATCAACGATATAAGTTAATACTAAGTTAACCTGTTTAATGTTTTCTTAAACTTAGCTGCGATATACCGAATTCGTGGAATTATAATAACAAAGACAGTTGTTGTAAATTACAACATTGTAATTATAGTCTAAAGTATTTTTCTATTTAAAAATATCGACAATTTTGAAAGACATCACTATAAGGCAAGTCTGTGCTCTCGGCAGGGCGTGAGGTCAACTGATGATGTCAGCATCGGATCGGCGGGAGTTCTACGCGATTCAGGTGATATCACATGCCAGATTTAGTGTCAGTCTCCACTGTTGCGAAACATGTATTACAATGTGTTGGCCATCTGGTGGCTGTTGATAAAAACATTTATTTTTGATATGGCAAATTACGACCTTGGCAGATCAGAACAGTTTAGCTCTGACAACACGGCGTAACTTATGACGTCATCGTTCTCGACACCCTTGGGATTACTCTGTTTTACTTTTAGACATAACGGTTTCAAAATTTAATGAAAACTAAATGGTATAAATAAACTTTACATACTAGACATAAATATATTTATTTAAGACACGTTTTTACAATACATCAATGAAAATTTTAATAAAAAAAAAGAATTCATTCCGTCTTAATAATTAGCGCCATCTAGTTATAATTGTTATAAATTACTTCATGGTAGAGCCTAACACGAAAATTTAAATAAACATCTTTTTAATTACATTAGCATATTCCCCATTTATCTTGTCTAGTATTCCTTTAATTTCACCAGCTTTATTCCGTGCTGTTTTATCATTGGGATTTAATATGACCACCTTTTGTATATCCTTCCAAGCTTCATCGTACATCTGCAGACAATGGTAAGCAGTACAACGTCTGTACAATGCTTTCACATTATTATTATCTAATGTTATTGCACGGTTACAGAGATCTAATGCGGCTTGATATTCACAAAACTGTAGCTGACAGTGCGCCAAGTTATTGTATAACTTTACCTGAAATTTAAATAAATCAAGTTGAAAAATTATAATTATTAATTGAATTAGTAAGTAAAGGTAACATACCTTCAAGTCTTTTATTTCATTCAAGGATTCATCAGTAATTTCTTCCGGATTCACAGGTTCAATAGCTACTAAAAACTTAAATGCTTTACTAAACCTCCTAAATGCATCTATAACTCTCTTCTCTTGAATCAAAGCCACTCCTTGCTCTTTATGATGTGTAGCTGCTTCAAGTAATCTCGCCCAACTCCAATCGCTCACTAATTGTTCCTCTGTTACTTCTTTTAACTCTATCTCACATGATATCTCTTTGACTACTTCAAAGTTCTGATTTTTATAAACAATTCTCGCAAAACAAGTCTCACCGCAACACATCTGTTGAAGGATTAACTCGAAATCTTTATCAATAAAGGTATCTGCTTCTCCGATTATAAATACGCCATCAAAGCTTTTACTTAATATACGACTTTCTACATCTATTTCAAGATCTTCATTGCTCGTACGCACATTGGAAAGCAAAATTTTACATCGAGACTCCTCGTATGGCACGATAGAATAATCACCCGGTGTTATAATTTTCTTCGTAATTTCTCTATCTGGTCTGGTACTTACTATTGATTCTTGCTGCATTTTGAATACGTAGAATGTATCTGTTATTTTTTACCACAGTCAGTACATTGGTAATTACGAGTATTTATTTATTAAGTTGTTTTAACTTAAATGAACTTAAATAAATAAAGCAACGTTATTTTTTCTTTTTTTGTTTTGACAGTTGACATGACATTATTACCAAAAGGTTGCATTGCAGTAAAAAACGTGAAAGTTTATTTTGTTCGTTTTAAGTTTCTGTTGTTAATTAAAGATTTAAATCAACGGTAGATATTAAAAATTAGTAGGTACCTAAATTATTTGTTTTTAAATGTAAAGCTAAAGTTGTTTTTATTTTTAATATGTTAGGGATTTGCCTTATCTGTAGGGAAAATCCAAGTGTCAATGTCAAATTCTACGAATATTTTGAATTTTTCTTAATTTATTTTGTTATATTTTTATGTTTCACAAAAAATGACGCTCCAATCGTAATTAAATATTTTTACGAAAGATTAACTCGACGTATTCTTTAACTTCAATTTCAGATTTGAAAAATCTATCATTTAACACTTCCATTGTGGTTATATTTTGTTTTTATATTAGGTCCGTAAAATTTTATGTCACATTTGAGACCAATGTTTAATTTTGAAATAATTAATACTCCTTCTATGTGTTTATTTAGCAGATAACATGGCTCAGATATTGAAGAATGTTTGGAGGAATGTATTGAGTGGAAGCTCATTTACTAAAACCCCATTCAAAGCTACAAATTTCACAACAAGCTGTAAGTTATTAATCAAATTTGGTATTAACCAACGTTGTATAATTTTATTTTGAATCAAGAATAAAAGACTATGTAATCTTTTAGTGTCTGAAGTAGGATGGGTGAGGAGTACAGATACAATAATGTCCACCATTAAGTCTGCACCAACACCAGAGAACATCCTCGCAACAGTTCAGCAACACCTCCCTTTAATGACACACAAACACCTTCTGCAAGCCCTACGCAGTCTCTTTGAACTGCAGAAGTCTGGCAAGTTAGTACTTCTTACTTTGTATTAATCTTAAATAAGTGATATACAGTCAACTCTCCTTACAAGAGATCCCGTACTTACAGTTTCACAATTTGTAGGCAAATCTCCATATGCACACCTAAAATTTGATGGTTTCAGCATCCGCAACATATTCCCAGAATGTGACTTGCATGATATTTGATTGAATTTTTCTGTTGTGTTGCCAGTATTGATAAATTTCTGCAGTTACTTATTGTGATTTCTGTAACTTGACAATATTTTTCCTATTTCAGATTCGAACAAACTGATGAACTCATAAAAGATCCAACATTCGGTGTACTCTGTCAGAATGTTAAAAAGCATGCAAGAGCCCTTGATGTTAACGAAGCTATAGAAGCTGTTAAAGTGCTCTCATACCTGAGTGTTCCTGTCGACTCCCTGATCGTACAAACAATGCTTCAATTGATACGTGCGAATATAAACCTTATAAACATAAGACAGATTATGTTCTTGGACTTTCTTCTCGATCAATTTGACAGCAAGAATCATTTAGTAGATGTACTAAAGTTAGCGTTACCACTAACTTTCCAAATACATTTACCTCTAGAATTAGACAACAATGACCTGCCGCTTCTAAAAGATATGCTGATCTACAGTTGCAATCACGATCTACCGGATCGTTGTATCAACAACGTTGTCACCGGTCTATTATTACACGATCAGAGGATAGACGCCCAAACTGCCAAATCTATAGTCTGGTCTCTCTGCCAAGTTAACTGCACAGAAAAGGTCTTTCCAACTAGAGTTCAATTATTGCATATTTGCTACGACATACTCGCGCAACGGATGGACCAGTTGCATTATAATGAGGTACTGAGAACTGCTGCTAGGATCAAGGGTCGAGTTCTGGAGAAGCATCCAGAGTACTACCAGGAACAGTTGTTAGATGCGATTGCTGATTACGTAATCAGGAATAATATTGAGTTTGAGCCTGCATTGCTAATTGCTCGGGTGCTGTCTAGAGTTGTGAGTCAATTTGATATTATAATACATAATTACTTTAAGTAACAACTGAAATAATACTCATGATGAATTTAAATTTGGACTCTTTTAGGCTGATGTTTTTTTTTTTTCAGGCACATACACACTTAGGTCTCATGGAGTACCTTTGTAATTTAGCATTAAATGAAGAAAATAACCTTTCCACCGCTCGCACAAATATCCTCTTTAGTTTCGTCAACTGCTTGTCTAATAACAACTTCACACCGGATCCCGAGCAGTGGGAGGTTATTCGCAAGAATATATCGGAGAACCCAATCTTAAGTGCTACCAATGCCGCATTGCCGTGGACAAAAGTTTGCCTCGAGCTTGCTTCGCTTGAACACTACGATGAGAAACTGCTTGAGAAAGTTTTCTCTGAACAGTTCCTGACTGAGTACCTCGGACGTGAAAAGAACACTCTGGATTTACTCCAATTACTTACGTTACATGAAGCTGTGAATGCTTTTTATAGTGATGAATATAAGTTGCCCGAGGATATAATACAAAAGGCAAAGAATGCTTATCCAGTTCATGCTTCAACGGATAATGTTATGAACTATTTAGCTCGAGGTTTGGGTGGCGAGGAATATGTGGCTAAAAATGTTGTATTACCAAGTGGAGTTGTTGCCGGTGAGTTAAGCCAAAATACTTTTTAAATACGGTTTTCATTTATTTTCATGTGTTATGAAATATTTAATTTTCTCAGATCTATTTCTGGCTTTGAAAAACGGCACTCCTGTAGTGATCCCGAAAGTAATGCAGGCACAAAATGAAAAAACGCCAATCGAAAAACTTAAATTGCCTATAGACGCGTTGCCGTAAGTTTTATTTTCAAACCATATGTACTACTTCTAATTGTTGTGTTTTACTTTTAACTTGGTATTTGGCACAGGACTCTTTCTGTGCTCTCTATGCCCATAGACAATGCATCAGCAAATGCGGATGTCTATAGGTAGCTTCGGTAATTGGGCGAATATTGGTGATCATTCTAAGAGCTCACTTATATCAAAAATCTTTGTTTTTCAGCATTTGTATTTTAATGTTCAACCAAGGTTGCTATTCAATGAACAGTAACAGGCTGCGCGGTACATTCCGCTTAGTACTGGATACGTTGGAAAAACAAGGCTACGCGGCCATGTCTATTAATGTATCAGAGTGGATGAAGACTCCCAGCCACGAACGTACTCCCTACCTCATGCGGGAAATTGACTACAAGTGTGGCGAAATAGGAATGAAGTTGTCGGCCACTTGAGAACTGCGGAATTAACAATTGTGACCATATTGTACCATGGACCATGTAGACAAAATTCTAGTGAATAGAAAAAAATCTTTTCTGTTAGGACTTGTTAAATTTTTATTAAAGTATTTTGTTTTACTGTTTTTAATATGTTTTTTTTTACGATAAATGAGATGGTCTTTCCAAAATGATTTCATTGAGTTTGAGCTATACAGACCGAAGCAAGATTTCCTCATAAGTTTAAAACATAATAGAGAATTTCGGTTATATTTACGTGTCGTAATGAATATCTCAGGTGCGGATAATAACAGCACTCCTATTTCCGTGTTCTATTTACTAAAACATACATTTAGACATGATTATCTATTTATATAACTGTATTTGGTAAAAACGTAGTTTTGCTGATAACTTCTGTTACGAAAATCGGAAAAAATCGACAACGTAAAAATCTATTTTTTAATCAGAACTCAGCTGATAAGAAACTTATTTGAATGTCAAATATTATCTGTAACTCTGTCACTGTCAATTCTGTGTCTGTCAAATCAAACGTCAATTCCGTACTTCAAAACAAAGTTGAAGAGGGATTTTTGATTGCTTCCTTAGATTTTATTTAATGTCGTAGATTGTTGTATTATTGCTAAACTTATTACTTATATAAACTTTTTACCGTTGATACATTTTATCACATAATTTATTATTAATAGATGGTGCCAAATACTTCGGAAAGTAATGACATATCCACCGTGAAGTTATGAAGATCTATTCGCAATGTTGTTTATTGTTTATTCTAACTACAGTAACAATATGTGAAACTAAATACGGATACGTAACTTGGCAGGAGAATAAACTAACGTTTAAAGACTGCGAGTCCGCATCACAAATACCGATAACGTATGGAGCTCGCGCGACTTTTAAAAACGAAATAAACTCCACAGGGTACGTATCATTAGAAAATTACGCACGTTGCTTTGGACAAATATTTCAGCAGTCTAAGGCTTGCTTATACTGTGTTTTACTGATGTCTATACTATTAGTAGGTCTATTTACTTCCAGTCTAATAGTAGTTTGTTTACATTACAGATGGGCGTTCCTAGAGGTGCATACTTCAAAAGATGTGACAGACGAACAGCAGGCATACGCTGCAGGTTTTATTGAAGGCTACCTCACTAGAGACCTTATCTGGATGCACTGGCAGAATATGCTTAAAGGGTCAGGTAGTTTTTTATTTTTACTTAGCTTAAACTTTATTTTTACTAAACTGGGTCCTTTAAATAGATATCCTGACCTAACATCAAGTAGTGGCAAAATCATTTTCAAGTCTATTTAAGTCTTGAAAAATATATAGACTTGAAAAATTTAATTTAATTATTTAATTAAATTGAATTTATTATTTAATGATCAATAGATAAATATTGTTTACATAATATAGATATTGCTACAATAAAACTGATTTATGTGGACTCATTGAAGAATTTATTGAGAAGAATGAGAATTACATTGCCTCCATGGTTGATTTAAATGAGATAGATGCATACTGGTATCAAGTATGTACTTTCTTGATTTCATTTTAAAAATGTAGAAGACATTTTATGTATTTACTAGTTTATGCCAGTAACTCCATCTACATGGAATTAAAAAAACATAGTCTATAGCCTGTGTTCCTCTAGCCAAATTTGATGTTGATCCATTTAGCCGTTTAGACTGTAAACTCTAAAAAACATCCATCCATCCATCTAGACTTTGTTATTTAAAATAATAATGAGAAGATAAAGTTGGTTTTCTTTATTATATTTCAATGTAAATAGGAAAATTAAAAATTAATGTATTTTATGTTTCAAATCTAACTGACATTAATCTAGACCAGTGATTCTCAAATTGGTCCATACTGTGGAGGTCCTTGTAAGGGGTCCATGCAGAGAAAAAGTTGGGAACCTCTGATCTAGTGTACATATCATTTAGTGTCAATAGCCAGTACTGTAAAAAAAAATATCAAGGTGCATAATTTTAACTATAGTAACACATTGCAGGTAAAATTATATTACATTCAACTGGAAGGATTAGCAGTTGGGTATAATCAAGCAACAACGGATCCCTATCAATGGCTAACAGCACGGGATATGGTGTTAGTATTAAAAATTAGGCTTTACTTTAAAAAATTATGTTTTTTGATATTATAGTGTAACAAACGAGCCAAGGCCAAGAGAAGAAACGAGCGAATTCGTTTAAAAGGAAACACTGTCCGTAGACATCTACAATTGCAGATGTGTCGCCTACCCTTAATTGACGGAGGTAGAGACGCACATAAAGAGGATATTTCCCCTATCTATGTGTCTCCTCCACACTCAAAGCTCTTACCCTTCCCATCCTTTCCTTATAATAGAAGGGTGAGAATGGAAAGAGACTAAAATCAGAACTCTGGAACGCATACTCATTAGACGAAAGGAATTGTTCCCACTTCACGCCTTTGAAAGTATGCAAAGTAAAATCTGTATAATTTTAGTTGGATCAACATGCTGGGGGATCTCGATGATCTGGCGTTCTCGCTCGCGTTACCAAAAGACCTTCCCGATGGGTTACTATTTGGTGACCACTGCACTGGACTGATAAAGCTTTTACCAGATTTCACGAATTTGTACACGGCACATACAACTTGGAACAGGTATGACAATGGGAGCTAATTGTCAGTTTAAGTAAAAAGATTATTTTCATGTCTTTTAGCTGGCTGAAAGTCTATTATTACCTCTGTATATCTGAACAGATGCTATTCAGAAAGACTGAAAATCGGCGTGCATTCCAGTATCAAGCTTGAAAGCATTAACCTAAAATTCTCATATTTCAGTCAGTTGGTCATACTTCATTCTAATATTATAAATGCGAAAGTTTAGATGGATGGATAGATGTATGAGTTTGTAGCCTAAACAGCTGAACAGATTTCGATGAAATTTGGTATTATGTAAAGGATAGACTGAAAGAACACATAGGCTACTCACTATTGTGATTTTTAATTCCACGTAGATGTAGTTGCGGGCGAAAGCTAGCATTTTTTATATTTAAGAGACTATCATATCTCGGAATGTCAGTCAATCTATTGTATTTTGATATTAACACTACTATGTTTATTCTTTTATATTCATTTAGTTACCAGTCAATGCTGCGTATACAGAAGATGTATGTACTGCACTACAAGATCAGCCCGCTGGACAAGAAGCGCATCCCGGGCTACAAGATGGCCTTCACTTCGTACCCCGCGTTCGTGCAGGTGTGTTAGTATCACTTTTGACTATTATATACTACTAGCTTTCGCCCGCGACTCCGTCCGCGTGGAATTATAAAAAAACATAACTGAGTAGCCATGTGTTCTTCCAGACTATCCTCTAGGTCTATGCCAAATTTCATCGGAATCCGTTCAGCCGTTTAGGCTACAAACTCTAACAGACATCCATCCATCCATCCATCAATCATTAGTATGATACATTTATCTATATTTCGATTATTACTTTTGCCCACGAACAGTCTGTGCGGAATTTAAAAAAAAAAACAAAAGTAGCCTATGTGTTCTTCTAAATTGTGTTCTTCATCTGTGCTAAATTTCAATGAACCGTTTTGGAGATACTTTGTAACATCCATCCATCTAAACTTTCGCTAAAATATTAGTAAGATTATTATATTATCTAAAATAGTTTAAATGTGACGTACTTAAACATATCGAGCAAAATCACAAACATTTTGTATCATTACCGATTTCATTTGTAAAATAATCCAAATAAAGTAGTCATACATGCAAACTAAACAACTGGGTCATATTGAATGATGTAGGTATTATGAAAAAGTGAGTATGTTTGTTTGTTAGTACATGAGTGCATTGCGGCAGTCCACAGACGACTTCTACATCATATCGTCGGGGCTGGTCGCCGGAGAGACCACTATCAGCAACAGCAACAAGACGCTCTTCGACCTCATCAACCCTTTATGTGTAAGTTTCAGAGATTCTTATGATTTTTGTGATGACTGTTGTGATTTTTGTAAGTGATTTTTTCATTTTTTTTAAAGATTTTTTTTACACATTAACAAAGTTTATATTGAAAGATTCTTGTTTACGTTGCTTGTTTTTCTTAATTCATACCCAAAAAAATATAGGTGGAAAAAATGCATAAAAAAACAGTATTATGTAACAATAACAGAATGTAAATTTTGCAATCACTAAGTTGCAACTTGCTGGAAATTGATAGTTTTTTTTATTTCTTCGTTATTTACACGTTAACGAAGCCGGGTGCCAAAGCTAGTATTGTGTACAGGTAATGGAGTACATCCGTGGTATGATCGCCAACCGGCTGGCCGTCGATGGCTACCAATGGACAAGGATCTTCCGGCAACACAATAGTGGCACTTATAACAACCAATGGTAAAGAACATAATATGAAACCGAACCCTAATATCTGAACATAAAAAAGGCTTATGTATAATTAACTCTATTTTAACATTGATGCTCCACTGATCTGTATAAATAGACAGGTGTGTAAATGACAGCTATTCCTTAGATTCCAATTTAAATGGGCCTGTTGATGATAATGACAGTTCTTTCTATCTCCGTTATGATAGGTCTTATCAACGAGCGTCATGCAAATATAGTGAAAATCAAAATAGGCACAATTTTTTTT
Source organism: Papilio protenor (assembly GCA_029286645.1). Classification (NCBI taxonomy): domain Eukaryota; kingdom Metazoa; phylum Arthropoda; class Insecta; order Lepidoptera; family Papilionidae; genus Papilio; species Papilio protenor. The sequence continues at coordinate 1,062,727 of JAGSMZ010000031.1, read as the reverse complement.
AAATTTTAAAAATAGTCAATGGGTCATCTTCATCATAAATGTTGCCATTTTATGTAAATTCTCACTTACATTTTCATTGTTTTTTTTTTTAATTTTCAATATTTGTCAGGTATATTGTAGATTACAATAAGTTCACACCAAGCTCTAAGGGGTGTAAGGGCAAAGCGGAGAAGGGCCTGCTCTGGGTGTTAGAACAGCTGCCCGGGTATACAGAGACTGCTGACTTGTGAGTGAATTTTGTTTGTTAATTCATTAACCAACTTGCTGTCCGATGGATGGATGGATGGATGGATGGATGGATGGATGGATGGATGGATGGATGGATGGATGGATGGATGGATGGATGGATGGATGGATGGATGGATGGATGGATGGATGGATGGATGGATGGATGGATGGATGGATGGATGGATGGATGGATGGATGGATGGATGGATGGATGGATGGATGGATGGATGGATGGATGGATGGATGGATGGATGGATGGATGGATGGATGGATGGATGGATGGATGGATGGATGGATGGATGGATGGATGGATGGATGGATGGATGGATGGATGGATGGATGGATGGATGGATGGATGGATGGATGGATGGATGGATGGATGGATGGATGGATGGATGGATGGATGGATGGATGGATGGATGGATGGATGGATGGATGGATGGATGGATGGATGGATGGATGGATGGATGGATGGATGGATGGATGGATGGATGGATGGATGGATGGATGGATGGATGGATGGATGGATGGATGGATGGATGGATGGATGGATGGATGGATGGATGGATGGATGGATGGATGGATGGATGGATGGATGGATGGATGGATGGATGGATGGATGGATGGATGGATGGATGGATGGATGGATGGATGGATGGATGGATGGATGGATGGATGGATGGATGGATGGATGGATGGATGGATGGATGGATGGATGGATGGATGGATGGATGGATGGATGGATGGATGGATGGATGGATGGATGGATGGATGGATGGATGGATGGATGGATGGATGGATGGATGGATGGATGGATGGATGGATGGATGGATGGATGGATGGATGGATGGATGGATGGATGGATGGATGGATGGATGGATGGATGGATGGATGGATGGATGGATGGATGGATGGATGGATGGATGGATGGATGGATGGATGGATGGATGGATGGATGGATGGATGGATGGATGGATGGATGGATGGATGGATGGATGGATGGATGGATGGATGGATGGATGGATGGATGGATGGATGGATGGATGGATGGATGGATGGATGGATGGATGGATGGATGGATGGATGGATGGATGGATGGATGGATGGATGGATGGATGGATGGATGGATGGATGGATGGATGGATGGATGGATGGATGGATGGATGGATGGATGGATGGATGGATGGATGGATGGATGGATGGATGGATGGATGGATGGATGGATGGATGGATGGATGGATGGATGGATGGATGGATGGATGGATGGATGGATGGATGGATGGATGGATGGATGGATGGATGGATGGATGGATGGATGGATGGATGGATGGATGGATGGATGGATGGATGGATGGATGGATGGATGGATGGATGGATGGATGGATGGATGGATGGATGGATGGATGGATGGATGGATGGATGGATGGATGGATGGATGGATGGATGGATGGATGGATGGATGGATGGATGGATGGATGGATGGATGGATGGATGGATGGATGGATGGATGGATGGATGGATGGATGGATGGATGGATGGATGGATGGATGGATGGATGGATGGATGGATGGATGGATGGATGGATGGATGGATGGATGGATGGATGGATGGATGGATGGATGGATGGATGGATGGATGGATGGATGGATGGATGGATGGATGGATGGATGGATGGATGGATGGATGGATGGATGGATGGATGGATGGATGGATGGATGGATGGATGGATGGATGGATGGATGGATGGATGGATGGATGGATGGATGGATGGATGGATGGATGGATGGATGGATGGATGGATGGATGGATGGATGGATGGATGGATGGATGGATGGATGGATGGATGGATGGATGGATGGATGGATGGATGGATGGATGGATGGATGGATGGATGGATGGATGGATGGATGGATGGATGGATGGATGGATGGATGGATGGATGGATGGATGGATGGATGGATGGATGGATGGATGGATGGATGGATGGATGGATGGATGGATGGATGGATGGATGGATGGATGGATGGATGGATGGATGGATGGATGGATGGATGGATGGATGGATGGATGGATGGATGGATGGATGGATGGATGGATGGATGGATGGATGGATGGATGGATGGATGGATGGATGGATGGATGGATGGATGGATGGATGGATGGATGGATGGATGGATGGATGGATGGATGGATGGATGGATGGATGGATGGATGGATGGATGGATGGATGGATGGATGGATGGATGGATGGATGGATGGATGGATGGATGGATGGATGGATGGATGGATGGATGGATGGATGGATGGATGGATGGATGGATGGATGGATGGATGGATGGATGGATGGATGGATGGATGGATGGATGGATGGATGGATGGATGGATGGATGGATGGATGGATGGATGGATGGATGGATGGATGGATGGATGGATGGATGGATGGATGGATGGATGGATGGATGGATGGATGGATGGATGGATGGATGGATGGATGGATGGATGGATGGATGGATGGATGGATGGATGGATGGATGGATGGATGGATGGATGGATGGATGGATGGATGGATGGATGGATGGATGGATGGATGGATGGATGGATGGATGGATGGATGGATGGATGGATGGATGGATGGATGGATGGATGGATGGATGGATGGATGGATGGATGGATGGATGGATGGATGGATGGATGGATGGATGGATGGATGGATGGATGGATGGATGGATGGATGGATGGATGGATGGATGGATGGATGGATGGATGGATGGATGGATGGATGGATGGATGGATGGATGGATGGATGGATGGATGGATGGATGGATGGATGGATGGATGGATGGATGGATGGATGGATGGATGGATGGATGGATGGATGGATGGATGGATGGATGGATGGATGGATGGATGGATGGATGGATGGATGGATGGATGGATGGATGGATGGATGGATGGATGGATGGATGGATGGATGGATGGATGGATGGATGGATGGATGGATGGATGGATGGATGGATGGATGGATGGATGGATGGATGGATGGATGGATGGATGGATGGATGGATGGATGGATGGATGGATGGATGGATGGATGGATGGATGGATGGATGGATGGATGGATGGATGGATGGATGGATGGATGGATGGATGGATGGATGGATGGATGGATGGATGGATGGATGGATGGATGGATGGATGGATGGATGGATGGATGGATGGATGGATGGATGGATGGATGGATGGATGGATGGATGGATGGATGGATGGATGGATGGATGGATGGATGGATGGATGGATGGATGGATGGATGGATGGATGGATGGATGGATGGATGGATGGATGGATGGATGGATGGATGGATGGATGGATGGATGGATGGATGGATGGATGGATGGATGGATGGATGGATGGATGGATGGATGGATGGATGGATGGATGGATGGATGGATGGATGGATGGATGGATGGATGGATGGATGGATGGATGGATGGATGGATGGATGGATGGATGGATGGATGGATGGATGGATGGATGGATGGATGGATGGATGGATGGATGGATGGATGGATGGATGGATGGATGGATGGATGGATGGATGGATGGATGGATGGATGGATGGATGGATGGATGGATGGATGGATGGATGGATGGATGGATGGATGGATGGATGGATGGATGGATGGATGGATGGATGGATGGATGGATGGATGGATGGATGGATGGATGGATGGATGGATGGATGGATGGATGGATGGATGGATGGATGGATGGATGGATGGATGGATGGATGGATGGATGGATGGATGGATGGATGGATGGATGGATGGATGGATGGATGGATGGATGGATGGATGGATGGATGGATGGATGGATGGATGGATGTTTGTTAGAGTTTGTAGCCTAAATGGCTGAATGATGAAATTTGGTATAGATATAGAAGATAGTCTGGAAGAACACATAGGCTACTCACTTTTGTTTTTTTTAATTCCACGCGGACGGAGTCGCGGGCGAAAGCTAGTATTTCATAATTACTACATTTGTCTCTGAGCAGTTATTAGTTTATTTCTAACTAGAAAACAAAATATACTTTTACTTATGTACGTTGTCTTTTGTTTATAGAGTTATTCGTAAAAAAATGTTTTTAATCTGTTTTAATTCTTGAAAAGTACAAATTAGGAGTTCTTAAGCTATCTCACTAGTCTAGATTAGTTTAAAGAAAGTTTAAAACCATCAAATGTATGTTAAAACTTTACTTTTACACTTATTTTCGTTGCAAGATTCCATCTATTTATTGTACTAGCTTTCGTTCGCGACTGTCCGTGCGGAATTTAAAAAAAAACTTGCCAATTTTCAACGAGGTCTATTGAGCCGTTTCGAACATACGTTCTAACAAACGCTAAACTAATTTTCAATTAAAATATTAGTAAGATTATAATAAATGCAGTTTAATTTTATGGTATATAGGCAGGTATAACAAACTTACGGGACATGTTCAATACAATGCGGTATAACGACTTCAAGCACGACCCGCTGTCGCGGTGCGCGTGCGTGCCCCCGTACAGCGCATGCAACGCCATCGCCGCACGGAACGATCTCAACCCTGCCAACGGTAATCTGTTTATCTATTTTTGACCGACTTCCCAAAAGAAGGAGGTACTCAATTCGTCTGTTTTTTTTTATATTTTTCGATTCTCTAGGGGGCTGCTGTCCTCTGCACTCTCCCCACCCCCTAGCAACGCCCATGTGTGTTGCCAATGCAACTAATATAGGGCCAAGATAACCAATTATTGGTAACCAATAGTTATTGACACTTGTGGGTGACTAATGTTTGATGAAACACAACTATTGATTTTAATCTTTGGCCATGGACTATTGATCAGTCATTTGTCAATTTCATTGTAATCAGAGAAAAAGTGGAAGCAAAGCGTAATTTCGTAGAATATTAATTCGATCAATCAACAATCTGTAGGTCCCCGGTACTAATCCGGCTCGAGGGACCAAAACACGTTCGAGCTGTTCATTACTAGTTACATTAAAAATTTTAATTGGAGTGATAAGTAGATTTTGTGATATTAATTTGTTTATAAATCACAACTAAATTGCCTCAGCGATATAGTACGTAAGTCGTGCCGGCGTTATTTCTTGGTACATTTTCTGTATACTTGTATAGTCTTTTTCTTGTACCTTCGTTTTTTTTTTTATAGTATAAGGTGGCAAACGAGCAAGCGGCCACCTGAATTCACCGAAATGGAAAGCGACCGCTGCCCATAAACATCCGCAATTGCAGATGCGTTGCCTACACTTGATTGTAGCCTTTTAAGTATTTTTAATCAGTATTCCTATAGGTACGTTTCCATTCCGTGCGCTGGGCCACCGCAGCCACGGCGGCACAGACGCTAAGGTGACCAGTTGGCATCTCCGCAACAACTACGAGTTCGTCGCCGTCTCCGGGCCCACGTTCAACATATCGCGCGGGATACCGCCCTTCGCGTATGATCTATACTATAATATTATAAAGAGGAATGATTTGTTTGTATGTATTGTAATAACTCAAAAACTACTGGGCTGATTTCAATATTTCTTTCACCATTAGAAAACCAAGTTATCAGTGTAGTAGGGTAGTAACATTTGTTATATTTTTCAATTTCACGAAGTCGCGACCAATAGCTAGTATACAATACGTCAAATTTAAATATTAATATAAAACTAACGATTTCTTTATTTAGAACAGGCTAACAGTTAATGATCAAGTTTAATAGTATTGCGTGGTCCTTCGAGCAGGGTGTTTTGTTAAAAAGCAGTAATAAAAATAAATCATTTACAATAACTTAATTATGTTAATTAAAGGTGGAGTGAATTTGACATGGGTCCCCACTTGCCGCATATAGGGCATCCGGACCTCTGGGCCTTCCAGCCTATCATACACCACTGGGAGTGGGCGTAGACCACAAACTAATTGTAAGCCAAAGGGTTAACTAAGAGATTTTTAAAACTGATATAGGTTTCAAATAATAATTTTAAAGATTTTCAATTCATCAAAGTTATTGAAATGGTTAAAGACATGTTACTAATTGTATTTTTTTCCACATGAAATGAGCTCTAAAATCCGCTGAGTAAAGTTCTGAGTGTTAACTGGACAGTAGAACTGTTCAGTAAAAACTCTACAGTTCAAATGACTGATACAAAACAATCAGAACTGACTTTAGCGGGCTTAATAGTAATTTTCTGTAATGTATTAAATTTTAGCTTCAGTTTGCTTGACAATTTGTAAATCTATTTTTTTCTATAAATAAAACAAATTATGTATTGTATGTTTGTTTATATACATTTTTAACATCGAATAATAAATCAGTTATAAAGATACATGTTTTATTTCACTTAATAATTATATGCTAATAAACATTTAAATACATTTGACATCTGGAATATTTCCAACTACCCACATTTCAACATATGACAGAAACCAAAGATTAATAACTGCCTGCATTTAAATGTTAATTTAACTATTATAAAAAAGCAGTAATTAAGAAAACAGTATATTTTTTTTTTTTTAATTTACTAATGAATCCTGACAATTCAAAAGTTTCTTTTTTAATAAATTCTATGAAGGTAGAATAATTTCTAGAAGGAATTACATTACATCTGAAAAGCTAGAAAAAATAAACTAAATTATTTAAGGACTACATTTGTCTAAACTTCTCTAAAAACATACTAAAGATCTCAAAGCATATATAAAAAATCAATTTTTATATAATTGATGAGAAAAATGATTTTTGTGTAATGGGTTTTATTCCTGTGATCATTTTTACACTAGAAACTAGCTAATACAATATTTTTACTAAAACATTAAATATATTTCAGATTTTTTTTTTAATTTACTAATGAATCCTGACAATTCAAAAGTTTCTTTTTTAATAAATTCTATGAAGGTAGAATAATTTCTAGAAGGAATTACATTACATCTGAAAAGCTAGAAAAAATAAACTAAATTATTTAAGGACTACATTTGTCTAAACTTCTCTAAAAACATACTAAAGATCTCAAAGCATATATAAAAAATCAATTTTTATATAATTGATGAGAAAAATGATTTTTGTGTAATGGGTTTTATTCCTGTGATCATTTTTACACTAGAAACTAGCTAATACAATATTTATAGAAGCCAAATCATCTATTTTGAGTATCAACAATTTTATTATATCTTGAGATTTCACTATCAGAAAACATTTACAAAAACTTTATCCCTAATCACACAAGACATGTTTGCCTACCAGATATTTTCCGGTAAAAATTACATAAATATGTAAATTTCCCAAATCCTTTAAACATTTACTTTATCAGCTAACAAGCATAGAATAACCTCCAAGCATAAAGCTTATTCTAGAGAGTTCAACATAAGCAGTTGCTTCAAAACTTTTGTTTGAGATGTTTCTCTGATCTCTCCCGCTAAGAACATTTCATCCACCACTGTGTACACCTGAAAATATCACAACTATGTTATCAAGCTCAGAAATATATAGTAAATCTTACTAATATGTTGGATGGATGTTTGTTTGAGTTTGCCTTCTAAACTGCTGAACAGTTCTTAATGAATAGATGTAGAGCATACTCTGAAAGAACACATAGGCTACTAGTTTTAGATTTGTTTTAATTCCACACAGAGAGTCTCGGTTGAAAGCTAGTGTAGTGCATAAAAATGAGTAGACAACTAAAGCTTATTTCTATTTCAACCCAGAGTAAAGAATTAAAACTCTTATGAATCCCTTAACAGATTTAAGTGTTGCAAGCTTTTGTATATTTCATTATTTTGACTGGAACCATAACCACACTAAAGCTGATAAGTTAAAGCTTAACAATATTAACAGAATATAAATACAGAAAACTTAACATTGTATTAAAATATACTTAGAAAAGAATTATTCCTTACCTTGAAAAAGTTGAATACTAAATCTAATTCACATACATTATGGAAGTATTCATTGAGCACCTCCACAAAGTTGTGTATAGCCTCCAGGTAACACAAGTTGTTGTCGTTTACATCCACACAAATGCAGAAATAAAGACCTGCATATCTTCTGTACACTATTTTGAAGTTACGAAACTGAAAACGAAAAAAAAAACAGTTACGTACACTTGAAATTGACAAAATATGAATACGGATGCGTGGAATAGCTTGATGAAGTAAATTATATATACAAAATTGTTAAACAAACAACCACAGACGTACATTTATTCGAAACAACTTATGAGGAAGAATTAAATGGTCACAAAATTGTATAATTGTAAAATAATTCATACCTCAACAAAATTGGTATGTTTCGCGTCTCGTACAGTAACAACTGCATGTACTTCTTCAATTAATTTCTGTTTTTCATCATCGTCAAAATTCATATACCATTTAGCAAGACGAGTCTTACCAGCACGGTTTTGAATAAGGATGAAACGAATCTGCAATAAATAAACACATAGTTATATTCTCTCTTTTGTATTAAAAGTTTGCAGATTGTTTATTGGACATATTTTAAATAAATACCATTATTATATTACAACAAAATTCTACAGAATTTTAAGAATACGCCTCCTTTTATAATTTGATTTTTGACGTTGACGTGACGTTGACTTGAGAGCTTGAGACATAGAGAAAATGGAATGATGAAATCGTTGACATTTTGACATTGCAGAATTAAAAAGAATTTTCATTGAAATTGCCTAAACATGGTATTTATTTTATAAATAAATTATTCTTAATATCTCAAGGTTTGCGCAATGCAAGAAAAAATTGATGATTTAATTTTTATTCCTGACATAGCAACACAAATATCGAGTTGTTTTTCAATTTTCAGTGATAATTTGACGTTGAAGGCAATAACGCGTTTTCTAAAGATTTCATCAATGTAGTGCTTAGGGTTTCAATATGTCTATAATATAAGTAGTTTGGTAGGAAAACAAATTGATTAAATCTTAAATGACTCCCACGAAGACTACAAAAACTGAAGTAGAAATGGTGATACGAAATAGAAAAACTGTTATGAAAGAGGGGATTATGACAATGTCGGGCATCGGTGAACCTTCAGTCTTCCACGCTTTGGTTGTCATCTTTTTGGAGTTCTTCGCATGGGGCTTACTAACGATGCCGATAATATCCGTGCTAAACGCTACTTTCCCGGACCATACCTTTCTGATGAACGGACTCATAATGGGAATCAAGGGCATTCTATCATTCCTGTCAGCGCCTCTCATCGGAGCCCTATCCGACGTGTGGGGCCGCAAGTTCTTCCTGTTGGTCACGGTGTTCTTCACGTGCGCGCCGATCCCGCTCATGACCATAAACACTTGGTGGTTTTTTGCGATGATCAGTATTAGCGGAGTGTTTGCTGTGACTTTTTCAATTGTGTTCGCGTACGTGGCTGATGTAACGACAGAGGCGGAGCGCTCGCGAGCCTACGGCCTAGTGTCCGCGACCTTCGCCGCGAGCATGGTCATATCGCCCGCCCTCGGCGCCTACCTCATGGATTTATATGGCGAAGCGTTGGTCGTAGCTGCCGCCACGGCAGTTGCGGTCTTGGATGTTTTCTTCATAATGGTAGCGGTGCCCGAGAGTCTGCCAGAGAAAGTGAGACCAAGTGGCTGGGGACCTGCCATAAGTTGGGAGCAGGCTGATCCATTTGCCGCTCTGAGGAAGGTCGGTGCTGAACGTACAGTGCTGATGTTGTGTGTGGCTGTGTTCCTCTCATATCTACCTGAAGCCGGACAGTATTCTTGCATATTTGTGTATTTAAAATTAGTAATGGGCTTTGGTGTAGTACAAGTGGCTATATTCATAGCAATTGTTGGAGTGCTCAGCATAGCGGTACAAGTAGTGCTCGGATTTTTAATGCGGTCACTTGGAGCCAAACATACAATTATGGTGGGACTCTTATTTGAAATGCTTCAGCTCATGTGGTATGGCTTTGGAAGTCGCACATGGATGATGTGGGCAGCGGGAGTGCTTGCAGCTCTTGGATCTCTGACATACCCAGCGATCAGTGCATATGTGTCGGTGAACAGTCGGGCAGACCGCCAGGGTGTTGTACAAGGAATGGTCACTGGAGTGAGAGGACTTTGTAATGGTCTTGGACCAGCAATGTTTGGGGTGATATTCTATTTATTCCATGTGGATCTCAATGAGGAGCATGCGGTGACTGGTATAGATGGAAAGCCAGAGGAGAAATATGTAAGATTGGTGCCAGGTCCACCCTTCGTATTGGGAGCACTGCTGGTGATTTGCGCGCTCCTCGTGGCGGCCTTTCTACCTGAAGATGGCACTGTTGGCAGTGGACGACGGGCTCCGGCAGACCTGAAGTTCGAAGTGGAGAGGGGCCGTCGCGTGGCGGGCCCCCTGTCCCCGCTGATGGCCCCGGAGTCGGCGGCCCTCTAGCTAGCGGCGAAGGCCGGTAGAGCGGCCAGTGTGTGACTCCCAGAGCTGCCTGCGCCCAACCGGCGCCAGAGCGAATGCATTTAGGATGGTACCAAAGCAAACTCAGTGAGTGAAGTGAGTCCCATATTCTATGATTCTTGCACGAAGTACGTTGACTACATTCCCGCGTATCACGTTTTGTTCCGCTTAAATGGTAACATTCATTGTTAACTTTGTACTATTTTTTATTAATTTTCGCTGTTGAGGGCATGTACATAATTGTAATAAATAATTGAATCACAGTACAAGTCCTCTCTTTCGTATTTGAGCTTAACATCACACAATATTAATATAAATCCCTACATTAACATTTAAACCTATCATTCTTGTTATATTCCTGATCTCTTTAGTTCAGGATTGCGTTTAGAAAGGTACATAGTGCCAACATGCTAACATTTATTTCAAGATACCATTGCATGTGGTTATCTTAAGTTTACTTAGAAATAAGTCTTGCAGTTAAAATAATGAAACCATTAACGTAATTGTATAATGAAATTCATAATTAAAATATGATAAGGTTTACCATGATAAGTAATTGAACAAGTCATTAGGAATAGCTGTTAATTTATAAGCTGCCTAACTCCACTGTAACATAAAGTTTTGCAATTTTAATCTAAAAAAGCTTGCAATAACCAAGTAACCATATAAACAGTAACAACTAAAGAATTTCATGAAGAGATCAAATATAAAATTATTTTTGAGCAATGTGTTTTTAATAATTAATATTTAAATAAGAAACTAATTCATACAAGTAAATTCAAAATTAGCATTACAAGCTTATCAAAGAAAACCAATATGTCAAATATGAGTAAATGTTGGCTACCTTCAAAAATAAAAAACAAGACTTAGATAACTGGTTTGCATCAAAAATCTTCATTTTGAAGAGAAAAAAAACATACTCAAACATAAACATTTATTATAATATATATAAAAGTTTTGTAGACTTAAATTTCTAACACATTGATTGATATAGGAGAGAGGAGAGAATAAATTAATTTGCTCTAGTATCCACTGACCTCATTTCTGTCTATTTTAATTTAGTCAATTGTTTTATGGGATCATATGAACATCCTTGCTATATACACTTTTAGCAATTAACTTTTTTTCTTAAATGCTATATAGCAATACCATAGACCAAGAGCCAAACAAACAAAATATATTCTAGACAACTAAACATTGTAAGTAACCTATGATTAGCAATTTGTAGATAAAAATCCAACCTGGGACTTCTGTACTTGTAAATCTGATTATTTTTTCAACCAGCAAGTATAGTTATGGACAATATTAACATTAAAAATCATACAAATAAATGTGAAAGTGTTTGAATGTTTGTTACTATGTATCTTTAGCAGTAATCTAAAGGCATAAATGTGGAACATAGACTTGAAGAACACATAGGGTACTAAGTTTGTCTTTAATTCTGAAGTCGCTTTAGTCCCTTTTCGTTCCCACACTTTTTGGATGGAAGGATGGGAAGAGAACGTGGATTTGGCGGTGCATGAGACGCATAGGAAGGAGAAATATTCTCTTCATGTGTGTCTCCTCCACCGGTGATTAAGGGTAGGCATCCGCTATTGCGAATGACTATAGGCAGCAGTCGCTGCGCCATTGTGGCTGATTCAGGTGGCCGCTTGCTCTTTGGCAAGGTGGCAACCTTATTATATAAAAAAAAGTCGCGGGCGTAAGCTATATTCAATAATCTGATTTGAGTAAAAATGCAAAGTTGTAAAAGTCATACAAGTTTCGTGGAACGTTTATGTATTTAGGCATTAGTCACATAAAATTTAATCTTTATAGAACGTGTTTGACGGTAATGTAATTGCGTGCGGTGACGTAACGTCTTGTATTTGTTGGTAACAATAAATACACTTGTATAGTTCGATATACTTCAAACTGATAAGGATAAAGTTAATTTGATAAGCGTAACAAACATAAAGACGACAATCATCATCAGTTCACTATATATCATGTAGGTTTTCAGAGCCTACCCTAAATCTTACTATTATAAATGTGAAAGTTTAGATGGATGGATGTTTGTTAGTTTGTAGCCTAAAGTTTTGAATGGATCTCGATATTTGGCATAGACGTAGAGGATAGTCTGGAAGAACATATAGGCTACTTACTTTTGTTTGTTTTTTTAATTCCACGCGGACCGAGTCGCGGGCGAAAGCTAGTTACATATTAGGCTTATATTGTTCGATTGATAGTCAATCGTAATTAAATCAACAAATTTGTATTAAAACTTTGTCTGTATTTTCTTTTAAGATATTTAAAGAGAATTCATTTTTATACTAGTTTTTCGACAGTGGAAACCAATAGTCGAACGTTTCAAACGATTGTTTTTCAAATAAACAAACCCTAATGGTTCCCTCCTCCTCCCTAGTCATTTACATTTTTATTGGAATCCCAAAATGTATCGCGTTCGTAACATCTTCGCCTATCATTAGCCTAATTTTGGGCAAATTGCCCAAAAGCGATGTCAAGTTCAGGCCATTCTATCCTCTATTATTATTTATCCTTCTTTATAACGATTTTGTTCATCTTATCGTAAAGTAAGATGAAAATTCTAACTAAAGCAATGGAGAGTAACTATTGTACTAAAAGAAATTGATTTTTTAATCCACCGCGCTATTTTCACAGCGCTATGACTAAGCCAGCCAACAATAGCTGTATTGCTTTGTTACAAACACGCATTGCATTGTTTATTGTATTTATATATAATTGCAGCTTCCGTATGTTTGTATGCCATTCGAAAATTATTTATTCAGTCGATATGATTTTTCATAATGTATTTTATATGAACGCATCTATTTACTTGTTAAACAACCAATCGGAGTATAAGAACGTATGCCTTTGAAAACACTTTAGCTAAACAATTTCTAACAATCTTACTAATATTATAAATGCGAAAGTTTAGATGGATGGATGGATGTTTGTTAGAGTTTGTAGCCTAAACTGCTGAACGTATGGCGATGAAATTTGGCATGAACGTAGATGATAGTCGGGAAGAACACATATGCTACTTTTGTTTTTGTTTTTTAAATTACACGCGGACGAAAGCTTGTTATTTTAAAGGTCGAATACGTATCGAACGGTAACTAGGCTGTACGTCTCCATATGCCTAAATTGTTGATAAAAAAAACAATTAGTAATTCCGTTATCGTGGTAATTACCACGTCAAAGGAAGCAAATACTTATTGTCGGTGGCTACGAGCTATTTTGTTATCGCCCGATAACGTATATGTTCAGTTTGCAAACGTGCGTACTAACAGCTGTCTTCAAACGTTATCACGTATTTAACTGTATTAAAGTTTTTGAATGACATCACGGAAAATTTGCAATCAAACAAGTCTTATTAAACGTGTTGAAGGATTCTACAAAGTAACAAATAGAATACACTGATGACGTCATAACGCCCGCAGGAAAAATCTTCTGTTGCCGAGAGTTGTTTTATAGTAAATGTGTAGTCCTTTAGTGTAGATTTATTATGACAATACTAAGAGACTGCTCTAGTAATTATTATTCGATACTACGTGAGGCGATTATCTTAAGCAAAAGCCCTCTAAATTACTGTTACCAGATTTTATTTTAAAATCTTTTTATGTGATCCTTGGATCAGAAGTACCAAAATGACCAATAGTATTTCCAGTCTACGTTTCTTAATGTTTAGGAAAGGAAAATGTTGATGTGCTTAATCTTTATTAAAAGCATTTTTTTATTAAATTTAAAAGCAAAACTTAAATATACAATTATCTCTATTAATTCAAAGTGAAAAAAAAGGACATCGATATGTTGTAGAGGATGTTTTAGGTTTCCAACTAACGTTATATTTTTACGACAGCCTTGTCCAATTGACATTTAGCCGTGACCTAGAAAATGTTTCACAAATTCGATCTCTCATTGTATATAGATGTGAACTCTTGATTGTCCTCGCATCAACAAAAATGTTTTAAAACAAGTGCAAAGAATAATTGAAAACGTACTGTAATTGAAGATTGTTACAAAAATATTCATAACCTAGAAACTGGGCACCGTAGAGTCAGAATATGTATATGCATTTCCGTACGAAAAAAATTGAGCCTAAAACCTTGTCTAAATAATAGTTTCTCGTATTAAAAAAAGAATCGCTGACAAATATTGAAATTTTTCTTTTATTTACACAACTCTAAAACTTATACGGGTGATTAGTTGGTATATTTCGGTTTTGCCCACAATAAAATAATTCTGCTAGTAACGTAGTCGCTTTAACCTTGTTTAAATATTCAAGAATTTTCAACAGCCAATTACAACTTCAAGATTCAGTTTGGCTGAGGTTTGTAATTAAAATTACAAGTTTGCACTAAGACGTAACATTATTTAGGATTTTGAGGTTATTCTGTCACTGGCATTGCGAAGAAATTAAAAAAGTATCGAATGTTCATCTCTCTTGTCCAATATCTATCTCAAAATTATAAAAGCTACATAGATAATTTTAAGGTTATAAATGTAATGTGATTATTAAAAAATATCTCCATTTAATACTACAGTTGCTGATAGAAAAAAATACGAACGTAAAAAGGAATTAAGATTAAAAATATCAGCTATGTAAGATAATTTTAGCTTAAAATTGAAAACTAAAACACCGTTGTATTTTTATCCTTAATATTTAGCTTCAAAGCGTTTTCTTCAACCTTCAGTTTATCCTCAATGAAGATGTGAGCCCGACCTTACTCTGTTTAAAGGACGTATTCTGAATACACGACAGAATATATTTCAACAATGAAAACTGCTGTCTTCGGGAAGGATAGAAATATTCTTTCGTATTAATTTAAATGGTAATCTTATTGAAGAGGATAAAATAAATTGGAATATCTATATTATGGTTAAATCAACTTACTATAGAATAAAAATTACCTAAACAGGAACGTTAAATGTCAAACATGGCGGCCATTACGTTATGGTTTTCAAGTTTTTGTGTATAAATTGTGAAGTAACTAGGCTAGTTATTTCTGAGATAAAACAACCATGTGATTATATATTTATATACGCTTTTCATCAGTTTAAACATAAATATATGTTAATAAAAAAAAAAACTTAAATAAAACTATCACGAACATACATCACGCTATAGTTAAATAAACCGTTTATCTTTAAACGTGAGTTGTAAATACTGTATTGATAAGGACTATCAGAGCGTGTCTCAGTGACTCAGTCTTGCCACTTGATATATCGACGATTAAGTCATGAGCGGTGGCGGTTTTAATTCTGGAATCGTCATTACCCATTATTTGCTTCTCTGTTTTTATCATCATCAGGTAAAGTTGAATTAGAATAGCTAAAATATCGTTTCTTATAACAGATGCATCTAGCATGCTTTTCCAACTTATCTAAACTCACTCGTAAGACAAACGATGGGTTGCAGTGAAGAGGTCATTCTTAACGTTTCTTTTTTTAACTTCTGCTGTCTTCTCATATTTACGCATCGTTTTAAATACCATTGCACCAATAAGATAACGTCTCTTGCAACATACTTTCTTAGTCATAATATCTATGACTTACGCAATGACTACAATAGTGCCATCCAACATTTATGACGGCTCACAATTTCGCAGGAATTATTGCTTATAATATATTTTTATGCTTTGCTGTCAAAGGATGCGTGGTCATACCCCTGCGAGAGGTCTCCTCTGCCATCATGTCAACATAAAGTTTTAATTTCATAATAAAAATATTGTCATCCTCTGCGAATAAAAATAATAAAATGGCACGGTACATGTAGGAATGTAGTGTTAGACAAGATTTTGTAAATTGTGAACTTGTGGGAGGCACTTTACTTTTATGACTAAAGGTGCCTGTCTCGTCTGATCTTAAAAATAGGAAAAGATTAATGAATACATTTTATAAAGACTGTATCTATTTGCATGAAGGTAGTAAGTTTTGCCATTTTGACGGTTTAAGGTGACCGCTTGCTCCTTTGCTACCTTATTGTATAAAAAAAGTAAGTTTCGATACTCCGAGTTAAAGCATTTAGTCTGGATGTCCATATTAATTTAAATTTAAGCATCGTCTAGTTGTATTCATGCCTCAATTCGCAATTATTTACCAACGCCGAATGGTAAAGCCCAAAGTCCATCGACCTCGACCCGTTCTGCAGACGATCGAACAGGTTTGAGGTTTAAAAAACGCTAAATATTTCAGGATCATATTTGCATATTGCTCACAATTGTTTAATCATACGCCCCGGGTAGTTAGAGGTAGCCTTAGCTATCCCTTTTTCACCTAGTGTCTAATGCCTCTGAATATCCTAATATGCTATATTTTTAATGTATCTAACTACAGATTATAAAATGTACGCTTAGGTGACGAATGTAGTTAAGAACCAAGATAGCTTCGTAGAGGTTTAAAATCTAGATTTTTTTTAATTAACTGAAAAAGCGGTAACGTAATGGTCACATGTATGGAATTTGACGTTAATTTGTTTATTGCATTTAGGCATTGAAAAGAAATAAAATGCACTGGTCTTTAAAAAAAACTCAAATCGATACATTATTATGGACTATAGTTACGTATTAGAATACAGAGTGTATCTTTGTAATATTTTGCGTCTACGCTTTTAACCATTTAGGTACCTAACCTAATATTTACTCAAGTGCGGTCAATTGAGGTGGGACTTATCGTCACTGCCCACGCCACTCTACTCAACATAATCACAACGCCTACGTTATCGGTTGACGTCACCAGATATTCGGAATTTTCAATCTGTTAATATAGTATAGAAAAAAATAGATGAAGTCAAAGATTATGTTTGCTGTGGTTGTAAATTAAAAAAAATATTTGTTTTGGTTTAGTCTATGGAAATCCATGGTAAGATTTTGCATTATAGACCGTTTAAAATTGGAGATAACAGCTCACTGCACATGACATGACTGCGTATTCGGTAACGGTGTTACGTTTTGTAAATTTTAATGCTGACTCAATCATGAGAACGCTAAATAATCACGTATACAAACATTATTTCCAATACTGAGTCACGAATTTTAGATATCGACACATACATACGCATTATACGTTGAATGAAAGTCACGTTTTTGTTTCGCACGATTTTGGCACACCTTTCTAACTTATTTACTTAAACATGGATGGACTACTGTCAACTCTACTCTACATTGGACTTCGTAAATCTTACTCTATCCTAATTTGTGATGTCTTGTTTCCGTAGTGCTCTGTTTCTGTTAGAACAAAGGGGCATTTCAAATCGATGTTTTTTATCAGTATGTGATCGTCGAACTCGGCCACGAGGACACGTCGTTAAAATTGCAGGAAATATTGAAAAAACCTAAAGTAGGGCTTCCCACAAAGGCATTCTGAATATCGTTGCCAGTAATAAAAATTCTCGAACGCATAAAAAGGAAAATGGCGCATTTTCATATAGAATACTCGATATAACTCCCACGTTCCACTATTACGTTTGTAGTCTTCTATATGTAGAACGAACGCCAAATGCCAAGTGAATGGCTAAGTTTTAATATGGGATACTTGTTCACAATACCAACCCCTCCCCCCCTCCACCTACGTAAAGACAATCTATTCACATAAGACAATAGACGCAAAATGAAGACGGCGAAACAAAAATTACGAAAACCTTTTTTGTTTAAGACCATAAAAGAGCTGTATTATTATGACGCAACATTTTAATTATCATTAAAAAATCTGTTTCAAGAATTATTTTTTATTAAAATAAAAACATTTTTGAACTTTAGTTATCTCTGTTATTATTTTTTTATTACATTAATTAGTCAGCTGTATTGAGCATTGTTTTTTCAGCTAATAACAAATGTATTTTGGTTCTGTTAGTGTGGGAAACTAACAATGTTTCAGCAAGTATTATTTCAATTATATATTAAAACATTTATGATCCGTAATCCGTTAGAAAATCTTTTTTATCAACGCCCTTAAAACTTTAAGAAAGAATTATTCTAAAATGATAATAGTAAAATGGAGGCATTGTCATTGTGCGTAGTTTAACGACTTGTTTAAATTAGTAAACCATAATTGTATCACCTTTTAGAAAGCTCTTTAAAAGTCTATAGCTGCTTTATTTTTTTAAATACTTTAAATAGATTTAGATATTGTCATTTTGCTATAAAATATTGCTAAATCATACTTCATACTAATATAAATGCGAAAGTTTAGATGGATGGATGGATGGATGTTTGTTAGAGTTTGTAGCCTAAACGGCTGAACGGATTTCGTTGAAATTTGGTACAGACGTAGAGGATAGTCTGGAAGAACACATAGGCTACTCACTTTTGTTGTTTTTAATTCCACGCGGACGGAGTCGCGGGCGAAAGCTAGTAAATAATAAATGTTTCTAGACTAAAGAAGGATCAGAGATTTTAAGAGTAATATCAGGAATGGAATCTTTAAAATAATAATTTAAAGCCATGTATGCATTTTTAAGAATTCGATAGAATAATTTGGTAAAGTTAACGATTTGAAATGATCAATGAATATCGCATGAACTAATATTTTTTACAGACATTCTAACTGATAAAACATATTATATTATTCTTTTTATGTACAATATTTTTAAAATTTTTCAACATCAGGTCGATCATTCAATTCATAATAATTTTTTTGTCCTTTGCGTTATAGATTTCTATGGTTTTTGACATTTACTGTACATATTGCCGCCTTCATTTTCCTATAAATTCCGTCCATATCGCTCCGTAATTTACAATTTATAATCAATCATTAACTAAATCATTTTTCTAATTAAAAAACATACAGAAGTCCCCTGTTGGAATAAGGTATTTGAATACACTCTTATCCGATACTGCTCGCAAATATAAGATAAATATGACCTTTCAAGACAGTTAAAAAAACTTATTTTATAGAGAGAATGATGAAAAAACATTAGTAATCTGGACATGTGGATAGTTGGTAAAAAAAATCCCGTTATGAAAATATACTAGAGAATATAATGTCGTTTTCATTATAGAAAAAAAAAATATTAGATAATGTAAAAACAGTTTTGGGGAAAAAACATAAAAGTAACCGAGTTTCCATTTAAATACAAAAATACTAAAACATTAACCGACATTAGTTCAAGGCCGGTTGAATACTAATTAGTCTGCTCGTAATATTAAACATAGCTATATTCTGCAAACTAATAATGTTAAATAGGTTTGTTCCAGTCGAATTATTTAGTAAAGTAGTTCTGGAAAATGGAGGCCATTTTGAATCGGTCAAGTCCGCGCCATGTTAATGCATTATATGTACATTTATTTCGTCTATGGTATTTGCCAGATGACGTCAATGAATTAGATTGCAGTGGGATTTACGTCGTGCGTAAAACAACAAATGTTTCTTCTCATCTCTATTTATTTTATCAATCAAATGAATTGCAATATTAAATAACTTTAAATACAAACAAAATTAATAGAGATATGATACGAGGATATGCAACGTTGGCTCTTATTTGACATTGGTTTGAAGATTTTTATGGATTGACGTTCATTTGATAAGAACATTTTTATACTGTAGGCTTTAGTCTATGGGCCAATCTTTTACTTTTAAAGAGTTAATTGAGATATTTACAAAAAAACACATCTACATACAAGGTCTTTTAAAAAAAAGGGTTTTGGTGAAAATCTATACAAGTATAAATATATTGTGTGATGTAAAGTCCAATATGCTCTAATGTATCAACTTTCATAAAATTTCATGTACAAAGTAAATCTTTAAGATTTAGTGCCTCACTCAGAGTCGTTTGATGGTCACGCAAGCTCCCGTACTAAGGGAGTTAATGTGGATTTAATAAGAAAATCTACACTGAGGGGCGGTTTAAGTAACCATAAACTAATTTTAAATGCAGCAGTTAGTGAGGAAATTAAGTGGTATATTGAATAAAAAGCTGGTGTCTAGGGATAAAAAAAGGCTTTTAAAACATTTTATAGATTGAATTACGAAAAAAGTAAACTTGGCGGCAAAAGATATTATAGATTTTCTTAGATCTTAGATAAAAAAAAGAAAAATAGAGTATAATAACATAGCATTTGTAAAGAATTCCCGTACTTTTGCTCCAAAAAATATATTTAAATTTCGAAAATGACGAAAGAAACTTCTCGATCTTTTAAGAGACAAATCTCTCGAATTTATTGTACAAAATCTGTTTAAAAGATTAACTAACTTTAACTATTTACTAACATTTTATCCCTTCTCGCTCAGTTCTTAATTTTAATCGTTAAATTGGCGACCATTTTAAACAGCCCGTCAGTTTTTAGCAGAGAATTGTTCTTTGCAACAAATGCAAAGCAAAGGGAAATTGAAATGTTGAGAGATTATCATTTTTGGTTTTATCTGTGTTATTAAGATATCTGTTGAAAAATCCCGCTCAAATTCGTTCACTTGTGTTTATGACATCTATTGCACTTTTAAAATTAATTGAATAATGGTACTTTGTATTATTTTGTAAAATAATAAATTCTTGTAAATATAAAAGTTTTTTCGCTGCTGTTCCCTGTAGCCGATAAGTGTTGATGATTCACATTTTATTTGTGTTGTTTGAAATATTGTTGATTTAAGGGGACATAGTATATAATTTTAAATTAATGTTTCTCATATAAATTAAAAAAAAACCTTATTATACTTTCTGGTTAGGTGCCTAAGAAAATGTATTAATTTAACTAAATTGTAATAAAGTGAGAGAATTGTGTAAGATTATTTTGTTATAATAAATTTAAGCAGTGAAATATTTTTTGTAATAAATTTTAAATGCAACATATCTATCATACTGTTTATATTATTTTTAAATATCCTTTGATTTCACTATCTTAAGCTTGAATGTACAGATTAATTAACTAAAACCTGACATAGGAACAGCTTAGAAAACTATTATATTTTTCTGTGTAAAAAGGCCAAAAAAATTAGCAAACCTAGACTAAAGTAGTAAATAAAAATATTTTAAAAACATTGTAATAACAGATCGTAATTTTAAGGCCAATTAAAATTTGTAATAACTATAATCATGTATCTATTACATTGTTTTTTTAATTTTCTTTTGTGACTCAATTTATAGGAACATTAGACCTACATAATCTTTCGTAGAATTAAATGGAATTTCGTAGAATCATAAAAGATTAAAATAATAGGTCGCTGTAATAAAATTCCTTATAGTTCTCTTTAGTTATAGTTAACTCTCTTGTAACTACGTATAGTACAAAGTAAGGTTTCCAGTCTCTTGTGCGTTAGTTAAATTGCAAGCTGTGTTAGAATATTCTATTTCCAACAATTCTCGGGGCATTTATGTTATTTTCTCCGTGTGTAGTCTGGCAATCTTTTAAATTTTGCCGCGCTTTTTTACGTCATACGAAATGAGTAATAAAAATATTACGCATGTTATGTGGCATAAACGTTTGAACCAATAATTATCAATTTTACGTTTCACTTTGTACTATTTAGGTATAATTTTGGTTTGTGTGTAAATATTTGTATTTTAAAACAGTTAAACAGGCTTCAAAAATTATTTAAGGTCCTGCGTTTATGAGGTTGTAGCATTTTTTATTTTGTGAAATGTCAAATCTATTTGTAAAAAAAGTGTTTGTGGATTCTTTTGTTTGCCTAAATTAAGTTATTGTTTTATTTGTGACGAATTATTTTGACAGTCCGTATATCGTTTACAGTAAGTTTCCACTGTCGAAAAGTCGAATTTTATGAAAAAAAAACAATTTTTGAGTTTTCATGCAGTGGAAACGAGATTTCGGGTGACATTTTTTTTGTGTTGATAGCCGTAGGTGCTACACTTTCTGCCACCTGTATAGTAATTCTCTTAGAAAAAAATAAAAAGTTAGTACGCGAGCTTATCATCTGCATTTCCATAAGAGTGAGATATTTATTTTCTTGAAGTAATTATTGTAAAATTTCCTATAGAAAAGCAAATAGTACAACTGGAAACATTTGTTAAAGTTCTAAATGTGATATTGTTTTTGAGCACAAGTGGCAGTGTTAATATTTAATAAAGTGGTCATTTTTTTACTTTTCCGCTTAAAATAACGATTATTCTATAAAAATAACTACTGGTACTATGCCGCTAATAAATTAGCAACTGATTTACTATTTTTATATTAAATTTTTGCACATTAGTGCCATCGCGATTGCTTTGTTATTGAAGTGAAAGTTTTGCTAAAAACTGGCAGTTAATACATTGCACATTTCGATTCGATGAAACAATTTTGGTATCGGTTTCCAAATCTTTCATGATTGTTAATTCTTTATTGTTTATGGCCACATTATTAAATAATTTTAAACTTTACCAATGTATTTATGTTAAGTGAATTTAAATGAAAAAGGACACTATTTCAGTGATGTTTGTATTGTGTTGAATGTTATTTAAGTGTGGTATAAAAGTCCGGAGTGTCATTACCATGCTGCGCTTCTATGTTGAGATATTAATAAATATGATTGTAGTCAATTTAGCTGTTTCCTTTACCCCGTTTCTTAGACGTAAGACCTAGCGCCCGCGCAGTCGACTATAGCTTGCCAACTGCATTGTTTGGTCTAACCCAGAGCACTATTGTTGCATATAATATTTATCTAATATTATAAATGCGAAAGTTTAGACGCATGGATGGATGTTTGTTAGAGTTAGTAACCTAAACTACTAAACGGATCTCGATGAAAGACAGATGTAGAACATAGCCTGGAAGAATACATAGGCCAATTTTTAAATTACACGCAAATGGAGTCGTGGACGAAAGCAAGTGCTTCATAATTTTTTTAAGTTATCTTTACGAATAGAAATAGAGCTTCTCTTATGCTTCAGCTTCATTATCACGTGATTCGAGTTCTCATTAATGTAGCCATAAGAAGTTTAGTCATAATTTTTCGATACGTTTCTCATTTTATAGATGTGCAAGGACAGGTATCTATTTCATCATTTTAAATTGTTTAAAAATTAAATTATTTATGGTGTACTAGCTTTTGCTCCCGACTTCGTCCTCGTGAATTTAAAAAATAAGTAAAAGAACAGCCTTTGTTACTCAATAATAACGTAGCTTTCTAATCCGCTCAATAGTTTTTGAGTTATTCCAATACATACAAAAATAGAAATCTTTCCTCTTTTTTATATTAGATATAGATTTGGAAACAATTTTGTTAAATATCGTACTGAATACTGGGTTAATTATATCTAACGTATTCGTCTATCAATTGACTGACACTCGACTGAATATCGATTTTAATATTACAGTCACGTA
Organism: Papilio protenor; assembly: GCA_029286645.1. NCBI lineage: Eukaryota > Metazoa > Arthropoda > Insecta > Lepidoptera > Papilionidae > Papilio > Papilio protenor. Next base: position 1,038,808 of record JAGSMZ010000031.1, on the reverse strand, counting down.
TCGCTATCGCCAGCAAAAAGTACCTGTAAGTATATTTTTACCTTTAACACAAAAAGCATTTAAAGTCATTTACAAAACAAGCGATTTCTAATTTAATTCACCTAAGGGCTTTTTTACTCTGCAACTCAGAGACCCTGAATATGAAAGACTCAAAAAAAGGTCAAATCTATTTTAAAAGTTAACATTATTATATCATTTTACTATGGGATTTCCTCATTAGTTGCTAAGGCCTTTTATGGCTCTATAAATATTAAACAGAGTCAGCCCCTGTCTTAATGTTTTTTTTTAATGTAACAACGCCCGAGGAAATACAGCCAGCAAATAAAAGAACTTGTTTTATGAAGATTTCCCGCGACTTTAAATTTCCGTGCTATGTGAATTTAGCGAGTATTTTTATAAATGTAACGGCGTCTATAGTTTCTTTTTTTTCCTAAAAGAAGCATTATTCAACCGCAAATTTATATATTATATATCAAACAAAATATGTACATAAAACTTTTCGTCTCACAGAGAGATATAACATTTGTATGGCAATTTATTTTTTTCTTAGTAAATGCAGGCATTGCAAGTTGGTATCAAGTTACTAAGTTGTTATTAGACAATGAACTACCGGAAAACCGATACTTAGACGTGGAAGTAGTTTCGTGCGCCCAAGGTCGTTACGTGAAAGCCTTGACTTTTTGGCGGTCGAACTTTCTCTTTCAAATTGCGAGTGCAAGTTACATTTGTTTAGAGCATTAGTGTTTGCAGCATTGTTTTCAATAATTACAAATATATAAGGTAAGGTTTTATATTTTCCTTGTATAGCTCGATTAGGAATATAAAATTCTCGCCATATTGCGAAAAATATATATCTATACCAATATTATAAAGAGGAAAGATTTGTATATTAGTATGTATTTGATTCAGGCAAAAACTACTAGGCCGATTTAAAAAATTCTTTCACCATTACAAAGGTAATTTATCTGTGAGTAACATAGGCGATGTTTCGTATTATTTTTTAATTTCACGCGGGCGAAGTCGCGAGAAACAGCTAGTGTATAATAAATTCTCAGTTTGCGTTTCGTCGTTTTCGTGAAAAGTTATAATTGAACTCAGTTCATAAAATAAAACAAAAAATCTATACAAAAACAGTTTAATTGTTAAAACAGTACATGCTTGTCCTAAACTAAAAGATAGCAACAACATTTGTTACCATTTTCTTTTTAATTTTATTAATACCAATAATAATTAAATGTTGTCAGTATTAGCTTAAATATTAAACTACATAATTTAATAGCTACAGCATTAAAAGTTTTAACAGCTTCATATTCGTCTTGTTTGTTTTTATTAGACATTTTTTTGAACAATATCGAAAAAAAAAAAGAAAAAACACTGTAATGCTAGTGATATAAAATCCGTAGCTTTAACAAAAATAAGAAATAGTAAATCTAAATTATTACTAAAAGCAAATCTACAATAAAAGGTTATCAATACAAAGTTTTTTATTTAAAAATACCTTAACTTTCACGGATCAATAAATCTTACATTAAAAAAAACACAAAACATCTAAATTAGTAAAAAAAATTAAAAAGTCATGAATTTATATTATCTGTTTTTTAATTTCAATTTGGCGGCAAAAGTCAGAATCAATATAGAAAATGTCACAAAAGAACAAATTTCACAAAAAAAACACAGCATTTTAAAAGTAAAATTGTTTAAATAGGTTTGTTTTAATGTCACATTTCCATTCGACTATACGGTTTCTATAACCGAGGTCGTATTAAGCATTCCCCACTTTAATTACATCAAAAACTCGAAGATTCCATATCTAAGTAAACGAACTTAGTATTCTAACTTAGAACTTAGAATATAATTCTTGCATTATATCCTGAAAAACTAAATAGTTTAATATTTTCAGTTCATATTGACATTTCTCATTTGCATCTGCAATTGGAATCTCCTGTTAGTTCTGACTCCCTTAATAAAAGTTCTGCTGTCATTCCTCTTAGCGCTGTTCCGTTCTGTGAAAGACTTCTCCCTCATCACCGTCTGCTTCGCTGCTTCCCTTCTAGAAGAAGTAGCTCCCGTTCTAGAAGGAAGAAGTTTACTCTCGTTCGCTTTACCTTCTTCTTTATTGGGTACACTGAATGGATTCACGCTTGTGTTCAATTTGAATCCAAATCTTGTGTATCCTGGGTTTAGAGATGTAAGGTTTAATGTTTTTGATTTTCTTGAAGGTGTGGTTGGTTTTGGCTTCTCTTTTGTAGCATTTGATGGTGAGTCTGTGTCTTTTTCTAGAAACAAAAAATATAAGAAATTGTTAAGCCAAATTGAAGTAGAAAAAAATGGTTAAAACCACCTTAATATCTTACTAATATTACAAATGAGAGAGTTTTTCGTAAATGACTGAACGGATTGTGGTGTAAATTAGAAATAGTCTGCAAGAACACAAAGGTTACTGATTAAGCTTTTTTAATTACGCGCGGATAAAGTCGCGGGCGACAGCTAATATGTCCAAAAAATTTAAAAATGTACCCTTGACAATTTTATTACAACGCCATCTATTGGCTGTAAAAAGAATTTCACAATAATTTTTAACATTTCCTTTTTTTTACATTTAATTTTTATTGATATCGATAACAAAATATTGGGCTATAAAATATCTTTAACAACATAATTAATGATAGATATGTATATCTTATCTAAAACACGATACTATGAAAGCCATTAAGTAGGCAATTAAAAGTAATACATTTCTGAGAATATGTTACTTTCAGACTATCCTCTACATCTTTGTCAAATTTCATCCTGATCAATTCAACCATTTAGGCTACAAACTCTTACAAACATCAATCTATCTAAACTTTCACATCTTCTATTATTATAAATGCGAAAGTTTGGATGGATGGATGTTTGTTAGTATGTAGCCTAAACTGCTAAACAGATCTCGATGAAAGGCATAGATGCAGAAAATTGTATCTGTATACTTTTGTTTTATTTTTAATTCCACGCGGACTGAGTCGCGGGCGAAAGTTAGTTCATAATATTAGTAAGATTTTAGTATATTTGTCCCGCCATAGATTCTTATTCTCTGCTGATTCCTTTTGTAAGTGTAAATTATTTAAAGTTTTTATTACGAAAGTTTTACCTTTAGGACTAATTCTGTCCAGCATATTGACAGTTCCAGTTGGAGTGAGCAGTTGCTTGGCGCGCTTCGCCTTCCTCTCCTGGCACTGGTCCAGGGACTCCATCTTGTCAAACTGCTTCTGATGTAACGCAGTGAAGTTTGGTAGTTTAGTCCGGGTTACTTTGTTCTCCGGCTTCGTTTTTGCAGGTTTCTTTGATGGTGTTGCTGGTTCTGAAGTTTTCACTGGAAGTTTAATAAAATTTGTAATAACATTAATAAAATATTTGTTTGAAAAGCGTCACATGTGGAACCTCCAAAAAAATAGAAGACGAAAAAATCTTTTTTTTTGTTTGAAAATGTTTTTTTTTTGTTTGCGCTGTAACTAACTTTCCCTAAATGAATAAATATATGAAGTTTTACTTTTAATTATTAAACATTTTTCAACTAGACTTAACAGTATTTATTTTCAAACACAAAAGAGAGAGAAAACCTTCTAGCTTCAATCAGATTAAAAACAAAATTTGGATATTATATCTAATTTATAAATCAAATAAAATGCTCATCAAGGACATAGAGACCCTTGATTTATTGTAAATATATTTTTTTAAATAAATGATTTTATTACTAATGTATTTTATTTGACCTGTAGCGCTCAATGTCCTGGGACGTGACAGTCTATCAACCGACTTCTTCTCATCCTCCAGTTTAGATCTCTTGCTGCGCACCTCCTCCGCATCATTCTGCGTGTACGACCGCTTACGACCAGAACGATTGAGCTCGGACACTATAAATATTGAAACAGAAAAAGACTATAGTATTATCCACTTTCAAATTCTCTTTATTATTCTTCTTGTAAGAAGAAGCAGGACAATAATTAAGGGGGGAGATAGTAGTAGACAATTTTCATTCCAAATAGAATGCTTTAATGAAAAACTGATATTTAGTTTTAAAGTTATTTACACAGGTCTCTAAGAGATTGTAGGTACTTTAGTATTTTGAATTAATTAGTATATTCTACAATTTTCGAGACTGTAGGGGTAGCCTCCCCATGACGACGCCCTTAGAAGTGTTGCTGTATTTAGTGTATAAGAAAAAATAGATTTTGTTTCTGTTGTTTAAATTAAATGCAGAGTTTATACTATGATAGACTTTTCTTAGTATTTTATAATGAAAGATATTTATTAATAAATAAAAATACTTACTGCTGCTATCAAAAATAAAACTTTTGTTTGATCCTTTCATGTTTGATTTGATCACTTTCCGTTTGATCTGTGAGCTGACGGTGGCCTGGTTCGTGGGGCTGCAGAACATCACCTTGGTTGCCCGGGGTGCTGGCTCCATAGATAAAGACCTTCGTAAAGATTTCTCTATAGAACGTGTTACGTTCAAGACTGTTTTATTCTCTTTATTGATTACGAATGGCGTATGACCTGGTGACTGTAACGTTTTACGTCTATCTGGAGTCCTACATGATGTCTCACTTCTTGTATTTCCATTTCCGAAGTCTATAGATATTGTGTTTGAGTTCTCAGCGTAAGGTGGACTCTCCTTTGTATAAGTACCTTCTCGTTTGAATGGTGTTAACGGTAATTCTAAATTTTTAGTTCCCATTACTGGTGAGTTTTTAAAAGATATTTCATCATTGCTGCTCTCTACTAACTCTGCGCTGATATTTATTAAATTTTCTGTTTTAGAGTCCTCACTATTAATACTGATATGTGAATCGTCAGTATTGTCAAATGTTTTATTATCAGGTTTTAATGAATTTTTCTCTTCTAAGTCATAGGTACCGTTTAGTTTTTCTTTTTCAAATGTCACATTTAGTGATTTGGCATCATTTTGTTTGTCAGATTTATCAAATGTGTTGTTTAAGCTTGTCATTGAATTAGATGCATCTAACAATAAAATGCTGGATGATCTACGTTTGTTTTTAGAATGATTATTGACATTTTCGATAGTAAAAGAAGCATTTAAATTTGTTTTGTCAACAGTATCAAACTTTATTTTAGAACAATTGTTTTCATTTGAATTTGGCTTTTCAAAAGTATCATTCAATTTTGTTTTAGAACAATTGTTCTCATCTAAATCTGGTTTTTCATAAGTATCATTCAATTTTATTTTAGAACAATTAGTTTCATTTGAATTTCGCTTTTCAAAAGTATCATTCAATTTAATTTTAGAACAATTGTTCACATCCAAATTTACTTTTTCACAAGTATCATTGAATTTTATTTTAGAACAATTACTTTTATTTGAATTTCGCTTTTCAAATGTATCATTCAATTTTATTTTAGAACAATTGTTTTCATTCAAATTTTCTTTTTCACAAGTATCATTCAATTTTGTTTTAGAACAATTACTTTCGTTTGATTTTCGCTTTTCAAATGTATCATTCAATTTTGTTTTAGAACAATTGTTTTCATCTAAATTTGGTTTTTCATAAGTATCATTCAATTTTATTTGAGAACAATTAGTTTCATTTGAATTTCGCTTTTCAAAAGTATCATTCAATTTTGTTTTAGAACAATTATTCTCATCCAAATTTTCATTTTCACAAGTATCATTCAATTTTGTTTTTAGAACAATTATTCTCATCCAAATTTACTTTTTCACAAGTATCATTGAATTTTATTTTAGAACAATTACTTTTATTTGAATTTCGCTTTTCAAATGTATCATTCAATTTTATTTTAGAACAATTGTTTTCATTCAAATTTTCTTTTTCACAAGTATCATTCAATTTTGTTTTAGAACAATTACTTTCGTTTGATTTTCGCTTTTCAAATGTATCATTCAATTTTGTTTTAGAACAATTGTTATCATCTAAATTTGGTTTTTCATAAGTATCATTCAATTTTATTTGAGAACAATTATTTTCATTTGAATATCGCTTTTCAAATGTATCATTCAATTTTATTTTAGAACAATATTTCTCATTCAAATATGTTTTCTCATCAGTATCAGGTTTTATTTTAGAACTATTATTTTCATTAGAATTGCGTTTTTCATATGTATCATTGAGCTTAATTTTAGGTATCTTATTTTCATTTTTGTTTTCAATAGATTTATTGAAACTTTCTAATGTTTTAGAGGCATTTGTTTCACTCAAAGGTTCGTTTTCAAATGAGTTGATAGTTTCATTTTTAACATTCGTTTTTTTGACAATTTTGGGTTTTTTAGATGACTTTGGTGTTGATTTCTTACTTGAAATATTCAAGATTGCAGTTTCTGATTCTGTGACCATTCCATTGATTTTAGTTGATCCTTCGCTCTTAATGCTGCCAGCAGCACTGTGGTAAGACTCATTTGATGCATTGCTTATATTCAGCATGTTTTCTTTTACAACTACTTCATTTTTTATTTCATTACTTTCATCAACAATTGTAGTAATTGGTTCACTTAATTGTTTTGAATTCTTTCTCCTTTTAGACTTCTTTTTTGTCTTTGGCACATCCTTTGTTTCTTCAACATTCTCTACATCTTCAACCATAACTTCTTGTTTTTTCTTTTTGCTTTTCTTTACTTTTTGCTTTACTTCTGGTATTTCAATGTTATTCTGATCATCTGTGTCATTGTTATCTGAGGTTTCAACAAGATTTTTTTTGGGTCTACTTGATTGTTTATGTTTTTTAACTGGTATATCACCTTCGGGATTTGCCCTGTTTTGTTCCTTGAGCGTATGGCGTCTTAGCTTACGAGTAGACTTAGGCACATCTTCGTCAATATCATTATCAGTTTCTAATTCAGGATTACGCACATAATGACCTTTTTTAATTAAACTTTTAGGAATTTCTTCACAATTTTCCTTGAGGCGCATACTTCTTGTTTTCCTTTCACTTTTTACACTCCTATCCATTTTGTTGAAGTGCAATAAATCTATTATCAATACTTACAGGGCATTGATGTGTTTATAGGTAACTAAAACAATAATTCTTATTAGGTTTTGAATTAATACGTCCGTTGTTTAATTTCAACAATCTACCGTTTACAACTTTCAAATAACTGTCAAACTGTCAATGTCGTTGAAACAAACAACTCACCAACCAATCAACAACGTTTAGAATATAGATAACATAATAAAAACGTTTAGACGGCACAGAGTACATATATTGTGGAATAGGAATTTAAAAATTATAATTTCATTAGATTTATAAACAAAAAATAAATTAATGTTCCAAAAGGTATTTATGAAATCTGCTGTTTGGGGTTAATATTTTTAAATGACTGCTTAGCTTATAAAATATAGTAACAAAAATCTAAACTGAACTTCATTTACAAAGCGTGTTTTTGATCATGACTTTTTATGTTAAATGTCAAAATAACGTTCACACTTCTACTTCCGTAATTCCGTATTTCCTGGTATTTCCGTATCAATAAAAAAGGATAGTCCTCAAAATAGAATCCAATAATTCTAATACAATATAACCGAAACAAAACCGCGCCGTCCGGTTGGGTAATTGGGTTTGGTTCCAAATATTTGAGTAGTAAACTGTAATTCAGTTCCGCATTGTGAATTTATGAATATTATTGATTGATTTTCTGTTTTTATATTAAGAATGACCATAAACGTGTAACCATGACAGTGAGAATAACTACTTTTAAGGTGTTTATAAGGTATTCCATAGAAGATATGTGTTCAATATAAAAGGCGTTAAGTCGTTAATGTCAAACTGCATTGTATGACTCAATATCGCGAATAAACAATGGGCAAGTGGTGGCTGGTAACCGTTGTGTTCCTTTATTATTTTAATTTAGTAAAAGCAGAGCGCGGTGATTATATCGGGTGTTATAGGTTCAATGTTAACGATGCATTGAACACCCACAGCGGTCAGTCGGCAGACGTTTGTTTGGAAGTATGCGAAGAATTATTTTACAAATATTCTCTCTTGGGTAATGATTCGACATGTTTCTGTGGTAATACACCTGGGCAGTTCGAGCTACCATCAGATTCATGTGATATCCCATGCCCGAAAAATTCTACGCAAAAGTGCGGTGGCGCTGATGCCGCCAGTGTCTACGACACCGATGTCAGTGCTCCGGGACCCCCGTCCTCTTTCAACATGGTAAATGTAACAGAGACAACCCTACGTGTCAGTTGGACCCCGCCCCAGGCTTACTCAAAAATCACAGGCTACATTATCCGTGCAATAATTATAGAAACATTTGCAGATTTCAACTTAATACCTTTAGAATGGAGAGTTAGCAATACTACTTTGAATTCTGAATTATTAAATCTGCAGCCGGGGTCAACATATAATATTAGTATTGCCGCAATGAACTATGAAGACGAAGGTCCGAATGTAACTATTAAGGTTGAAACAGTAATCGGGACACCAAACCCAAGTCCACCGGACATTATTATAAAAGATAGGCGTGGCGACAGAATGGTGGTACAAATACCTGAAGCGAGGAATGTCAATGGACCAGTTTCCATGTATAGAATAGTAGTGTCCATAGAGTTGTATCAACAAGGGTTTATTGTTGAAAATCTTGGGAATTATACATATGCAAATGAACAAGGATATCCATATTATATAACAGCTGAATTAGATACAGATGATATTAAAAATGACTTTATAATAGGGGATCGTAGTACTTATAATGGCTTTTATAATGCCCCTCTGCCTCTTACAAATGATATTGAGGTGTCACTTGGTGTGGTTAGTGAGAAAAATCATGTAAGAAAAGTAAGATATGCAGAATCTACTAAAAAGATTATACTGAACATAAATGAACCTGAAGAATTTTCCCCTTTGGTAGTAGCGCTTGGTGCAGCGATTGCTATTGGTGTTGTGTTAATACTGATCGGTATTGGTCTACTTATAATTCTCCGTAAGAAAATACAGATGGCTAGAATGCAAAGAGGTTCTCAATCGATGCCGCTGAGTCTAAGTGAACCTTGTATTGAGATTGAAAATTCAGGTTTTTTACAAGATGAAGATGAAAGGGTGGATTACTATGGTAATTTAAAACGAAAACTATGGAATATACCAAGAAATCTCATTGATATTAATATTTCTTGTGTTTTTGGTGTTGGTAGTTATGGGAAATTTACGAAAGGTAGTGTTCAACAACATGGAGCACATACTCCTAGTCTAGTTCAGGTTATACCAGATAGAGAACTGGAAAAGACAGACAAGCGTCTTATGTTACAGGAATTAGATGTTTTAATAAAATCCAGTGAACATCAAAATGTAATATCACTTCTCGGAATTTGTGAAACAAATACAACTTTATTTGTTGTCTTACAAGATTATAAGCAAACATTTAAGGAAATGCTTTTACAGTGTCGTCAGAGAGATCTGCAGAATAACAAATTTTGCCTTATAACTGAGAACAAAGTTATACAAATGTGTGTTGATGTGGCCTCTGGTATGGAGTATCTGCACTCAAAGAAAATTTATCATAAAAAATTGAGTTGCAGAAATATTATTATAAGCAACAGTGGAGTAGCAAAAGTTGCCGGTTTCGGTCTGTCCCATATTCGTCCACTTCATGAAACGCCTGATTACACGAGATGGATGTCACATGAAATGCTACGACAGACGAGGTTTAACCCGAAAGCTGATATCTGGTCGTTTGGATGTTTAATGTGGGAAGCATTAACTATAGGCGCAACACCTTATCCTAATACTGTTAATAAAGATGTCGCATCGAGAGTGTTACGTGGTATGCGTCCATCTCAACCGTCGTACGTTAGCGATGAACTCTTCCAGCTGTGTTTGCAATGTTGGCAGGTAGATCCAGATGAAAGACCAGCGTTCACATCGCTACTTAATGAACTCACTTCATTTACTGAAGGACCAGGAACGAGTAGTCTCAGTTTTACTCATTATAATGGATTTGAATATGAACCGCATGTGCCACAATATGAAATTGTTTAATTTGTAATGAATAGCCTAACCAAGAATTCAAAAATCCTGACCTAAGTGTACTTCGATTGTCTATTATATTACTTTCTGATGTGGGCATTGAATATGTTGAGGGTTTTTTATTTCTGGTCAGGTTATAACTTGCACAAAATTATATGATATTAACTATACACCAAAAAGTCTGTTAATTTTTTTTTGATAATGTGTTTGATCTGTTTAAAAATGTAACTTGACTTAGTTTTAAATAATGTTTTAAGAATGTGTAAAATATTTAATACCAATTATTTAGTTATGTATACTTTGTGTGACAAAACCCATACACAAAAATGTATTGTTGCATTTGTTTTTTAAAATGTACTCATACATTTTGAAAATAATGAAAAGATATTAATATTTGTACTAGTGTTTTACAAGTGAATACAGTAAGTGAAATAAACCCACAAAAATACTAAGAAAGACATGTGCAGCAAATCTATATAAGATACTCAGTAATAGCAGCTATTTATCTAATTTATTACATATGAGCTGTAGCTCGCGACTTTGTCCGTGTGAAATTAAAAAATGTAAGCCTATTTTTTTGTTGACCGATTTCCCAAAAGAAGGAGGTACTCATTCGTCTGTATGTTTTTTTTTTTTATGTGTGACGGCATAACTCCGCCCCTGGTAGACCGATTTTGAAAATTCTTTTTTTATCCGAGAGGTAGTGCTTGCAGGTGGGTCCCATTTTTTTTTACTCACTGATAATGTAGTCTTTCAATGGTGAAAAAATTTTTGAAATCCTATTAGTTTTTGATATATCTCAATACATACAAAAAACAAATCTTTCCTCTTTAAAATATTAGAATAGATTAATATTATGAATGCCCAAAGATTTCACTTCCATATGTGCTGCCAGTATATGCCATATTTTAGATGCTTTGATGCTATGGCCTTTAATGATTGGTAATACTAATATTACCTTTATTTTAAGCACATGTAACAACCCATATGAAGAATTATGTCTCAAAGAACCTTGTAAGAGATTTAATTCTCATTAGATGGGTCAATATAGGAATTGTTTCATACTTAGGGGGTTGTACAAGTATTTATGACCTTGAAGCATTAAAATTATTGTATTGACAATTTAAATAAGCCACTACACATTACATAGTGTTATTGACTTGTGCGATATTCCGAACCGCTAACGTATTTGAAACATACTGTACCATACTTTCATAATAATTCTAAAATGAAAAAAAAAAAACATTTTTTTATTTTCAATTTGACATCTTTGTGAAAAGTATTTTAAGCTATACGAAAATTATAAAAAAAAAGTTAAAGCTTAGTCAATAATATTGCAATACATCAATACTAGAAGTATTATGCTAGTAAAAGCTTTTGCTTTTGCTGTTGCAATCATATTCTTAAATCTCAAGTCTCGTAGTTTATAGAAACCTTATGTACAATCATATTTAACGCAAGATAACTTTTTAGTTAATAAGGTTTTTAGTTTATATAATTTAGAAATATGTTATTCTCAATTTTTACGAATCATTCCATGTACTTTAAGTGATTGTGTTTGTTGTTTTGAATTTATTTTTTACTATATTTTAAATGTTTTCATTCCGTCCAGAATGATGTATTTTTGTATGAATCTCATAACTAATTTTCAGTATTTACACTGCAGGCATTAATATATATATTTTTAATTGTACTGTTTTGTTTTATTTCATTTTTAATACAGAAATAACCATCATTTATAAATATTTCTCATGAAAATTATGTAGCAAAAGAGATAAATATTTCATGCAATTACAATTAGTCTAGAGTTATCTTCATGGTATTTTTGGAGACTTCAAGTTAAAAGTTAATGATGGTGAAAGGTGAAAAAATAAAACAACTCTCTTTTTGCATTTATTTATTGTTAATATAATTATAGACAATGTTCAAGGTACCTTTTATTGGTTTTCGAGCTTTATTCACTAAGACATGTTACCTTCATTTTACCTCTTATCTTTTACAATAGCAAAACAAACATTGGAACAAAATTATTGAAATTTCATTAACACTAAATAATCAACGTTGGCTAAAATTTAGCGAATTTAAAATTCAAAGAAATAGAAACATCGCAATTAGAAACTAATATATTTATTTTCGTACATAACATCAGCAGACCCGTTATAGTTAAACAAAGTTAACAAAATTATAATATATCAATAATAAAATATGAATAAATCAATGAATGTAACCGCGTAGCAACAAATCGGTCGTCAACATAACTGAGGGAGCCGGTGCCTGTCTGTACACTTATATTACGCAACAAGTTACAATTCAATAGAATTAGTATAACATATCAATCTCAACATGTGTAAAGGTTGGTGAGACAACGACTGAGCGACAGCGCGCCGCGCACCGCGCCGCGCCGCCCGCCGCCCGCCGCCCCGCCCCCAGCGGCGGCGACTCCGCCCCCGACCGACCGATACAATTTTTTAAAATTTAATGATAATAAACAATTATATATTACAAATACTCCCCTAGTGTTGGGGACGCGTTCGTGACGATGTCATGCGCGAGTTGATTCCTCAGTCTTTAATAAATTGATGACAATGAGCAAGGAGGATAACGTAAATGAAATAATGTTATGCAATTATATACAGATAGCGCGGGGCGGGGCGGGGCGGGGCGTGTGGGGCGGCGGGGCGGGGCGGCGGCCGACGTCGACTTACACTTGCAACGCACAGCCATTTCCCAATACACAGTATCGGACCTTAGTCTAACCCTAGCGCCCGATGGCGGCAACCGTCTCTTGTATACCCACTAAACTACCTATAGTAATTACAATAAACCACTCTATCAACAAATTCAACAACATTTAGCTATTAAAATTAAAAAAGGAGGTGATGAGACGTCGCCCATCCCGGCTCGACGTGTCCACTTCGTACCTCAATTACATTGTATCATGAAGAGTAATAACTAGCTACCTTAGCCTACGACATCAAAATTACTTACTCGATAACTGCGCTAAAATAAATCTGATTTGCGGACTGACGCGCCGTGGGAGGGGTGATGGTGACGTGGTGCAGCGGGGGAGTGGGCTGGAGGGGGGGGGGGGTCAGCTGTGTTCTCGCACTATACCAATCGATCGCTCGCTAAATAACATTTAACTTTCCTCGATCTTACTTGACAGCGAAACGCTCTCATCCTTTCGTCTTAAAATTATCTCCGACTCCATAGGACTAAATTTTTCATAATTATCAGAAAATAATCCAAAAACCTGTTTCAATACTGTACATAACTTAATGTTTTATTATGCACAACCTTTTACTTTTATGTAATGTTTAAAATCATTTATAGCTTGATATTTATGTACTTTGTATATTTAGTGTGTACAGTATTGACACGTGAAGGTTGGCAAGGCGGGGCAGCGGGCGGGGCGAGGGGCGGGGCGGGGCGGGACTCAGCGTAGGCCGGACCGACGTGCTAGGTAGCGTAATAGTCAGTATCACAGAACAGTATATCAAGCCACCTGTCGCTCTGCACGTGCTCGCGTGTCGCGTTACCTCCGGGACGACAAATCACCTATTTATTATCATTCCACACGTCAACAAACCCATAACTATTTCTCAGATAATGTTACACTAAGAAAATTCATTAATTTGTATCGACGATAATTATATACTCTCAAATATTGTAACAACTTCGGTATAACAACTTTTAACATTTTCATCAGTAATTGTCTATATATACCCAATGTATCGTTATAATAATTAAATACAACAACTAGAATTTCATCGAATAACTATCAAGAAATTGAAATGTTCTTTACATTGTTCCTTCACAACAAACGCTAGCGAGATGCTAAAAAGGTAACTGTGGTTTCAAAACGTTTATATAATCTATGATGAACGACTAAAATATCCCCTTAAATTGTCGCCTATGGCTATATTAATTCTAATAAAGACAAAGCGCATGTGCGGTAAGACACGACGTGGTTCGCATCTACACTAGCTGGAATGTCTTCGTAAACAGCAACATTGTAAAGAACATTTCGATAACGAGGCAAGAGGACAGAGAAATACAGAGGACTGAAAGTTACAACTACCCACAGGGCTCGCCCGACTACTAAGAATAAACTGTCAAATATAACGGTAACTTTCGTATGGTAAAATTGTACTTAACAATAAACTGATGTGACTTACTTCATTCGTTTAAGGGAACAATGTAATTTTAATTTTGATATAAAAATGTCTTTTTTTCGAAATGACAGAAAAGAGACCAAACAAAACGGTTATAACAAGTATTAGAAGATAGAATGGCAAGGGTAAGGAGTCGGATAGCTAAACACAAATAGTTTCCAATAATTGACGTATTCACTTACACGTACCGACTATCCGAGATTTTTTATTTCAATAAAATTGAGCTTATAAAATCGACATGCCCCCGACAGCTGCGCCGGGAAGCCTCCGCGAGGCGCGCTGTACGTTTACTTCACGCTTGCGACCACTTTTACCGCTTTAACCATTCCAATTTTTAACTTCTCAACTATTTAAGATTTCCCAATTCTTAGCGGATGTTGACACACTAACGTGTTCAATTTGTGAACCGCTACACGCGAGTGTGGCGCCATCGCCGCCATCTTGTTACGTCACAGTCGCGAGCATGTCATACCACGTTTTAATTGACACGATACGATATCTGAACTACCCCCGAAAAAATACACAGACATAGATGAAATAGTCGAAAAAACACCAGAGTGGTGGAATAGATTTAAACCTATTTTACACATTTTTTATTAAAGATTGAATATACTATAAACTAGCTACATTAATGCGTCTACGCAGCGTGTCAACGCACGAAGACGGCCAGCTAGGGTGGGCCGCGGCGGACGCTGGCGCCTCACCGCGCTATAAGCCGAAAACACGCTCTCAATTCCTCATCTTAAACACTAACATCTATTTCACGCCGGTTCAAATATATCTTTATTATGTTTTCAATTTGTACTTCATTCCTTTATGACATAAGTATATACCGCTTAGGAATTCACGTTGTGTACTTCTATTGCTTTATTTGAAAGACAAGATGTCGCCCAACGCGGGGCGTTTAGAGGCAAGGATTAAACACGAGCCTAAACTGCACTAGTTAGATGGCACTTCTGAGGTAAACTCAACTAAAACTATTCACCCGCGGACTGACCACAGCCGTGGCCTCGGAACTACATATATAAAACTGACACGAAGTACCTTGACAATGTCGAAAAACAATCACAGCTTTTATTACCTTCCTACGGTGACGAAAACGAACGTCTTGCATTAAACGATGGCGCATTAAAATATAACGTTTCAATTAGTACGTAACTGTAAATAAGAATATTTCATATTGTCATCTTGAATAATATATAGAAATCTGCATTAAAACCTTTAAAATATATACCTCTCTACTATATGGACACGCATATATTGTTACATTTATATTGTACTTAGAGTTTAAAGACAAATTTAGACCGACAACAAATGAACTTTCTTAACAGAATTAACACAACATTATAAATGTATAAAAAATAAACATCTATCATCGCGAGAAATTAGGAATGAAATAAAAACTCTCTTAATACATTCAAAAGATAATGTCAAAAATAAAAAAAATATTATGCCAACCATATTATATTAAATAAAATATGTCGTCTGTTGTTGTTTTCTATTTGTCAAAAATTAAAATTACCAGCTTTGGTTAGGATAATTATTTGGTTCCTAAATTCCCTTTGCGCTGATCAACACTCGTTTAACTAAGCCGTACGATTAATCAGCATTTTTAAACAATTCATATTTTTGAATAATATTAATTTCCCATACGTCGATATAACGACGAAATCATGAACATTAAAAAAATAATAACTTAACAATGGTAACATATACAATGAAATCAAACTAACGCAACCGAAATGTAATTGGTGAACAATATACAAAAATAAAAATATGATGGAATAGGAATTTTCCGTGATAGGAGATATCACAATCGTACTCTTTACTTATACATCTTAACAACAACGTGCGCCGCTAAGCGGCCTTCAAACCATTACCTGCCAACACGACAAAAACAAACATATTGCAATAAAATGTTCAACACGAATATTATATATGCGTTAAATGAATATAGATAAATCTATTTATTTATTTATTTATTGTAAATATGACTATATTGTCGATGCGAGGCGCGGCGCGGCGCTGGCATTGCACGGCCCCGGCTAACTATTGCAGTTTGCAGTATCGCGCCAGCGGCGACACGCGACGGACGTGCGCCGCGCGCCGCATCGACTGCTGCGACTACCCTCCGAAACGAATACGAAACGAGATAAAACAAGTTAAAACTACAACTACGCTCAGGTAACTCGCGCCACTCCTCTATGCTGGATAACTCCCTAGCCGTCGCGACGGCGTAACACCACCGGCGTATGACTAGAAACAACTAGAATCTACGATGCAACAACGAACTTTGTAACGAACCGCGTCGATGTGACGAGTAGGCAGTGTTCCGATTGGCCGACTCGCGGCACCACGCACGCGTGCGCTTTAAAACATCAACCGAGAGAACCCCTGTCTTGATTTTGACCATAAACAAAAAACAAACACAGCGACTCGAGTGCGATCTCGTGTCGTTATTTAGAATACGCACGCATACGTGTGTGCCGCGCGCGTGCGTCATGTCGGGTCTACTGCATGAGGCCGGAGATGGCGTTGTGACGCGTCCGCTTCAGCTCCTCCTCCTGGATCTTTTGCTCGATGAGGTACTGCGCGTTGCTGATGGCGGTCTGCGTGCCGGTGATGGTCACGATGCGGTTGCGGGTGCCCGGCGCGAACGTGCCCTTCTTGGAGATCTGGATGTTCGCGCCCGACATCTGTTGGATCTCGACGAGGCTTCTCCCACCAGGCCCTGGAAACAACATAATAACAATTATAAACAAAAATAATTTTTATTTATTATTTAGTTATAACGGAGTCTATAGTTTTTACAATCCTATGCTACAGAACAGAAAAAAAGCTCTACAGGGAAGTTTTTATTACAAGTAAGCTTTAGAATAATTAAAGAGAACTCACCAAGTATGGCGCCGACGATCACCTCGGCGATCTCGACATTCTTGGAGTCCTTGGCGCCCGCGTCGGCCGGCGTGGGGCTCTTGGAGAGCGGCAGCAGCGAGGCCGAGGGGAAGCCCCCCACCCCGCCGACGCCGCTCACGCCGGCCGACAGCGAGATCGGCGCCACCGCTGGGGGGCGAAGCGCCTCGAATGCAACCTCCGCGAAACGCTCTAAAGAGCCGCCGCGCGCGCCGCCTGCGGACGTCACGCTAGTCACGCCGCGTCACGTCACGTCGCGTCACGCTGCGTCACGTCACGCCGCGTCACGTCACGTCGCGTCACGACACGCTCGTCACGGCCGGGGGTTTAGTGGTGCGGCGCGAGGTGCTGACACTTACATTAGAACGTTTCGCGCTGTTGCGGACAGAGTGAGACGAGTTAGCGCGCTGCCCGCAACCGCACAGCGCGCCGGCTGCCCGACTGCACGACTGCACGACTGCACGACTGACTACTGCCTGTCTGCCCGACTCGGTACGGGGTGATGCTTTTGCACGTCCCCCGACACGTGCCCTAACTCTTCCAATATTCAACATTTATAATCTTTACTTGTTAACCATCGCATAATTTGATAAAAAAATCAAGAAATTTTAGATCAGTTTTGATCAGATAGTCTTTGAAAAATATTTGTTATTTTTCTCAAAGATTAAAATGTGAAATAAAAGCACCAAGTGCACCATTATTATTATTATTTAAATCGAATCAAAGATAAGAGAACCGTACAAGAGCATAACCCGGGTCGCGGCTTTGTAAGTGTCGTGTGCACTAGAGGTGATGAAATTTTGATAGAAACTATGCCGAATGAGTTGCAGAGGTGGTCGCGGCGGCGCTGTGTAGCGGACTTGCGGACGATACAGACGAAAGGACGAAAGAGCAACTTGTATTTTACTTAAATTATATCAAAAATAGTATTTTAGATATTGATGTAACTTAAATGTTTTCATATTGCATTTAGAGAAAAAAAGTTTACTTGATGAACTATAGCCACAATACATACTAGTATTTAAAAACAAAATTTCTTTAAATAATGGGACACATCTCGTAAAACTCATGTGTTTAAGTTATTTTTGGTGTTTAATTTTTTTTTTTTTAATCTATTGGGTGAATATTCAAGTTTTACAGAAGTTTTAAATAATTAAGCTGCATCAACTTTTCATAAATTTTACTATCAAATTGCTCTTTCAAAATTAGTTTGCATTGAAGATGTGTCAGAATACGCAACAAAGACATATTTATAGAAACAGGCCAAGATGAGAAATAATTATTTTTATTCTTACAAGAATTTAATACAAAACTAGAATATTTTAAACTCAAAAAATTGTGACTGGCCAGTTAGAATTAAGAACTTTGGCAGAATGGTATCATTTCTCTTTTTTTTAAAGATGGAGGAATTCATTTTCACATATTCTGACACATAACCTCGACACAATGTTAAAAGTGTATTGCCGATAGGATGAAATGGTAAAAGCTGATTTGAAATTTCGATACGCCACTATTGTAAACTTTGAGATAAACCAATTAAAAAGCCAATTGTGTTAAACAAAATCAGCAACACACAATTCAATTGCATGCCATAGAAACTGTGTAGACGAATAACAATTAATTGTTTCAAACATTTTCTTGTAACAAACAAAACTTATATAATATTATTTTTATATAATACAAATCAAACAATTTTCCTCTATAAAATTCAGAGGCACTGAACATTTGAACTTTGACATTTCGTATTTATACATTTTTAATTTGTTGAATGATTCTTACATAAATATAACCTAAAAATAATATAAAGCGGACTTACATGCGCTTAAAATTATTTTACAATGTTCTTATTTTTAATGATTTCATAATTGAACAATAATTGTTTTTCGTCTAAATGTTTTTATGCTTTTAAACAGTTAAATTACAACAAAAAAATTGACAGCGTTCCATTATACGCATAGAACTTTTCAATCAGATTTTTTTTAAATTGACGAAATGAAACGCTTTCAAATATTAATTAAAAAGATACAAAAAATAAGTAAAGCAGAAAAACTTTAGAGTCAAAGATAGTGTTAATAGTCAACCAATGAACCGAAAGAGTTTTGATGTAAAAAGCGCTAAGAAGATAATTTAGAATTTTGTGCGTAAAACCGACTTTGAGAGCGTGGTGTGACTTCTTTATATCACATTGTTTTTTAAACATCACTAAAACATATTTAAAATTACAAAAAACATTAATTAACATATAACAATAACATTATTAATCCTAAAACTTATTTAAAAATTAATCTATATGCTGTTTAAATTTTCTACAGATAAATAATTTTCATTTTTGGTGATTGTCTTAAATTAAAATGGCAAGAAATATTAATTTATCAACATAACAACATTGCATTACCATATATGGCGTTTATTTTAAAATAATAAAGTTGCCTATATCATATTTAGTCGAAAGAAAAGAATTATGACTTTGTAGCCACTAATAAGTAAAAACATGGTAATTTAAAAAAAAAACCTTTCACAAAATTTTATTACAAACTTCACGTGTAACAAGTTACAAGGATAATCGATTACTTCTCTAGTAATAAAATATGCATATTATTCAATCAACTGCTAAACAATCGATTACAATAACTATTGCAACGTTCATAAAGTTCAAATCCCCTTGACAAGTAAAACAAAACGTGCGACCTTTTAAATAAATGCACACAATTAGCTGGGGCTTAGTGTTTGTGATTATACTTCAAACAAGGTTATATGTTTATATGGAAATTGATATTTATCACAATGTATTAAAGTTGTATGTAGCTTGCATATGAAACCTTGACGCAGTGTTCGCAAGGTCAAGTCTTTGATGGATTTGTCGACTATTGTTAATTTGTTTACAGTGACCATGATTTACTTTGCTCTCGGGATTACTTAAAGCGGGATATTCCTATTATTATCAGTAATTGGATTAACCTCATTTCACATAGCATATGTCTTCTAAGTCCAACATAAGTCTTATAAGTCCTGTACAATGTGAACTATCAATTGGGAATGATTTGAAAGAAAACATCATCTTTATTTAATGCTAATAAAACGATTTAAATGAAGTGATTGAAGATGTTTAGGTAATATGAAAATGGTCCTTCGAGCTGGATAGCAAGTTATTGGAAAAGAAACTCGGTGAAATCTTATTGTCTTTTCTAACCACTTCAATCACAAACACCTACCACACTTTGTTAAAGGAATTTCATATAACATTATCATTAACGATTAATTTTATCAACTTATTGCTTTTTCGACATATTTTAGATTATTCTAATCTCACTTGTGTCTTTCTAAATTTGTCAAAGTAGATAAAAACGTAAATTGTAATAAACATTTCACGTAATTGTTACTATATTAAATTTACTAACCTAAATAATACATAAAACGTCCCTCCTTATTAAGAATTCGTTGGTAACCTTTATAGTGTTTTAAATAATTATATATCAGCATACTAAACGCTTTTAATTCCGCTATAATATATCCTAAATTGCGCTACATAAACTTTCAACGTACCTTCATTACCGTATCGTTTCGAACCCTGATTTGACACGTAATTTCAATCGGATTGAATTCTATAACTAAATCGACTTACAGGCGAAACGAATACGAGACAAATGTAATACTTTCTATATATTAAAAAGTACAGTTAGCTGCATAAATATGTATACATTTATAATTTTTAAAAACTTATATAGGCTGTCAGATTCAAATACATTTAAATACGTATTCGACAATAGCATAATTTCGTATTTGGTTGCATACAGACGGATACGTCTATATTTTTGATAGCATATGCAAGTTTACTGTAAGTATTTTTAGCAGCTGACTGTACTGTATAAAGCGATCTCATATCTCACAGTGAACACAATTCAATATTGGTACGTCAGCGGCCAGAGGTCGTTGTCGCGTAATTTGTTGATAGAGTTTGTGTACGTGTAGTAGAACTCACCGAGGCCGACCTGACCCAGCGGGCCGAAGACCGCGGGCGAGTCCTGCGCCGGCAGCGGGAAGTACGCGGCGGAGAGCGGCGCCGGCGGCAGCGCGGCCGGCAGCGCCAGCCCCAGCACGCCGTGCTTCACCAGCAGCGACAGCGCCGCACCTATCTCGGATATGCCCGCCTCGGAGTACCCCGCCTGGCGGAGCGCCACCTGCCACCGTCATACACCGTGCTGAGACACCACACAGTCGCCTTTGGACGGACTTAATCCGTAGAGAACGCAGAGAACGCAGAGAACGCAGAGAACGCAGAGACGCACCAAACAGTTGCGGTACAGTCAAACGTACAGTACGCACACAGGATGCGTACATGCAGCGTATTCATCACACATAAACGAAAGGTAAACGAATCTATTAAATAAAGAAAAATCGGATAAGAATGTCTCAATAGAGATATCTGATAGACAATCACAACTTCTGTAATTCTATCTATATCTATACAAATATTATAAAGAGGAAAGATTTGTATTTTTGTATGTTTTGGAATAACTGAAAAACCACTGAGCTGATTTCACAAATTATTTCACCTTTAAAAAGCTATGTTATCACCGAATAACAGAGGCAATATTTTTTTATTTCCCGCGGACGAGGACTCGAGCAGCAGCTGGTATTCTACACTTTACACTCTATACACGATACGAGGAATACAATAAAATGTTGTCCATTGCAGTGGAAACATACCTTAATATGGTCGAGAGTGTGCTGCGTGAGAGGCGAGGGGGGCGGAGTGCCGGGCGGTGCGAGCGAGAGGGACAGCGAGAGCGCGCCCAGCCCCGCCGCGCCGTTCACCAGCACCGAGCCCACGGAGCCCACGCCGCCCACTGGGCCCACAGACCCGCCCAGAGCATGACTCTGTACGGAGTAACATTACGTTAGCTATTGAGAAGACTAATAGAGTTGTATGAGGCGTAAATGGACAGTGATTTCCTTCATACCGGTGGACATGATAATGTTATGTCGTCTTATTTCCTACTATTTAAAAAATACTATAATATTTCTTGATACTATCAACTAAATTTGTTTTTTTTTTCACAGTTAACACAGTTTTATAAAAAATAATCGACATTCGATTGAAATTTTCATACTGATATTGATTTCAATGTTTACATTCAATTAACAAAACTTTATAATGTCATCTAAAGTAACCTTGATATTTGGTTCCATACTTATGACACAAGACATATGATGGGGTGTCATGATGCATGAGAGATGGAGAGCTGGGAACGAGGCAAGTGGCATACTTGAACACGCTCACAAAGATCTCCTACATTCCCTCGAAAAATACTAACCTTTGCAATAATATATCAAGATCATAACATATAGAACTGATAATAGCAAATACGCCTCTCGCAAATTGTAGCTTATCAAATACTAAAATTTGGTATACTTAATTTAGAAACTTTAATAAATGGTCTGAGCAATTTTATCTGATTTAAAACAGAAAAGAATTCCATTGATATTAAGAAAAAAAAATTTTTTTTTTTGAATTATTTCCTACTAGAAATTTAGAAATTTCGTTACCCTCTATTGTAGAATTTAGTCCACAAATCCAACCAATAAGTACAAGGATCATATTAAAGTTACATTGCCCTTAAGCATCACAATAAAAAAATCACATAAGAAAACCGATTGAAGGATCAAGGATACTATGAGCGTGTCCAAGTTATCACCTCTGTCACCTCAGAGGTGGGCACGGCGTACGGCGAGCCAGTAGGGTTGTAGTTGGCGACGGGGCCCGCCACGTCCGCGTACGACACGTTGGGACAGGACCCCGACTGGGGGTCATCTACCACCTTCTGCAATATCATTAGGCACGCCTTCTTGTTATTCTCCTTTTCCCCTGGAATAACAAAAAACAAGATTAAAGCCACATAGTCACATAAAAACGTCTCTTTAATGTTATTTTGACATTCTAAGGGCCTGTCCTACCAAATTGTAAATTGTGTGATAACAATCCAAGGTGTAAAATATGTGATGAAAATATCGGATTTTGTTACTCTACCTGACAGTGACGTCATTTTTAAGCTATCTGAGTCTATCAGCCAGTGGTGGGACAGGCTCTAAATCTACACTAAATTATATAAGTTACTGTATAATAAATGAATCGAGCTTCTAACGTTAGTTCCAAGAATTCGCTTACATTTTACAGTCGACGGAAAAAACAATGTTGTAATGGTTTCCAGTTATTTTGTAAAATGATACTCATAGTCGTATAAATTTGCTATTTCGGTCAATTTACAATGTAGTTGATACTTAATACACATGTTTATAACTGCATAGTTTTATATATTACGAGTTGTTCCCGTGCGGCTTCATCCGCATGAAAGTATAAAAATGTTAAAATTGCAAATGTCAAAATTACCGTTACCAAATAACCTTGCTTCCTTAATGTTGGCAGCTTGTACTTAATGGTCCCTTTCCCACACGAGGGTTTTTTCAATATATTTACCCCCTAAATTTAGTAGCGTCAAAACATATAGCCTAAAGCGTGTCGTAAGTGTAGGGCCTTTGATTAAAGAAAGAATTATTCAAAAATATGCTGTGATTGCTGACATCTTACGCCACGAAGTACTTACCTACAACAGTAATGCATCTCTCCTGTAGAGAGAGCTCTTTGGCCTTCTGCGATATCTGGACGTAGCTGCCACTCTGTTCCTTAATCTGCTTGATATAGTTGCCGCCCTTGCCTATTATCATGCCCGCTGTCGAGTTCGGTACTAAGATCTTAACCTGTGGAAAAAATACAACAATTAATATGGGTTTCCATTGTAAACACACTTGTTGACAAACGGATAACAGACCGATGCTATTACCTTACAGTTCTCAATTTCAAATTAATAATAAGAAATAAGAAATATTTAGAACCTCCTGTTTGGAGGTTAGTTGAAAAGAAATATTTACCATGTTTTCAATAATACGAGTATAAAATCTACTTGTATTTTAATTAAACAAACTATATTT
The DNA here is from genome assembly GCA_029286645.1 of Papilio protenor. Lineage (NCBI taxonomy): Eukaryota > Metazoa > Arthropoda > Insecta > Lepidoptera > Papilionidae > Papilio > Papilio protenor. The sequence continues at coordinate 1,014,752 of JAGSMZ010000031.1, read as the reverse complement.
AACTTAATATAAAATATTCGAATATATTTAGGTTGCACATACCTAAGTTTAATAAAGTACAAAGTTCCATATAAAATGTATTCATAAAATAAGTTAGCGATACGAGGTCAGGTCTACATAGCCTATTCAGGTAGTCTCAAGTTGTTAGCACAAAGGCGCTAAGTAAAGAGCGTCGTGTAGTCGTTAAGAAATCCTTTTGTGAACACCCTCTAGGGAGCGGAGGCGTTAGTATTTGAATCCACAGCACCTACAATGGCCGAAATACTTAGCCTTACGAATCTCGTGTACTGCCATTTAAGATGAATGAATTCCCTTTAGTAGTGAAACCTAGTTTCGTGAACAAAGCGTATGCGATAACATTTTCTGTCGCACTTTCCATCTACAATATTTTATTTAATACTAGCTGTTCCCGTGCGACTTCATCCGCATGTATTCATAAAAAAAATATTTTATTGATTACATTTGTCAAATTATCAATTGCAAATGTCAAAATGACATAACATGATGACAAACCATGGCAATCTTACTTCCTTGATTTTTGGCAGCTTGTAGCTTATGGTCCCTTTCCCACATTAGTGTTTTTATCAAATTGATTTACCCCCTAAGTTTAATAGCGTGAAAATATATAGCTTAAAGCGTGTCGTAAGTGTAGAGCTATTTATTAATAAAGGAATTATTCAAAAATATGCTGTGATTGCTAACATCTTTCGCCACAAAGTAGTGTGTGTTTACGCTTTGTTATATTAGTATAGAAGATTCATACCGAATTGTAAAATGTGTACGAAAAACATATTAGAGCCGAAAAATGCCTATTTAAACCTGTTTTCCACTAAACAACAGACGTAATATAAACAATTTGTATGACCTAAGTGGACATTACAGCATTGCAGCTAACTAGATGGCGTTGCAAGCGCAGCCGGTATTAGCGCGCGACCTTGGCGCCCTCGCCCCACCGGCACTAGGCTACGTAACTGCACTGGGATGCGCATCCAATGCTACAATCTAGGACATATCTTGTATTGCGTAAGGTAAACAAGTCCGACAAGCTTATCGGGTTATGGCGTCGCTATTAGTTCTGTCAGAAAATATATGAAACCTATTTCAGATATGGAAAATATATAAAACAAAACAAGACTACTGCAGTACGAAAAGGATCTTTTTGAACTTACGTAATTTAAAGTCACTCGTAACTTAATAAAGTTATTGCCTAATTCATTTTACCTAATAGACAACAAAATTTATCAGGAGGTCCCTAATTACTTATAGAAAAAATGCAATTAATTGTTAGAGTAAAAAGTAGTACAGAGTAAAAACCTCATAAATACCAATACAGTGCTGTGTGTTTTGTTTGGCTGTTTGCCAGTCGCTTGGTGCATTGGTGTCAGGACATCGTAATGATTCTCCCAAGACGATAACCAGAAATATAAACATACAATTCTAATCGCATCTTAAATAGGCTGCTTTGATATAAAATATTACATTTGTAATTAAAATTTATGTCTCTAATATACTACATCAAAACGTATAAAGTGATCTTAATGGTTAGACAGCCATGGGAAGTTTTTTAGACGACAGCCCTTAGTTTACGAAGTTGGAGGAATTTTGACGTTGACATTAGATCTATGCTAACGAGTTTTGAATGAAATGTGTATTTATACCACGACCGGCAAAAATTAAAATAATATCATACGTGTATTTTTATAAACCTTTTTTAATTTCCCTATGTTGAAGGCATCGCGGAGCGAGTCAGGATTATGCAAAACCGTAAATCCGTTATTTCCACTTAACCCTCCGGACAACGGCCGAGAACATTTGCATTTTTAACTGGCGTAATATTGTAAATAACTGGGGTGGATTCTAAAATACGAGTTTTTATGACCACGAAGCACAACTTAGTGCCGATTTCCAAATCATTTCAAATTTACTACGAGAATCTATGGAATATAAACTAAAGGACTACTAAAGTAACTAGTATACTATAGAGTGGTAATAAATAATTTAATTATTGACCGGAGTGTCGCATTACGTTCATGATATATGGTGTCCATAGCGTGCATAGGCGTGCACAAATGACACGTGCTCGTCAGCCGGCTTAGTTTACGCGGCGGTGAGGTCACGAAATTGATTGAAATATTATTTTAGTAACTTCGTCATAATAATACATTACTTGAGTTAAAATGTACAGTTTTGACGACAAGAAAACAACCTTGCTTTACTATTTCCTTAGATTTTATTCAAATTTAGTTTGTACAAACGAGAGATGAACCAATTTTAATTTATCATTACATACGAGTATTACCAGTAAAATTTATCAATCAATTTGTATTCCTTAGCATGGTCCGACGTACCAACATTCCACGCAAAATTTAAAAAGGTATACATTTAATTCTTTTCAAACTTGCAACCGTAAAACGGAACGACGTAATTTGCACAGAAACGGCGTCCCCCGAAAGCTATGAAACCTAAACTCTGACAACGGACATTTTGTGTAAATATTTAACAAAGAGACTAAGATAAGAACGTTGGACTGTTCTAAGTGAATCGATTTTGTTAAATCCCTTTTTCTTTTTAATTTAACAGTCTGTATAAGTTTTTAAACAGCTCGCTTTTTAAAACGTCTTTGATTTTCGTCTTTTGATAAGAATTTTAAATAAAACCACATTCAGTTTTATTTTTTAATATTGAAAGAGGTTAAAATGTTTGTAATATACCAGTAATATTTGAATAAGGTAAAAATAACTTGTGGCATAAATGTAATCACATAAAAAATATCAAATTATGTTAATTTTTCACGTATCGCTGCCCGAGCTGGTAAAAAATGTACAATTTTAATACCGGATGATCTTTTAAATAAATTAAATAATTCTCGGAATGGAAGTGACCGGCCGCGTATGATACAATAAGGCGAGTACCGCAATGCAGTATGTATACGCACCACAAGCCACGGGTTTTAATTATATTGTACAACACACTGCTCTGTTGTCACAACACGATTCTGTTATATCTACAGTATTTAAGTTTAGTGTACATTTTGACTGTTTAAGTAATGATTAAACGATTATGAGTGTGGCAATTACTATACTACTTAAAATCAAATAAAACACAAAATAAATAAAGTCAATTTATTTATCTAGTAACGTCGCCTACGCTTAATTTTAGAAGGATCTCCTTTAACAACATAAATCACAATGTAATATTTCTCTTACAAAATCAATCTTAAAAATGCCGTTGTTAAGTAAAAATAGGGTGTTCAAGAAAAATTTAACCTATCAAGATTGAAGGTTCCGCTACGTCCACATTACCTTCTTTTCATAGCGCTAAGCAATCCAAATACGATCATAGACAACATTAAAATGGTTTAATGACCATTTTGAATGGCAATTTGCTGCGAGGCTTGCACTATAACCCGTGAGCACGCAACTTGTAACTCCTATCTTTATTTTGCATCTGTTTTCGTGTTAACACTAGAGGGCCTATCACGAATGCAGTTGTGAGAACGCAGTCGTAACGTCATCGAGAAAATTTGGTGACACAATGTTTGAAATCCCATACACACAATACGAATTGTTCATCTTTTTTCGTTCTCTCAAAACATTTTCATTTATCATTGAAATCGTTTACTGTACAAATATTGTAATGAATTTTATCATAGTAGCACATTACAAGTGCAATACAATACAAAATGGGGCAATGTGTTGGCTAATATGTCTGTCCGTGCGTTAGATAAACGGGGCCACGTGTCGATGACGCCCCATGTGGGACGCTAATGACGACCTATCGCTTAAAATAAACGATATAGTGCATTATGTTATAGCCTTTAATATGCCCGTCTATGTCAGCTACCCTTCAGTGAAAGTCTGATCGAAATCGGCCCAGCTGTTTCGGGGATTGCCCGGAGCAAATGCGGCTTGCGGACAAACAGACACATAAAAAAAATTGAAATGCGATTTTCGTTATCAGCACCGCAAATACATCATCTACCTGTATTCTGGAATTTTTCTTTTGATATTACAAAGAGACACTCAAATTATATTGTACGTATAGATAGAAAATAAAGTTACTATGTTAAAAATAATCGAATAAAGATAAAAGATCTTGTAAAGATAAATATTTGGCAATCAAATTTACCGATTCGTAGAGCTGAGATTCCAGTTATTTTCAACATCATGAGAAACTTTAAGTTAATTGGAATCGCAAAAGTGGAATGAAATTATCGGAGATTGCTACACGTTCCTTCCAAGTTGATTGAAGCTATAGGAAATCACATTTTAAATTTAACTCAGGGCGTTGTTTACTTAGCCATGTTATTTATTTAGACGTTATAAATTGGGACAGAATAAGATGCGGTAACTCTCTCTCTTCCCAACCTGTTTCCTACATGGTAGTGGGTCAGTGTTAACATAAACAAAAACCCAATAAGGCTTCAGAGAGGCTAATACAGTACTGGAGAAAAAAAGCGTAAGTAGACCTCACAATTTTTAGAAGTTAGGAGAAGTTAATTGCAAAACTGTTATAACGACTCCTCTACCTGACGGATAGATGGTATAATATTTATATCTATTAAACAACTGCACTCAGAATCATTTAGTAATTACTAAAAATCGGCTCAAGTGAGCAATGGCTTTGAGTGCGGTACACTGCACTAATAGCACCTTTGATCTAACAAAATTGCAACAAAATGAGCACAGTATTTGCACTGACCTGTTTATCTCTATCCTGTGGCATCTTGGTGTCGACACCTTCTGGGAACGGCTTCACCAGCTCCGGCTTCTCCTTGATCTTCTCCATAATGAAGTCCAACACCATCATGATGCCGTCCACGGAGCCAGTGATCAGGCAAGCGCGCTCCGTTGTACCTGCAACAAAAAACATTTTTTTTGTTAATTAAAAATATTAGTAGATTTTTGTTAATTTACTAATATTTCCTTTAACCACTCCAACTAAGCTCTAGGCTTGTGCTAGGATATGGTTTACGACAATAGTCGAATGGCGGGATTCGAACCCTCGACCTCACGATCGGTCCGTACCTCAAACCATTAGGCTATTGGCGCTTCAACATTATAATTAGCTTGTGTTTGAGTTTGGAATTAAGATATGTAGACACATTATCTTTGGAAAAACAAAGGTAACAATGTTCTTGTTACTAAGCTCTGAGATTTTTGTGCAAAATTATATTTATCGACTTTGGGAATTTAATAACTTGTGTTTCTTTTCTTGTTGTAGTTCATTTAGTTTTGTTAGATACATCATCTTGTCCAAGTTTAAGTTTTATCAAAAAACATAACGAAACTAAATAAGTTTGATGGCTTTAAACATATTTTATCTCAATTGGGTTAAATGTGTTCGTTCACATTTAATCACGTTTATCTTATTTTTGTATGAATAATAAATTGCTAGAGCGTAATCTTTCGAGAATAAAATACAAGTGCACATATTTTTAATAATTTGTATATTTTTCCTTAAACTCGGTCGGCTTTTTTAATTATTTTTTACTGAAAAAACATTACGTATACTTAACCACATACTTATAACTTTATTTAAGCCCTGGCGCAAATTAAAATCTTAAAACGTGTATTTCTAAAAAATCCAAAACACGTAGTCCAACCAACTATACATCGTTTCAAAGCCATTTCAAGATAACCTGCACCGGTTGTTAATGAACGTAGAGTAAAGTGCGCGTTAACTGAAGTTTAGACCCTTATTACACTAGGGCGACTGGCCGCGCAATTCTGCCTGCAACTGCTATTTCTACGAGCCGTATGCAGCTAAATCCCCAAGCCCCCGCGACTCAAACAAATAGCAGTTGGTCGTCTTGTCGGGCTAGTGGAAAAGGGGTTTTAACATAGTTACCGGAGCGTGCCGAGTGGTCGGAGAGCTGTGAATACGGTAAGCGTCTGTGTAATGGACCTTTGGCGCTTGATGACGTCAGTAACTTACAACGTTAAATTGTAGGTTAAGGGTTGCCACTTTGTAGGCATGCCTTTTGAATACCATATAATACAGTTTATTCAGTAAATTTACATGAACAAATATTAAAAGCTTAATTAAATCGGTAACTACGATTCGACAAAGCATACCGCGTTATGGTTTGGATTTAAACAATTTCGTATATGACACGAATAGCATGGCTTTCAGTCTTTCTGCTACTGTCTAAAATCATATTATATTGCTATTACTTTCATTCTCTTTAAAAATACTGAGAAAGTAATATTTCCTATCTATCAATCGAATCCGTCTCCAATATCTCATATCAACTTTAAATGGTCGCTTGAATTGTTCAGCCATGCATGTCTCGTGGGTGGTGGTCAGAATTTGCTCTGATTCTTGCCTCCCACTATAATAGGATAAACGTTCTCGAGGCGATTTGAGGCGACGCATCGCTTATTGTTATTGATCCTTCGCTGCAAGCCACATATCTTATGGCTGCTACAGAATAATATGAAAGCAATGTAACATTTCCACTCTTTTTCCAGAACACAAGAGATGACAATTGTTTTAAACGGTTTTTTCTTCAAACCGAAAATCAAATAACATGTCTATTTATCGTGTTTAAAAAGACCTTAAACACCGATATTGTTGGCGATGCAATTAGCCTTTTTTGTTGATTTATATTTTTACTTTTTATAGTTTTTTAAATTTAGAATATACATTTTAAATTTATTATTTTTAAGCATTTTTTGTCAGTGTAAAATAAACATTATAAGGAGAACTAGGCTGTTTTTCTCCTCATTTCTCCTCATTTTCAAAGACGCTCCTCCTGCTCGCTTCGTCGGTTTCATTTGGTGTCAGAAGTTTTTAAAATTTTGGTAAGTCTACGTGTTATTTTTTTTCTTATTTTTGTTCTTTTATTTAAAAAAAAATGTTTACTCGCTCTCGTGCAGCGGCTCTCTCCAACGCCTCTCGTTCCTCATCTGAGAGAGCCGCAGAAAAGCTAGCCATAGAGGCGGAGCACGCAAAGCGGCTCGCCGACATTGACCAGGAGGTCGCATTGATGAACAAAAAAGTAGCCGCGAAGAAATCTGCGTCCGAAGAAAGGATGCAGGCACAGTTAGCGGCAGTCGAGGCAGGCTCTAGTCGCGGTTTCGGTCGCAGCAGCCAGTCCATCCCCTCGACTGTCGATAACTGGTGCGAGGGTTTTCCTGACTCGCAAGATTGTTTAGTTCATACAACTCAGAAACCCTCGCTGCCTCCATCCCCTTCTGCGGCGATTTTTTTAAAGCAGCCTAGCAACTCCGCGCCATTGTCGCCCCGCATTTCGGAAGGCGATGATGACGCCCTGGGAGAGACACCAGCGACCAACTGCAGAAGCCATGTCTTCCAAGCGGGAGCTGCCATCCAGGCGCCCTCGCAGGCGTGGATTCCGAATGCAAGCAACGCTGGGTGTCAAATCCCTACCTCCGCCATCCAAGCGGTTGCGGTCAATCCCGCACCACCGCAGGCAGGAGCCTTTTCTAACGCTGGTCTAGATACCAGCCCTAACCAGCGCCCTATAGCGGCGCCTTTCGCGCCTTCGGCACCCTATGTGCCTGGCGCGCCTTTCTCGCCTTCGGCACTCTACGTGTCTGGCGTGCCTTTCGCGCCTCCGGCACCCAATGTGCCTGGCGCGCCCTTCGCGCCTTCAGCACCCTACGTGCCTGGCGTGCCTTTCGCGCCGTCGGCAACCTATGTGCCGGGCGCGCCATACGCGCCTTGCGCGCCTCTCACCGGCGACGTGCAGCCGCCGCCAGCGGCATCTGCCTCATACATGCCACTAGGTACACACCGCACCAACAATATGTGTAACAATTTTAATAAAAATTTTAATAACACCTTACACCTTGCGGAGGCCGTTGCCCAAGTGGCGGCTGCTGCGGCGTCCAGGACAGCAAGTCACAGGGTAAGTGCCCTTCCTATTTTTGATGGCCGTCCAGCGGAATGGCTTATTTTTAAACGTAGTTTTGATGAGTCTTTTACTTTCTTTTCTCCGTCAGAAAACTTGGCCAGAATAAACACTGCCTTACGTGGGCCCGCTCGCGAGGCCGTAGTAGTTTTGCTCGCTGCTGCGAAAGACCCGCATGAGGTCCTACGGGCTTTAGAAACCGGTTTCGCACGGCCCGAGCATATTATAATGGCAGAGGTAGCTAAAGTCAGAGCTTTACCAAGATTATCTAGTTCTGAATCTACGAAGGAACTAAGTTTCTTTGCTTTAAAGATCTCTAATTGTAAAGAAATTGTAAGACTATTAAATCGTCCAGAATATTTAGCTTCGCCGGAGCTTTGTAACGAAATTATATGTAAATTGACCCCTTTACTTAGGTCGCGATGGGCAGATTTTGCAGGTCAACACAATGGCTTATATAGGTTGGAAGCTTTAGCAGATTTCTTGATGCGTGAGGCTGATCTTCGTGTAAGGTTTGGTGCATTCGTGGAGCCGGCACATTTCAGATCGATTCCAAAAACAACGTGCAACATGACACATTGTTACACTCAGGATGATTCCCCTCGAAGTTCACCGATCATTTGTCTCTTTTGCTCAAAAGGTCATTTAGTTCGCAATTGTGAAAAGTTTCGTGCTCTGTCGATTCAAAAGAGATTAAAATGGGCAGCCGAGGTAAAGGTTTGCAGGAAATGTTTAGAAAAAGGTTCCCATTTTTATAAGAACTGTAACAAATTTTCCTGTAAAGAAAGGTCATGTAAATTTAGAAATTCCCACCATACGTTCTTCATAGGCCTCTCTTTACCGAGGCCAGCTCACCGTTACCCACCGGTCGACAGTCCCCCCCCCCCCCCCCCCCCCACCCCCCCTCATCTTCGTCTCAGCCGGTAAATCCACCTACATCTCCTTGCATCCATAGTTCCTCCATAGTAGTCTCTCATAACTACAGCCCATCTGCGCACAGACCACTTTTGAAAGTTATTCCTGTAGTTTTGTCGGGCCCTAGAGGTACCTTTAGCACTTTCGCCTTGCTGGATGATGGATCAACGGCCTCACTTCTAGATGCTTCAGTGGCCGAAAAGATAGGTGTAGTGGGTCGTAAAGGTCACATTCGTGTAGACGGGGTTGGCGGAATGTCCACAGAAACTGTAGTCAGCTTTGTAGATCTAAGTATCAAGGGTAAATTTTCGTCGGATCATTTTGAATTAAAGGATGTCAGAACTATTCCAAATTTAAATCTAAAACCACAGTCCATCCCGAAATATGAGGTAGAACGTTTAGATTATATCTCTGATTTAGCTGACCTCATTTGCTACGAAGATGCTGTTCCTACTTTACTTATAGGTATCGATAATTGGGAAATCACCATCCCTCAATGCATTCGTCGAGGGTCCCGCCATCAACCCATAGCGGTGCAGACGTCCTTAGGCTGGGTTCTTTACGGGTCTTTAAAGGGTAATCCCTACTCGTCGGAGTCAATCAACCATTGTATTGTCGCCGAATCACCACAGTCCCTCGATGACCAACTTCGTGATTATTTTAAGATCGATTCGATAGGAATATCAAATAAATCCTACCTTTCCCGTAATGACCAAGTCGCAGTAAATATTTTAAAAGAAACAACTTGTCGGCTCCCCTCCGGTAGGTTTCAAACCGGACTTTTATTGAAGCCCGATATTGGTTTCATACCCGATAGCTATGGTATAGCTCATTCCCGATTATTAAGTTTAGAAAAAAAAATGAGAAAAGATCAAGCCTACGCCGACACCTACCGGGCTAATATTAATTCAATGATAGAAAAAGGTTACGCAGAAATCTGTACTGAAAATCCTGGAACCGGCCGTGTGGTTTGGTATCTCCCTCATTTCGGTGTAGTGCACCCTCAAAAGAAAAAGTTAAGGGTTGTACACGATGCCGCAGCGAAATGCTCGGGTATAAGTCTTAATTCTATGTTACTCTCCGGTCCTGACCTGCTTCAGCCCCTACTCGGCATTCTTATGAGGTTTAGGGAAGGGCGGATCGCTCTAAATGCCGACTCCGGGAAATGTTTCCACAAACCAAAATTCGTCCAGAAGATCGCGACGCGCAAAGGTTTCTTTGGCGGCACAGTTCGACTGAGCCAGTTCAGGAATATAGGATGAGCTCAATGATGTTTGGTGCAACCTCTAGTCCCTTTACGGCCATTTATTTAAAGAATCGAAATGCGGAGGAACATCGAACATCATTTCCGGAAGCCGCGGACGCAATCGTAAAAAATCATTATATGGATGATTATCTGGGAAGTGTTGATGATGTGGAGCATGCATCGCGATTGGCCTCTGATATTGTGCATGTGCACGCACAGGCCTCTCTAGAGATGGGGTCCTGGGTTTCTAATTGTAAAGAAGCTCTCTCATTGCTTCCTCCTAATTTATGTGCTCCAACAAACTCTTCCCCGTAGTACGAATATTGGGTGTTCTCTGGGATGTTGATACAGACTCTCTACGATTCACTAGGGAAATTTTGGGCATTCCTCCTAAAAAACTTACTAAACGCTCAGTTTTAGCGTACCTAATGAGCGTATATGATCCCCTCGGGCTTTTAACGCCCATAGTAATGAATGGTCGCGTAATTTTTCAAAAACATGGAAATTGGGGATTGACTGGGACGCGGAATTGCCTGTGGCCCTTAGCTCCGAATGGAATAACTGGTTTGCGGATCTTTCAAAGTTATTCAGCGGTAGTATACGTAGGCACTATTTGGGGAATAAGTTAGCGCATAATGTCCAGCTTCACGTGTTCGCTGACGCAAGTGAACTGGCCTATGCTTGCGTTGCCTACTGGAGATTTCAATGTATAGATGGGAGTATACTCCTAAGCCTAATCGGAGGTAAGGGTCGCTTGGCTCCTTTGAAGCCCCAGTCCATACCAAGACTGGAGTTGCAAGCCGCCTTGATTGCAGCACGGTTTGCAACATATATTTTAGAGGCACACGAGCGGAAGCCTGAAAAGGTTTATTTTTGGACAGACAGTTCGACAGTTTTAAAATGGCTACGCAACGATTCGTGTTCGTTTAAATCCTTTGTAGCTCATCGGATAGGCGAGATTGATGAAATTACAAATGTTGCCGACTGGAGATATGTCCCTTCGGCATTAAACGTCGCCGATGATGCTACCCGCATGACGAAAGGATTTGAAACCACTTCTCGTTGGTTTACTGGGCCAGATTTTCTTAGCCTATCTCAAATTGAATGGCCGGAAGAACCCTCATGTAATCTTCCACCTGTAATAGAAGAATATAAGCGTTCTTATCGTCCTACCGTTGATGCAGTCGCGTGCATCAGCTTAATTCAAATACCTTCTCCGGTTACCGCTCATGCCAATAGGTTTAGTAGTTGGATGCGCCTTTTGCGTGCAACTATACAAATTCATCGCTGTGCGAAAATATTTAAGTTAGCTCTTAATAAATCTCAAAGTCGAAGTCTCCTTCCCTATTCAATCACACCGTTTACTGCAGAAGAGTTTAAAGAAGCGGAACGTCTCTTATTATTACGCTCCCAACTTAATAGTTTTCAAGAGGAATACGCCCTGGCTCTGCAAGGAAGTTCGAATTTGCCATCTCGAAGTCGTTTAAGACGACTCGCATTTGATGTAGATCCTGAATCGAACCTGCTGTGTCTGTCGAGTAGAATAACGGCTGCTGGACCCTCTGAAGTTTGTAGTAAGCCGATCATTCTGGATGGAAAAGATGTAATTGTCAAGTTGCTGATTACATACCATCATCTGCGCGCAGCTCATGGTTTTAATGAGCTTGTGGTCAACGAATTAAAACAGCATTACTACATCCTGGGACTACGACCTGCTGTTCGTGGTATCGCAAGTACTTGCACCACCTGTAAGATCAATAAGAGCCGACCTCAAATTCCACCTGTCGGTGATCTTCCTCCAGAAAGGCTTGCCCACCATTCCAGGCCTTTTACATGTGTTGGGTTGGATCATTTTGGACCAATTATGGTAACTGTTGGCCGGCGTTCAGAGAAACGCTACGTCGCCCTCTTCACGTGTCTCACAGTGCGCGCCGTACACCTGGAAGTTCAAGCTGACCTGTCTTCAGATGCTACAATTATGGCTTTAAGAAGATTCATAGCGCGACGAGGAACTCCAGCTACAATATATTCAGACAATGGAACTTCGTTTGTCGGAGCGAATCGCATTCTTAGGGAAGCCTTGGCCAACTTTTCTTCAGCACGAGGAATAAATTGGAAGTTCATTGTTCCGGCAGCACCATTTATGGGCGGAGCTTGGGAGCGGCTAGTGCGTACTATCAAATGCGCCCTTTCGGCTACGTTACGTGAAAGAAAACCAAAGGAACAGGTGTTATTAACTTTGTTGGCTGAAGCTGAAGGACTAGTCAACTCTCGTCCGCTAAATCACGTCAGTGTCGAGGCTGGCACTCCGGAAACAATTACCCCATTCCATTTTTTATTAGGGGAATCCTCCCCATATCACAGAGCCGCCGAGCTCTCTGACGATGACCTGATTGGAAGGATGTGTTGGAAGAAGGGACTTCGACTTGCGGATCACTTTTGGTCAAGGTGGGTCAAGGAGTACCTACCAACCCTAGCACCTCGGCCTAGGGCCAGCCCACCGCGACCACTTAAAGAAGGGGACCTGGTTTTGGTGGTAGATAGTAACCTTCCTCGGGGAGTTTGGCTTAAGGGCCGCATTTCGAAAACCTTCCCCGGGAAGGATGGTGTGGTTCGGGCCGTCGAGGTCGCCACCAGTACTGGGGTCCTAAAGCGCCCAGTGCGTAAGTTAGTTATAATTTAATTTTCGTTTTGTGTAATTTAGTGAAAAGGTAATTGTTTAATTTTTTTGTCACTAATGTGCTTTATTTTTATTTCCCGCCCCATGTACATACATATGTCGTTTTTTCTTTGTTTTTTTGTTGTCTTGTGACACTAGGGGGCGGGCATGTTGGCGATGCAATTAGCCTTTTTTGTTGTATTATATTTTTACTTTTTATAGTTTTTTAAATTTAGAATATACATTTTAAATTTATTATTTTTAAGCATTTTTTGTCAGTGTAAAATAAACATTATAAGGAGAACTAGGCTGTTTTTCTCCTCATTTCTCCTCATTTTCAAAGACGCTCCTCCTGCTCGCTTCGTCGGTTTCAGATATTTTTCCAAACAAGAAAACAATATATCCCATGGAAATAGGACTAGTCAAAATGTGTGTTAAAATTAGTTCAAATAGATCTCACTAATTTGAAATGCGAAAATTTAGATAGATGTATCTTTGTTAGAGTGTAACTTTAACTGATGAACAGATCTCGATGAAATTTGGCATAGGTGTAGAGTAAAGTTTGGAAGAACATATAGGATTTTTTAATTTTCTAATTCCACGCGGACAGAGTCGCTGGTAAAAGCTACTAAACAATAGTCAGATGTGAATACACGTGACATCTTGAGACAACTAATTTCTTTAGTAACTACAACGATATTAAACAACCATTAGCTAAAGGCAATTACAAATGTATTGCGACATATTTGATACTCAATAGATAATAGTTATAGGTAATAACATCGCGATTGCTCGACAAGAGATCTATGTAATTTCAGTTATAACTTAAGCACATAAACTTAACGTATATTACCTCTTTGTGATACGGAACATCTATACTATCTTACTAACATTATAAATGCGAAAGTTTAGATGGATGGATGGATGTTTGTTAGAGTTTGTTATCAAAACGGCTGATCGGATTTCAATGAAATTTGGTATAGATGTAGAGGATAATCTGGAAGAACACATAGGCTACTAAATTTTGTTTTTTTTAATTCCACGCGGACGGAGTCGCGAGCAACAGCTAGTTTATACTAGTTACATTTCTTAAGATCAGATATCTTATGAACATAACCGCGATAAGCCTACATTTAAAAATTTATATGGACTTTAATAGTCGAAAATGAACGTTTATTAAGAAAATACTCATTAATTTACCGCATTGCTAGTAACTCTACGGTACGTACCACATTGTTACATAATTGGTTTGTTGGAATAAGTTAACAGTCATTTATAATTAGCTATGTTAAATGGTTTGCGGTAAGAAATAGTCAACGGTAAGTTTGTTTATAACATTTTATACGCATAAATATTCTAGAATATTCTAAGCTCTACGATTCCCCATCTTAACATTAATGACCTAAAACCAAGAGTTTACCCTTGAAATAATAACAAGAGTAATAAAATCCTCATACAAAACCATCTCCAGTACAAAAGGACTGTCGCAGATTATGCAACGCTGCATATGACCGGTCATATGACTGCACAACCTTGACGTTAACAAGCTTGATACGAATTTAAAAACTACATCCATCATTATAACGATCATTTTCGCTTGTAGGTCATTAACATTTGGTGAGCGGCCAATGCAACGGTAATTAAGAGCAGTAGGCCAAAAACTATATCTAGTTACGTTGGCAGAAAGATCGCGATTGGTACAATTTGTACCAACATTTGAAACAAAATTATTGGATTAAAAGTTAATCTTTGAGCGTTTTATTTAGCCAAACCATATTGATCATTCTACTATGGCACGATAACTAGGTGACAAGAAATGCAATAATGCGTAGTTCCATACTACGTTTTTATATAAGTTTTGTGTAGAGAAGCGCTATTGGCAATGGCACGGCATACAACGCATTGGCAGCGCAAGGCCGTCATACAAAGGGATTAAAATAATCCTATTATAGACAAACACTTTGTCCAGTCACGTCAGACATGACGGAGAGCTTGCAAACTCGTATACCTTTAGCATCCAGCGTGATACATCTTCAAACAAAATACTAATCAAACAAAACATTAATTTAATTATACCGGAGGTACACTTTCCAACAATTTGGGCCTTGATTTTTTATAGTAAAAGGGAGAAACGAGCGGTGGGCGAGGGTGTCTACGCGCCCATGGACATCCGCAACACCAGGGGAACTACAGAATAGAAGCAGAGACGGATTCTGTAACCTAGACTAGCCTATCTAGTACATTGCAGAATGAATATGCAAATATCTATTTGTCGTCCGCAGTACATTGTTCAAATTAATTCGGCATTGAATCTTAAATGGCACTCGCGTTATTTACGCTTAAATACATGTATTGTAGTACATTGTATTTATTTTTAATTTCAGTCGCAACAAAAGTGGAACGAACGTAATGCCAAGTTTTAATTGTCTACCACAATTTAAAGTTCATTGTTACGCTAAATTTAGACCAATTTGTGTTTTATTTTCGAAAAGTAGAGTAATATTAATACAGTATGTTAGGTTATTATAAAAAAAATCTTTGTTTTTTCCAAACAGAATGAGAAAGACATCAAGAACAAGAATAGCTGCAATGATTTAAATGCATAGACACGTGCAGCGCTATTCAGGTTCCTACGTACTCTTTACATCAGGGAGACAATGCCATATTGTCATGTGTCGTGAGTCCCCGCCCGTCCATTCCCCTCCACACCCCCGTGTCCGAGTTACCTTGAAGCCGTATTATATTTGCATTGAACTAGTCTATAAATACAGTGTGATCTACTTTTATTTGCTGTTCTGTTTATGCGCGATGTCTATGGAAGACACAATCTCATTTTAATATTAAAATGGCACGGCTCATTCAACATTTGTGTTGACAGTTGGATTTGCAAGGATACGCATGGTATAAAGATTATAAAGCGATGCGTTAAACAATTGGTTGCAGGATATAATTGAATTGTTTGATAACTTTCGTTTGAATTATATGTAAGTACGAATTGTAAGTTAAATAGCAAAAAGTTAGCTTAAAAGTCCTACATTTCATATAAAATATTTTGTATGATAGTTCTGAAAAGTGGCTGAACAATCAAAAACGTATGGGCCAAATTATTTAAATTCGATAATTATACGATCTTTATAATTTCCAGTTAATTACAGCGTCATGACACTAGTAAATTAAATAGCGTGTCCATACTAAGCTATACAAAAAATTGTAAAGTATGATATCTGCAGTGATCAATAGAAGTTGTATGACGTCCGCAGCCACTTGCCGAGACCTGCATCATTAATTGAGCACCCTCTAGTGTTCAGAATAGACTATATCAACTTTCGTTTCGGGCTCAATTTACGGTTAAGGAGAATAAAACTTTAAGGGCCTGTTCCATCACTGGCTGATAGAGTCAGATAGCTTGAAAACGTTACTGTGATAAGGGAACAAAATCCGATATTTCCATCACATATTTTACACGTTAGATTGTTATCAGACAATTTACAATGTGGTGTGACAGCATAATTGTTACAAATCCTACCTGAATAAATGAAAATATACTTTAATAATTAAAAAATAAAGCTAGCTCAGCTAAAATTATCGATATCCCATTTTTGGTTTTATTTTATTTTCCCTCTCTTTTCCAATTCACTTATAATTTAATGCTGCAACTGACGTACTGCCACAAAAGGCTTTTACAGAATATCAGCGCTTATTGCTATTCTGTAATAAGCACATAGCTGAGTAAAGGCCTTATCCATTCAGCATAGCGAACTTAGTTAAAAAAAAATCATATCTCTTATGCTTATTATTGTGTATTTGTTATTTTTTGTTGTTGTTTGTAACACTTATTTTTCCCTCCGTCATTATTTTTGTCAACTGTGTAATTAAATGTATGATGTTTGCCTTCTGAATGGATTAAATAACTTTATTATTATTATTATCCATATATCTTTAATTTCTTATTTTTATATATAATATATTTTACATGATTTGTTATAAAAAATAAATAAAACATATTATATAAAAAAATAGAACTCCACCGGCTGCGGAATCCGATGACTCAAGCAACCAGTGGTCAGGGCTGCAGAGACAGGAACCTCCTCACAATACGTGCGGTTTCCAAAATAACCGCCTTTTGTATCGGGCCCTTAATCCAACTGTCTAGCGAGAGCTTCTTGAGATGTTGGTCGAAGCTCTTCGCTATTAGCCCGTGCACCGAAACGACCATCGGAATAATGGTAATCGATTTCATACGCCACATGGCGGTAACCTCGTGAGCCAGATCCAAATATTTTAATAATTTTTCTTTTTCGGCTTTTTCTTCTTTCTTTATTATTATTAAAAATATTGCAGTGGTATTTAATTTTTATACAATATTTATAAAATTGAAGGTTATGAAACCAGGTAAAAACTGAAAGTAATTAGAGTTCCTAACAGTAAAATTGTTAACTGAATTTCAAACTCTCAAACTTTTTAAAGCCGTTAAAACTTGAGCAAATCTACTTAATTTTCATCGACTTCTCCCGATCGAGTAACTGGATCAAGCGTTCTCAAACACTTTATTAGTGTTTTAAAAAAAACTTTAAACCTTCCCAATTAACTAAGAGCCAATATTTTTAAGTAAAACGTAAATATCGTCGCCGGCTCAAGTTTCCCTAGCTTACCCTAAATTGGAGGTTATTTTAATAAACAATAATATATAGAAAGAAAAGAAAAAGAGAGAACATAATTTTTGTCGTAAATTAGGTATTAAATTTTCAGATTAATCCAACAAAATAGGATGTTTGGATTTGATATAGGGCGCAGTAGTGTCGCCGCTGAACTATCCTATTTTAAGACTATCCAATGAATAACGTTACAAATAAATAACCCGTTTCAATTAAGAAAAGCGTAACTAACGACATCTATTTTAAAAATTCACAAACGAAATACAAAGCATTATTACCGTTATAAAACTAGCATTTCAGAAGTTCAGAGACGGCGCAACGCCCACGGGTCCCGCATGTAACTTTGTATGAAAAACTCGTTTCTAGTTCGTGTCACGGTGTCAAGACGTATGTTTTGTTATTTTTGGGTCAAGGACGTCAGCGGCGCGCAGTAACGGCCAACATTCATTTTGTAATTTCAGCTAGAGCTAGGCTAGGGTGACCAGTTTTAAGGCAAACTGCGACACTCAAATCCTTCACATCGTTACTTATACTGAGTAACTCTGTACCGTTTCTTCATTCCTGGGGATCGTGACCTCTCTTCTTTAACATCTCTCCTAGGATGTTCCTCCAATCTGTGCAGTTCTCAGCAATGTAGATGGCGTTATGGATAATAAATCTATACTGGTGGTGCCCTAAATGCTGCTTAAGGGACTTTTAAATTTAAGTGATCATTAAAAAAGCTATTATGACTATAAATTATTACGTGGAAAGTAACCGTTGAGTTTCATAGCAGAAATACCTGTACAAAAACATATTGTTATCTCAGTTTTATTCAAAGTGAATGTGAGGGATGACAATATGTTTTTGTACATGAGTTACGGCAGTGGAAACCCAGTGTTATGTTATAAACTAGCATTTGTCGGCGAATTCATCTCAATTAAAAAAAGAGTAAAATGCAACAAGTCATTATTCGAAAATGTTCTACTCTTGTACCGTTGCAGAGTTATCGAGTAAATTCACGAGATTCACATAATCACCCTTAACCTAGATACCTTTTTTGTATTCATGTATTTTCACATAATAACCTAGATACCTTTTTTGTAAGCTTGAGTGTTCAAAGGGCCCGGAACGAAAACAAAGATTTATGCAACTATGCACAAAGCGACATAAGTCTGCCGCGTTCCGGGGTAGTTTTCGTTACGCTGCCACCAAGTGTTGGAATAATATCCCGCCACCTATCAAGAATGCGCTAACTAAGTTAACATTTAAAAGAAAACTAAAATTACTTTTACTATCTTTTCAAAAACGTTAATCTTATTTAATTGCAGCGAACATTTTTATTTGTACTACATGCCTAAATTCTTATCTATTGTCCTAAAAAGAAGTTTTTTTTTTTTTTTTTTTTTTGTTTTCTCTTCATATTTATATTTCCTTTAAACTAGTTATTATATTTTACGCACATCTTATCTAGGTAACCTTTTTATTTGTGTCTTGTCAATATGCATTCTCTTTTGCAATATGTTTCTGTACGGATTATTTATTTTATTTTTTTATTATTATTATTTTGTAATCGTATGTACGTAAATTTATAATTTTTGCCTATCCACCGCTGTTATTGACGTGCGGATGATCTCAGGGTTCTCGCGGAAGATCAGCGCTGGGTACCTCATTGAGTAGCACCCAGCATTCTAAGCTGAGCTTGGACCCAATCCGGTCAGCATCACAATTATTTATAATCTTTTATTTAGTTAATTTCATTTTTTTTCCCTACTTAGTTATTACGTCATGTTTTTTTTCTGTTATTATTTCTGATTGTGTTGTGTTGCTTAGGATTAAATGTCATTTTATTTTATTTTATTTTATTTTATTTTATTTTAATCAAACACATCCCAAGGAAACCATACACATTTCTAGGAACGTAGTCTGTGTCTTCTTCCAGGCTGTGTCCTATACCAAATCTCACCGAGATCCATTAAGCCGTTATGGAGATTCTATAAAACATCCATCTATACAAACTTTGGCATTTAAAACCAAGTAAGTAAATACACAAAATATCTGGATAGATAGTAAAGGTTGATAAACTGACAATTGTCTGTGAAGTTTTCCTAGACTTATTTTAAAAAAATAAAAAAACTACGTATTACTTTAAATAATAACATGGACACCCTAGCTTATGAAAGAAATGTCTTTCACAAAGTAGGCGCATATTTGTTAGAAGTAAGAATGAAACTATTTTGAAGCAATCACATTATAAAAACATCCAACGTTGGCGGTCGATTTTAAACCTTATCCGTATATCAATAGAATTTGAAGTTCAACGTAGCATAATTTATACTAATTTATTATACATACACTTGCGCAGAACAAAGTACAGTTCATAGTTGCAAGTGTTTTATAAAAACGATAGCATATTAATGAATTTATCTACATATTACAATAAACGCTTAAAGACAATTGCCATCTCATTCATTCTCTTAGAAATGAAAAGAAAGAGCAATAGTGTTCGTATTACAATTTTCGACTGTCGAAATATCGAGCTAAATGTAAAGCGGGACATTGCGAGCTACCTTTAAGAGTGGAGTAAATAGGGACTTAATAAATTAGAGCATCTTTGGACCACATCACTTGTCACTTCAGGTGGGATCGTGGTCAAGAGTCAATCATATTATACTAATCTTACATCTTACTTCTTACTAATATTATAAATACGTAAGTTTGGATGGATGTTTGTCAAAGTTAGATTAAACTGCTGAACGGTACTCGATTAAATTTGTCACAGATATAGAACATAGTCTGGAAGAACTCATAGGCTACTTTCTGTTTTTTAATACGCGCGGATAGTTACGGGCTAAAGCTAGTTTAATAAAAAACTATAACGTGTGACATAATTGTCACCTGATGTACTGTTCTATATCTCGTAACTCATTCATAGGGCTTCTGTCATTATTGTAACCGACAAAGCATGGCATTAACGTAGGCGTGACATTATTTTCTAAGTCTCGCCATACAAGTATGACGTGGGGGCCTTCAAAAGGAGAGCAAACAGCTACCTATTAAGCTAGCGCGTACCATCTTTCGACTGCATCGTCCCTTCCTTCAGGTGGGATCGTGGTCAAGTGCTAGCTTAACAGATATTAAAAAAAAATACAAAAACGTTAATTTAATGCAAAATTTGCGATGCGCTTTCCTGTATAAAAATGTAGCTTTAAAAAAATAGCTAAAAGAATGACGGAAAGTCTTCGTTAAATTGAAAAACGTACTATAGTTCTACCAAACAATTTAATGCAACTCTCTGAACATCTATACTATTATAATAAAGCGTAAACACACACTTCTTTGTTGCCTAAGATGTCAGCAATTACAGCATATTTTTCAATAATTCTTTTTTTAATAAAAAGCCCTACACTTGTGTCACGCTTTAGGCTATATATTTTCACGCCATTAAACTTAGGGGTAAATATTTTGGATAAAAACCTTAATGTGGGAAAGAGACCATAAGTTGCTGCCAACATCAAGGAAGCAACATTTGCTATTAATAATTTGAAAAATGTAAACAATAAAATATTTTTTTTATAATTTCATGCGGATAAAGCCGCACAGGAACCGCTAGTATTAAATAAAAAACATCAATTTGTACGTAATGATCGCGTTATGAATACAGACTTTAATTACGGCAATTTGCTATAACAATATCAATATTACGTAATCGAAAAGCTCCCGATAGGGTTGAGACACGTGCCCGTATTGTCCGGAACACTGGTAATACACGGGGCCCATTTCACTCTGACACGTGATTTAAATAGTATGCAAAACGTAATAAACATTATTTATAGGGTTATAAATATCACAAAAACTGATATACGCAATCACAGTAGTCAATTATTTCTACTTTTCATGCTAAATCTTTACAAATCCCTTAATGATCATTAATCGGCCTAAGTGTCAATTAAAATACAAATAATAAAAATGAAATCAGATATTTAGATTTCGTGCCATTCAATAAATATACGCAGTATCTTACTTCTCCATAATCCTTCATCACAGGACTTCTCCAATGTTATCCATAGTATGCGGTCTCCTGCATTTGACGACTTCCGCAATGCGCATTTTAAAAATTCTGATAACTTGAATACAGACCATAAGAATAACGAAATATATAAGAATTTTTCAGATCAAGTAAAAATCTACGTGCAAAGAATAGACCTTATGAGCTTGCGCACACCTTTGACTAAACTATCGCACAACTGTTTAGTATCGCTTTGATTCCTACGAGCTTATATGGAGGTGCACACACTACTCGATTTTTATTTATGCAACTAAACAGTTGAATGGGCTGCGAAACAATCGACAACCGCACATTTGTTCGATAGTTTAGTCAATGTGCCCTTGCTCTAAGTATCGACCGATTGTCAGAATCAAAAAAAAAACAAAAGTATTAAGCAATCAAATCTGAGAAGCACACCACCGGGCGACCACATACAGATTGTGCAACAACTTTTATTTTCATTGAGATGACATCACCCCACGTTTATGGCTCACGAGCCTTGACTGGCAATATCTAAACACCAGTACTAACGGTTCGCTTTGTAATTTTTTTACTTAAATATTAATAGTAATTGAAACAGTTATTATTGATTGATAGGCTTCTGACATTATCCTACATAATCCAAACAAATAATCGATCTAGAATTATCTAGAAAGCTGATCTATCTTTTGGATGATAATCTTTTTTGTACTCAGTCACATAGACATCAATTTTCGGATCGATCTCAATGAAGAAAATGTTTCGGCATTCATACTGTAAATACCATAGAGTAGAAGAACATAGAAGATAATGCGACCTTGACTTGTGAATCTCAGCACAGCAATGGAACCTGTACGTAGGAATCCGGTTTGAGCGCGACTCGAAAATGTATAATGTATGAGCAACTAGCGTGCAAAGACCACACGACCGATACCTAGTGCCTGCGATTACGTCACTTATAGGGTTGCCAGTTATTAAATATGAAATTTATTTTATTACACAGTAGACGAAAGAAGCAGCTAAGCTGCAAGACTACTACCAATTTATGTAAATATAAACGGAATACGGCAGCGTATCTGCAGTACCTAAGGTGTTGAGAATTTCCATGTGTTATTCCTCCTTATAGTAAAAAAATCTGCTTTCGATATTGCCAGATTACTACAAGTATTGGCAATTATAGTTCATCTAACGGCAGATTTATAAGAAACCTTGCATTTGTTTAACATTAACCTGCAATGTGGTGTCAACCCTAATATTTGACACGTTCCATACGTGGCGGTCCTTGAGTGTACATAGTCAATGAGATTATTGCCAGCTCGTTCAAGACGTCTTTAACCCTTTTAGAAATTCTGCTTCCATATTGATGAAACAATTGAACTTACGTATAATTTAATTTGCAGGTGTAAATGGTGACTTTTTATCTATTAAAAAGCCACTATTCAATAGATAATTTTCACAGTGGTAGAGCCCGCTTTAACATCTTCGCACGAATGGGTCGGCTCGTCCGGCGCAATACCACGACCACACAGACGACAGGCGTGAAGTGGAAGCAATTCCGCGTTTCGTCTGGTGAGTGTGGTGCCGGAGGCCTAATTTTAGTCCCTTTCCCTTTCCACCATTTTCTTAAGAGGTAAGGATGGGAAGGAAAAGTGGATTTGACGGTGGAGGAAACGCATAGAAAGGGGAAATGTCCTCTTTATGTGCGTCTCCTCCTCCGTCAATTAAGGGTAGGCAACGCATCTGCAATTGCGGATGTTTATGGGCAGCGGTCGCTTTCGTTTTCGGTGGATTCAGGTGGCCGCTTGCTCGTTTGCCACCTTATGATATTAAAAAAAATATATATTACTGCCACATCGCAGATTTTGTGTAAAAACTACACTAAGAAATCCTGTCAATTATAAACTCAAGTCAGTCAGTAAATTTTAAAGATTGTCGTTTAGGTTTTTATTTATATTATATTCCTATACCTGATCCATATTTCAAAAACCATTTAGCAAACATGTGTAATTAACTTGTATAGTTGTAAATTCGTTCACAATTAAAGGGGAGCGAGCTTTATCGGTGTTATAACAAAAATAACCTCGCTGATAACGGGGCCGCGTTTCGTAACGCAACACCGCTGAAGGCACTAATTACTTTATTATGCTAATTGACGAAATTCAAACGAGCTAATTGTTATAAAATTAAGTTACACATTTCACCATCAGTTAATTTGATTTTAAAGTTAGAAATTACATCAGAAAAACATTCTCTGATCACTTTTATATTGTACTAGCTCTTTATGTTTTATTATTATAAAAAAATAATAAAATCGAATAGCCTATAATATATAGTCACTGATAACGTAGCTTTTTAATGGTAAAAGAATTTTTGAAATCGGTCCAGTAGTTTTTGAGTTATTTCAATACATACAAAAATCCCAAAATACATATCATTCCTTTTATTATTATAAAGAGAAAGTAAAGTGAATACGTGATAGTGTTTGAGAATTGTTATACTGAAAACCTACTAACTAACCAACTACTGATTCCTAATCTAACCCTAATACTAGCATCACGTAAACAATTGTTTCAAAATTAAAATCCATTTTGCCAATCAAATAGCATTCCGCAATGTTTGTACGCAATACATTGGAGAGCAAATCGCTCGCGTTCGACCCAATTCGGGGGCAATTTAACGCGCCTAATTTGTGCATAAGCGCACATTTCCCGGGGCGCGCCATCCGCAACAATAAGCCATTATACCCCATCCTCATTAGCTCGCGCTAGGGTAAGATAATTAGAAACGGCCCCGAGCTTGTCACTTCAGGCTATATTTTTTTGTCGCAATGCGTCAGCGAACCGAGATGTGTGCCAATAATGCACTCCAGTCCATAAGGCGTAATGTGACGTCACAGGACTCGGCCTGTCAGGTGTGGTTTATTTTTAAACGGATTTGCCGGCAGGTAAATATTGGCCGTGTGTACATAATTTAGGCTGAACATTCATGAGAAGTCTCTCAAATTATTCCTTCTCTATCATGTTTTACAAATACCGTGATAGTGTTTTTATACTTATCTTTAGCAGTGGAAAGTGTAAACTTTCACTTTCAAACCTAAACAGACAAATTTCCCGACCAAGGACGTAGGCAGATGACATCATTGACTCAATTAGAACCTCCGTTACGAAACACGCGAGCGAACACTCGATCTCAACGATCTAACTGGTTGTGTAAATCAAAAGGTCTCACGTTCGAGACCTTGACACACCTAACATAGTTGAAACAAAAATTTAACGTTGATGCAAGCTTAGATATTATCTATGCCTCAAAACAAAACACTAAAGATACTGAAACTAATTTTAAATTCCTCACTTTGTAAACGCCGCTTACAATTTGATAGGCATCAAATATTTTATGGAATTTGGAGTTTAAGCGTAGCCTTAAGATTTAGAGCTTGCGCACACCTTTGATTAAACTATCGCACAACTGTTTAGTATCGCTTTGATTCATATGAGCTTATTTGAAGGTGCACACACTATTTGATTTTTAGTTGTGCAACTAAACAATCGAATGGGCTGCGAAACAATCGACAATCGCACAACAGTTGTGCGATTGTTTAGTCAAAGGTGTTCGCCCGCTCTTATACTTCGTTTTAGTATTCGGCTATAAATTCTATATTTATTGTCTTTAGAGATAAAATAAAAATAAAAACTTGGTGAGTTTTTGTTACGCTTCAACTGGCGTTGTATTATTTTTGTTAAAATAAAAAAAGATCAGGTTAAATAACAGTGTCACTGGGGCTCAGTAATGAGAGGATTTCGCATCGAGTCCGACCCGCGCGATGCCAAACAATAAACAATATCTGGCTGAATGTGAATGCTCTATTATTTATGTGGAGGAAAAAACCGGAACGGCTGAAATATCGCCAGCTTTATAGCTGTGGCTGAATGCACGCAAAATAAAATGATGCATTTCAACGGTTCAAGGCAAGTGTAAATATTAAAAAAAAACTTTCACATCTAATTTGAATGTAGACGCAACATCCGGTTTTTGATCTAGGTTTTGCGGATTTCTCTCCGATATTTCAAAGTCCAATTAATAAATGAAATAAATTGTGACTCAATTAATTATGTAAATGCTTTAATATTATAGGTTATTAACTTAAAAGGTTCAACCTTTAAATTAAAAGGAAGGCAAATACGCTAAAACGATGTAGGTATACTTTGTGTCCTTTAAAAAATTGTACGCGAAATTCCTCAAGCTCCGTTTTAAAAAAAAATTTAAGTCTGAAAAAATTCAACTCTATGAAAATTAAAAGCTTTTAAGATACTTTTAACGTTTTGTTTAAAATTCTTCTTTTTTAACATGTGTATTTTAATGAAGAATTTGTTAAAATTTTTGCAACTTTACATTGTAACAGATTTTACAGCGAGAAAAAAAAACAGACGAATTAATAACCTCCTTCTTTTGGGAAGTTGGTTATAAAGGACGCAACTGTGGGTTTACACTGTCACTTTTATAAAAATTTATCCCTCTCATTCTCTTTGAAAAAGAAAAGGACACTATTGTGTTCTAATACAAGGTTTACGGCAGTGGAATCTCACGGTAACAAAAACACATCGATTGTAAAATAGGACAATATAAAAAAATATTGCTGCATTAAAATTAACCCCAAGGTTTCCTTGTTTACAGATAAAAAATATTCTTATAGAAGTAAATGAGAATAAGCGGCAAACAGTCGTTACTGACGCCGGGAGTAACATGAAAAGGCGCGTTCCGTTCTGCAGGGAAAATATTTGAAACGACGAGTTGTGCCGCAATGCGGTACAGTTGGCGGGATCCGACACTCGTGTATTATAACATTCCAACTTTATGAAGGCTCTTGGTTAACTGCAAACGCATGTTCGGCACACTTTAGATGAAGAAAAGCGAAAGCAAGGGGGCCACAACAACCTAGCATTTTGCGATACCTAAAGAAAACCCTTTAAATCGACATATAGTTCGAAATATAGGTCTTTTGCAGTCTCGATAGAAACCGCAAGCCGCAATAAAGTTTGAATTGCACTATACAATGTTGCGGTAGTCTCTCGTGTTAACAGATCTGTCCGAGATTAAACTTTAACCGCTGAATTTGGGAACGCTAGTGAAGGAAACTAACTTGCAATTGCTTATCTATTCTCTAATATTCATGAAACGTGTTAAATTATAAGTATTAACTAAGTAAATCTTAAAGGAATATGTTCAACTTCTTGGTTTAAGAACCTTAAGGTTTAAGAATTTATAAATCTTTTACCTAGCGCGGCGAAAATGGTCTCATTTGCAGTCTGACACACGTTCAACAAATGTTGTCTACTTTTGCATATTCCCTTGCGACATCTCGGGAAGCGATAGTAAGTGTGTCAACACGTGTGACAATGAATATACAGTGAATATGACATTGACCATCAGATCAATCGAAGAAAAGTTACACAAAGTGGGAGAGGCAGACAAGACAATAGCGAGGAAGTAAGTAAAACAATTTTCTTTCATTAGGCTACAATGAGCGGAGCACGCCACGATCCAAGGCCACGGCAGCCATTGTTGGCGTGTTTTTATCGACGTCGTGCAGTTTGCAACCATAATGTAAGTTGCAGTTTCAAGTACCCACGAGTAATTACAGTATAGGCAAAAAGTTACAAACAATAAACGATGAACTTGTATTTTCCTGTCCTAAAATAGTTCGTAAGTTTTGAATAGCTGTGGCAATTCGCAATCTGTTCAAATTTAAAGTTTGCTTGGTTATGTCATCGTTCATAAAAATGCTACAATAACATTCTAAAAGAAAAAGAATTAGTTGTAACCAACAAAAGACATCGGCCTATTTCCAAAAGCAACAATATCTCGGATCTCGATAGTAGTCAAGTCGTACTTAAAGTAAACCAAACGAAACCCCCGGCACAAAATTAAGAGTAAACGGCGCAGCCCCGGCCCGTAGCCCGTAGCCGGGTTACGAGTAGCTCGACGCGAAACTAGAGCGGGCGGGCAAAAAGCCGCGCAGACGGCCGCCCCGCCCGTAACTAGGTCTGCGAACAAAGCGCTTCTTGGGTCGGCTGGCGCGCTAAATCCTGACGCAAGTGGGTCAACGCATGCCCCCTCCAGATACGCCAGCGTGTCCGCAATAATTCACCACTTTAATTCAAGTCCACGGCAAGTTTTGAGCCGCAGTCATTACAATGGTCTAGAGAATAGCGAAATTATGAATCTCTCGTATTATTCTTTGGGCTTTCTTTTTTAATATTCTCAATGGATTTCGACAAAGGCGACAATTACGGCCGACGGCTGTGAAGTGAAGCGCGGGGTGTATTTACGTTGCCACTATTGTTCCCGTAACTCTTCGTTCAACAATAGTTTGTTAAAATGTCGTTTACTTTTACAAGTATCGCCATTATGTGCAACTGTGAAATGCTCGCACAAATATGTATATCACAAAAAATTCAACTCTCAATGACATATTTATTGCACATTATGACTTTAGTATTATAAAAGAGACTGACCTGGATAGAAGTCATGAGACTTGGACATCTTGACTCTGGCGCCGGTGTCCTTCTGCAGCTGGGCGATGGTCTCTCCGCCCTTGCCGATGATGGCGCCGGCCACCATCGACGGCACCAGTACCTTGAAGTGGTACGTCGGCTCCACTGCTGGAGACCAAAACATACGTTACTTACTGTCACCATGTCAGAGGAGTACGGTCCTATAGCTTTTTAAATAATAGTAAATGTCAGTCGTCTCTATAAACACATACTAGTGGATATTTCTTAATAATAAAGACGATATATTTTTGATTTTAAAAGCCAAGGACTGTACTCCAACTGTTTTGATAATATTCATAACGATCAATTCAGAAAATAAAGAATGTAGATAAGTGAATAAAATAACACTCGTTGGATAGTTTCTTTTGATCAATCTATTTATGTAGTTTATGAGTAAGTTTGTATGTCTGAGTGGTATGGGATAAAAATAAATATTTTAAGAGTAACATAGTATTAACAAAACAAATCATTTGAGTTCATGAAATGTTCAAAATTTTTATATAATTAGTAATGTTAAAATTAGTATTAATTTATACCATACCACACATTTTGTTGTGTACGCGGTGAACCACATAGTTAAACGTTATGTTTGTCATGCGTAAATAGGGTTGTCAGATCAATAACAAAAGGTATCGAGTAAAATACCACTCAAAAAATAAATAAAAAGCATTTTATCGATATCGATATTTTAAATCATCTGGCAACCCTACCCGCGATGTATATGATGTAAATTGAAGAGCAATTTTGAATAGTTTATTTCTAGAATGAATTTGTGTCAGTATTCACAGCAGTTTATAAGATTCTATGAACATTGGCCAATACATATCGCAAATCTATTGGATCCGTGAAATCAAGAGGTCATAAATCGGCATACGACCTTTATTTTATAACATAAAAACGAGAACAAAACGGCATCGTTTATTGCGTTTATTTATTGCCATGCATTCATTATTAATCAGAAATAGCTACATCTACATGGATGCAGAAGAGTATGTCAAAGACAGAATAGTTTTGATGAAATATGTTTTCTAGACTTTATTAAATTTATACTTGATCGTGCTTGTTTATCGTGAAGTTAAATGAACGGCTAGTATAGAATATAGTATATTATTGGCTGAAATAATATGACCCTGACATAACGTTGATTGGGAACTGATTGAAAAAGTCCAACACATGAGACTATTAGATCAGAAACGACTCAATATCAATTGTATAATATCTAATTCACCAATTTAACAAAGAGGGGTGAAAAGATACTCTCTACCCACCTCCAACAAACATACAAATTTATTAAAATACGTAACACCTAAAAACAACTACAACACCAAACTACTAAAGATAAGACTTAACGAAGAAACATTGTTTTTAATAAAAGAAAGAATTGTCCCACTATTACAGGACGTAATTGCGATACGTCGCTATGGAAGGTGGGGTAACAAATGACTGCTCTCCTTGGGACTGTGAAAACATACGAATAAACAAAAATGTACCTTAAATTAAAGATATAAATCATACTTTGCTTTTCTGGTAAACTCCGCATAAGGTGAAAAAAAAACTTATTTTAACTAACTTCATTTATCGGCTGATCCACTTTCCTACATAAAATAGATCATTAGTTACAAATTAAACTAGTGCCAAGTTGAATGTGGTAACATTCGTTCTAAAAATAAATTGACACAGAGCTTTCTCAAACATCTTTATAATTCTTTCTTCTCTTCATTATTCAAAAAATAATTTATTAATCTTACTAATATTATAAATGCGAAAGTTTAGATGGATGGATGGGTGTTTGTTAGAGTTTGTAGCCTAAACGGCTGAACGGATCTCGATAAAATTTGATATAGATGTAGAGTACAGTCTGGAAGAACACATAGGCTACTTTTTTTTTTTTTTAATTCTAGCTAGTTATCAAATAATTTATTAACAAACATCTTCTTAACATTTTATAGTCTAAAAAGTTGCAAATACAAATAGAGGGGACCATTTCAAAGTAAGATGTTCAAAAATGCTAAGCAAGAATAAACGACAAAATCTGCAGACAGAAACAAAACGCGAACACTCTACCATAGTAAAAGACCTAAAAGAAAATACACTTGAAACGAATAAAGAAAGAGCAAAGTTAGCTTCATAAAGACATCGTATACAAACTAAACATCGATGGGATACAAAAGAAACTAGAGTACCGTCCAATGTGCTACAATTGAGTGGCAGTGTGGCAGCGCAGCGTCTTACAACGTCCCATTTGACCTCGATACAAACTAGGGATGATGGGCAATATATCGATACACGACTATCGATAATTATAAAAAAAAAACTGTAACCTATGCCAGATTGTAGACTATTTTATTCTATTCCAATTTTATTCATACCAGAATAAAAACTAGTGGCCAGTCCTGTCTTTGCACTATAACAGGTATTATGTAGCATTCTAATGGTGAAAGAAGTTTAGAAAACGAATGACTAGTTTTTGTGTTCATTCGTTACAAACATACAAATAATTACTCTTCATAATATTAGTGAAAATTATACAGAACACAAATCACAGTTTCAATTTATATTTAAACGAGGGAAGGAAAAATGGCAACGATCTCTGTTACTGACATGTAATTAATTAATACGGCGACATTAATTTAATTTCTCGACATGTTGACTAATGGGAGACTATTTCAGAAATCAATAAACAGAAGCTGCATTACTACATTGCCATACTACGTTCAATTCTAATCTAAACCGTATTTTTACCATTATCTCTCTGCCCTCGTGTTTTACATCGATGCCAGTTGTCCTGTAAATCCCTTCTTAAACACCCCCTTCAAACGACTCATCCATTTCTCAGTATAACTGATGCATTGTGCATGTTAAATACGATTAATTAAATTTCCTATAACCTCTACCTTCAAATCAATGTTCAAAATACTAATAATGTATTTTGGGCACTAGAGTACGCACAACGTACAATGAAACCGTTCGACCATGCATTTAGATAACTACACACAGCCAGCGATAATAACATACGTGATTGTGATAATCGGAAGCCGGCATTTGGACGGTATTGATTATTGACAATTTGCTCGTGCACCGTACCTTTGTAGCAATGTAAATTGGCCTCATGTAGCAATTTGCATTAAAATAAATTTAAAAATCTAGCCTATGTTACTCACTGATAGCGTAACTTTTTAATGGTGAAAGATTTTTTCAAATACGAGAAGATTCCGGTAATGACACACTAGTATCAAAAACAGCACAATATGACGCATGGCTACATTCCCACTAAACATTGGCATTTAGCGATTTTCCATTCATCATTCAATTGTAACAATGTGTCAGCCAATACGTCCTCATAAAGATTAATGGCACGTCTTCCAAAGCGTTACCAATCAATAAAATTGCCGAGTAAAATGACTGCCGTGTCTGCGGCGACGGAAAATTACATCATTATAGATTCTCCCGGCGTTAGGCGTTATGCCACTGCAATAGAATTACCTCCGGCAAAGAGCAAAATCATGTAAAATTATAATAAGTAATCCATGTACAAAAATATAAAAAACAATCCTAATTCCTAAGAAAACTGAGTTAAAGAAAAAATATCCAAGAAAAATTTGCCTTCGGGATTCTATGAGCAAGATAAATCGATTAGATTGACTTTTGTTGTAAAACTACTTTTAAATAAGTAAACGTATTTCTAATATATAGGATTTTATTGGAATAGATATTACTGTTTTCTGCATACGAACGTGTAGTTTAAATTATTGTAGATAACAATTTAGATGTCAGCGTCAATCTTTTCATCACTCCCTTTGGTTAAAACTCTTGTAATTACAATACAATGATAATAGTCATGCTATTTGCATTTCCCTTTCACGGCAACACTGACAATCAGGAGTTAATTGGAGTTGCCAGCTTACAGTTTAATCAAAGCAGAAAACGAGACAATCTGCATTCTCGTACACAATGAGTTACCTTTGTTTTGTATCGTAGGGGAGAAAAACTTCACACAAAGGAGCTGATATTAAATATTAATACAGACAAACAGAATAAATGCGATGTTATTTTTCAAGGAAAATAACGTTTTTATACGTTCGCGATGTGATAAAAATGTTTATTGCAATCTAATAGTGATGGGCTTTTAACGTTCGTTTTTTTATCGATAAAATTTTCAACATTCAAGTTTGCCGTTTTCACTTTTTATTTTACCAGCTATCTCAGTGTTAGCTTAGTTAGTGTTTACTTTCACTGTTAATTCAGCAAACGTTTTTTCAGCTTCCATTTCAATTCTACAAATAGATAAAAAAAAAGCCAATTTAGATTATTTGAGAAAGGTAAAGGGACAGAATTTAAAAATATTTTCCTAGTATTTTATTTTTGTATTTCTCACACCTTATGAATTTAAAAGAAACTTACATTCGATAACGATGAAAAATCTTTCTTATGTAAAAATTTTCAGCAAAAGAAAATGCGGGTTGAATTTAGGATAGAATTTCCAATAACATCGGCTAGGAATGTCATAACGGTCCCATACATCAGCCACGAAACGTTACGAACCATGTTACAGTCATGAAAAACAATTTCTCTGGCGTTTATAAAAAGAAATATTTCCCAACGCATTAAAATAAGGTTAATTGGTTACTACGTCAATGTTTTTTATATAAATTTTCTTATAGTAGGATACACAAAATTCGGGATTAAAACGGGATAGAGTCAATATTAATAACTTTCATACGAAAGTATTTTTATCATAACTTATTGCAATATCAATAAATTTTATATAAGCCGTGATAATTCCAAACAGTCAAATAAACTTTTCATACAAACAAAGATTTAATTTAGTAAACAAAGATTTCACTTACGTCCCGGATTTAGAATCAAAACTGTGTAAAAATGATCGTTCATTATGAAATATGTTCCATTCTGCAATATTTGTAGTTAAATACTTAGTAATTAATAAATATATTCCGTTATATATACAAAAATGACTATACAGAACGTCACTAGAGCATTGAAAGTGAAATTAGTGACTTTCAATTTTCAACCCTTAGTTAGATGTCCTAGTAAATGCGGGGGTCATGGTTACCGCGTCCTATTCACTGAGAGACGTCGACAGCTGTCAACACAAGCCCCGACCGCCGCTCTCCGAAGCTTTGATAACATTTCCATCGCTCTCGCTTTCCTTGCAATGTCGATTTTTATTGTATTTTTTGAAATTGTATATTTAAATGTAGCTTGCGGCTGTATTATTTCAAGTTGATACCGAGAAGAAAGATATTCAGGTAACATTTTATTGAAGTTTCTGGAATTGATATTACTAGAATTATTCATACTGTGGCAAGCGTCATCAGATTGACGAAATACTCAAGAAAGGCGCTATTAGGAGCACTCGAAACTGACCTGCAAGAATACCCAGTTGTATTTGTGGAAGAGACGAGAGCCGTGTCAGGACAGCCAACTCGAAGTCCGTAATCTGTCTAAAAATGGGTAGGTTAAGGGCTCGAGTGGTATTATAGTCTATCATGAGGTTTGTTGTGTTGAGTTCAATCTAAACACACTTCAAAGTTATCAAAGATAGTATTGCACAACTTGTAAACAACGTTTATAATCTGTACGTGTACGTTGGAGCGAACTGACCTAGTGAAAACCTGTTCGTACGACCGTCGCATCTCGTTCTAACGAACCGGAAACATAGTCGAGGAGATCCACAGCTCAGCGAAACATGACCAAATTAGAAGCGGGAAATCTATTCACTAAGGTAAGATACTTGTTAAATTACAAAGATACGTATACGTGGCTCTATCGATAAAGCTAATTAGGTCGATATAGAACATAGGGGGCATAGTGATGTTCTACGTTGCTGCGGTATCACTTTCTATAGATTTATCGATATTATTGAAATAGTGTACACTTAAAATTTCCGACTTAGCAAAACATTTGGACGCAATTATTAACCAACCTTCACATATACGCTAATTTGTTTCAAACATTATGCAACATAGACGACGAAGCAAAACATTTTACTTATTTAAAAGTATGTTACAATATGGATTTTGCTTATTTTAAGTAAATACTACAATAATAAAAATAATTCCTAAATGACCTTGGCGAGCCGTCACCAAAAACGAGGGTACTGAACGATACAGAGCATACAAAAAGTTTGAGAGACAGGTCAATAAATTACTGCAGGGTTATCGTACCGTCTAAAAACAACTCGTGGCGATTTGGGCCATTCGCGATTACGGACACGCGTCAAATATTCAGGAATTTGTTCGCCACTCAAGATCTTTTACATAAATTGCTAGCAACTGCGATGAAGTAACGAATATATTCATTTACTAGCTGTTGCTCGCTGCTTCGCCTGCGTGAAATTAAAAAATATAGCCTATGTTACTCACAGATAAATTACCTTTATCATGGTAAAAGAATTTTTGAAATCGGCCCAGTAGTTTTTACATGAATCGAATACATACAAAAATAAAAAAATACAAATCTTTCCTCTTCATAATATTAGTATAGATATAAGGTAACACAATTCAGACACATAGAATCAATAATATTCTTGAATAAAAATGATTGGATATTTAAAAATATGCACATAAAATATACACAACACAATTATAAACGATGATAAATGAAATCGTGCATAACACGAACGACCTAAAGTTACGAAACATATCTAATCAGAGAAATGACTTCACTTTGTTTAAGGTCGAACAAGAATTTATCAAAGAAATACAATTGAAACCATTGGAAACATTAAGTATACAACTGACAGTCCAGAGTATACAAGTCAGGGTTAATATGGCAGACCTCCAATGCCCTGCAGTATACTTACGTAAAACTTCGTCTAGTTTTACGTAAGTATACTGCAGGACACGAGAACTGCAGACGTACTGCAGAGATGAGGTAACGGGAAACAGGTAACAATAACAACAACAATAGGATTATATACAGATACTTGTTTTTAGACTATTTTTTAATCTGTGATTACATAAATATTATGACATTTAGAGCTTGTCCCACTATTGGCTGATAGAGACTGAGATAGCTTAAAAATGACGTCACTGTGATAAGGGAACAAAATCCGATATTTCCATCACATATTTTACACGTTGGAATGTTAACAGACAATTTGGTGGGATCCCCTTATAGTCGTCCATCATCGTTAGTTACCAAGAGTAATTACAGAGCAATTTCTATAACCAAAATTACTAATACAAATAAAGTTAGCCTATTTTTTTTTAACATAAATAAACCAGCGCTTGACCACGACTCCACCTAAGTTAAGTGAAGACGCGGCCGAAGGATATTTACTATTACAATTGCTTAGAAATCGATCTTACTATTCTTTCGTCCAGAATTTAACATATTTTCCTATTTAAATAAACGAATACAAATGATTTTCCTTACAATAACATCCAAACAAGAGCATACTTGAAGTAAACTTTAAGTTAATATATATCCAATTACCATAGGGTGTATCTATCCAGGTAGATTCACTTCCAACTGTAGTCGCTGAGCAAACAAAAGTTATATGGGTTCAGTCCGACCCTCGTTACAAGGGTGCGGCTTTCATCTTTAATAAAATTTACGTAGGCGGAGGTTATTACGTAAGTTTATATTTTTCTAAGTATTTAATCAGATTTGTGTTTAATATATCGAGCTATTTAAATGTTAATAGATTTTCTTTCACTAACAAAAGATTGCAAATTTTCGATTTCATTTAGTAAAAATTTTGTGATCGACTTTATCTCTCTCTCTCCTCGTGTCGGTTTCGTAACAAAGACTTTTTTCCGTGGACGGGTTGTCAGCCCGCCGCACAACTCCCATATTACTGGAGGACCACACCCTACTTTGGCCAGCGAGCCCATCGGGCTTAACCGACTTTTATCTAGAAGTGAAAAAATTAGATAAATCAAGAATTATTTAGAATATAGAATGTTATTACTACAGTAGACACAATTTGGTAAGTTGTATCCGCAATTTTAACTGATACAAAAACATAAATAATAGCAAAAAAACACATATTTACCCTTATACCTTATTTGATGGTAACATTCTTTTGGTACAATAGAATTTAATCAAGATGTGAAACTTCCGAATAAATAACATATAATATAAAACAACAAATCAATTGTTCAAATTACAATTATACATTTTATCAAGTAGGATCTCTACATAAATTATTCGAACATTAGAAAAATACGAAAAACCGATGGATTACCGGGTAAGACGAGAGCAAATTGTATGGTAATATCGAGTTATCTAACCACGTAAATCATATCAAGATGGCAGTACAGAAAATGTACCAGGGGCACATTTCACAGCACCGTAGCGTTAGATTGAAAACGCGATCGTTGCCAGAGTAAATGCTGAAATCTGGCAATCAGTTTAAACTAACTTTAAACATTGATTTGTTTTTCTCGTAGATTAAAGTTAGTTTTACTTACCCCACAACTCTAGAATAATTGTTACAAACATACTAAGTTTTATCTCAAATAAAAAAATACATATTGTAAAAGATTAACATATTACAAAGGGTGAAAATGTAGACAAATTGTTGCAAAATATACAAGTTATACATGTATAATCCACTGATGTCTTACATTAAAAAACACCTGTTTTTATCTAGAATCTATCATATATTGATAAAAACTGCAGCGCCATCACCTTGACTCTATCTTTAACAAATGATTATTAATAGATATCGTAATCATTGTGTAGGCAATCTAATTAAAAACACAAGGCTATCTATATTTTAATGCAATAAAACGAGAATCTAATAGGTGTAATTAAGAAAATTACACCAGCAATTTATTTAGTTCTCATCGAGTGATATCGTCTTGGAAGTATTCGTATTTTAGTATGTAACGAATAAACTCAAAAACTACTTGACCTATATTAAAAATTCTTTCCCCATTAGAAAGCTACATTATCACTGAATGACATAGGCTATATTTATTACTAGGTTTTTAATAATTCCGCGATTAACAATACAAAACATTAACTGACAGTTATAAGAAAATGCGACTAATACATTGTTGCGAAAACTATAAAAAAAGATAACCTAATTTTAATACGAGTCTAAGATGTATTTAATTTGTGCCCAAAATTTAGCTAGGCTTGTAGTACTATACCAAAACTGATGTGACCCTTAATCTTCATACCATGTCCGGGACAGAGCTTAGAAAAACTTAATATTCTCTGGTGTTAAAACATCTTAACATTTTATAAAATCAAATCCTGTTATCGTAACTAAAACAAAGGCGATTCCAATGTATTCGTTGTACAGAAGTGAGACCGATTACATGGATTGCATAACAAAAAGCGAGCGCGTCGTCGGGGTAATAAAAATCGAAAGTAAGTTAGTGCTTAGACCACTGTACGAGCTAAGCATTCTAATTAACTATATCGAAGTATCTGGAACGTCTTTAGACGTAGACTAAACTCACCTACTTACATTTTTAATTCAAACATTCACTTTCGTATTTCGACTTCCATTTTAACTATGTTGTTATGTTTTTAATTACACAAAGTATTGTTTTTTTTTATTATTTCATAAAGGGCTTTATTTAAGCAAGAATTTAAAGCTACAGTGTGTTAAAAACAGGCGTATTTTGAAATTAAAGTAAGACTTGATAACACACTCGATAACCTTTATGTCGTGAATTCAACTGATGTGAATATTTTTTTAAATACTTCAATACCTATACAAGTTCCGACAGAAATGAGTGAATGAAAAATAGTAGACATAGATATAGGAAAACCTGAGTAAATAGTTTAAACGCTTATATCTTTAAGGAAAAACAGTAAAACAGTAGCTAGCCAGTTCACGAGACCGTACGAAACGGGATGCAAGTATAGAGTCTCGTTCCCCTTCGATCCTTCAAAATTCTTGTTTGCAGCTGTCACAAAAACAAATATCGTGCTATCTACTTGGATACCAGATACTAGCATGACAGTTTTACACATGCCTGAAGATAGCAAGTAGCAGACAAGCCAGTGTGCCAGTTTATACATATTTTTACATTCATTCCAATTTATTGACCAACATGTTTGTCAATTATTATTCAGCAGACGAAGCGGTATCGTACAAGTATCGTAACAATTTTATTGCTAATGCACATTGTATAATTTTACACCAAAGTATAAACACATAGGATATTAGAACTTAACGCATTATAGTTACAGCTTAAATTACATTACACTTTTAGAATAGATACAACATTTTGAAGTACAAAAAATATTCAACAGGAAATAATGTTATCAAGTTGTGCTGTACTTTGTAATTTTAGTCTGAATAAAATTTCAAGTTTGACTTTTTTAATACTATTGTATATCAAAAACATTTATACTGCATATTCTACTAGTTGTTACCACACTCTGTGGAAAAAACCAATGCCTCATTCAAAAATGGGTTTGTACGACTTATGGGGCGCAGGTAATGTTAAAGCTGTCCCTTATTTTCTACAATGGATTCGATATACATAAAAATATTTTCATACTAGCTTTCTCCCGCGACTCCGTCCGCATGAAATTAAAAAAAAAACAAAAGTGAGTAGCCTATGTGTTCTTCCAGACTATTCTCTACATCTATACCAAATTTCATCAAAATCCGTTCAGCCGTTTAGGCTACAAACTCTAACAAACATCCATCCATCCATCTAAACTTTCGCATTTATAATATTAGTATGAAGTATGATTAGCGATATAGACAAAACATTCTAGAATCACATATCAAAATTAGTATGTTAAAGAGGATAAAATCGTGTATTTTAGGTATGTTCATAATGATTTGAGGTAAGCGATAATGGCGATATAGCGTGGGTTGCCAAGGACAACGTGTTTACATAAATGTAAGGATATACCTTCCCACTTGTAATAACAATGAATTAGATAAACGCATACGTCGGCGGTATTCCGAATTTAGACGGTTAAATTGAAAAACTGCATGTCATACAAGTATCCAGCGAGGTGCTCGCTCAACTTTGAATACGAAGTTGTCATTTGTTAACATACTTCCAATTTATATTGTAAACGTCATTAAGTAAATGAGAAGTAATTATTATCAAATTATAAACCTACTTCTAATGACATCAAATTATATAATAAATCTTAGAAAGAAATCCACTATCAACCTTACAAATAAACGCAGTATCAAGTTAACTTAGGAATAAACAAAGTATATTAAATTACAGTAAATTTGTACTAATATTTGCTTATACTCAGTTTATTCCTAAGAGTAACTTTATACCACGTTTATTTGTAAGGCTCTAAGGATTTAGTTTTTTTATTATTATTATTTTTTTTACAATAAAAGGGGGCAAACGAGCGGCGAGATCACCGAGATGGTCAACGACGCCCATGGACATCCGTAACACCAGAGGAACCACAGATGCGTTGTCGGCCTTTGAGGAAACGATAGGCTCGCTTCTTGAAGGATCCTAAGTCGTATTGGTTTAGAAATACCGCCGAAAAATAGTTATTTATTTTCCTGCGTGCCTCTTCCATGGGCGTCAACGGTTGATCTAGATTAGGTCTAAGGAGCATCCATTTTTGCTATATGTATACATATATGGATTTACTAAGGAAGGCAGCCCAACGCGCACGCCCTTCATTTATTTCATTGCCTTTGGAAAAACATAAGTATAAACACATTATACCGATATTTCGCGATGAAAACTGAATTAACTTTGAAGAATTTTACAGTATAAGGGTTATAAATTAAACAAAATATAACAAACAAGGAACGACAAATGTAATTTCATCGCAATATTACGATAAGACTTTGATAATCGTAAATTGTTTTATAATATGCTGATAAGGCACCGGCGAGTGATAACGTTATCACCACATAACCTGTCACAAACCAACACAAGAAAGTCTTGATAACGATTTACATTTGATATCATGTCTGCTACTTTATATACTTTATTTAGATTCCCAAAAAAATATACACAACAAAATATATAAAAAACTAGCTGTTGCTCGCGACTTCATTCGCGTGAAAATAAAAAAAAATATATTTTTACTGGTGCAAGATTTTTTGAGTTATTTCAATACATATAAAAATCCAAAAATACAAATCTTTCCTCTTTATCATTTTAGTACAGAAGTATAGAAGTATAGATTAGCTTTTGCCCGCGACAATGTGCGAGCGGAATTTAAAACGATAACGATTTCTACTAATAAATAAAGCATACATCTAAGCTTAATCTTAGAACTAGAGTAAATAGTATTGTATTTATGAGTGGTAATAATCTTCCTAATTATGTATTCAACTATTCCCATACACACTTCCCGACTTAAAAATCTTTTTCGTGTGACAGACATATTCCACTAAATTTTTAAACATTATTAAAAAAAACTACGTTCAACATAATTTTAAAATAGATATTATCGAGCGTGTAGAAGTTTTCATCACGATGAAGCGAAAATAATATTCAGAGAGTATTGAAACGTGAAAAAAATACGGACATAACATTTGGGATCTTTTATTCGTCATTTAAAATTTTCTAATCAAGAAATGGAACGGTCTACAGTAACTGATGGGAAAATGTCTACATTTTTCTATTAAATACGTTTCATTTTAGTACCTTTACGAACTACTTATTTTCAAATATTACATTAAGTCACACACAATATGAACGTCGTTTTTTTATACATAGATTAGTAGATCTATCGACCAACTATAAGTTTCATACAAACTTTTCTATATACCAAAGTGATAGAACAAGCTTTTAAAGCTCTGGACTCTCCCCGGGGACAGACATCGACTTTCTCAGTTTTAAAGTCACATAAAACGAAATACAAAAAAAAAATCTAATCGATGTATTTTTTAAATGTAATTTTTGTTTTATTTTAATCAATAATCTTTACTGTT
The DNA here is from genome assembly GCA_029286645.1 of Papilio protenor. Classification (NCBI taxonomy): domain Eukaryota; kingdom Metazoa; phylum Arthropoda; class Insecta; order Lepidoptera; family Papilionidae; genus Papilio; species Papilio protenor. Next base: position 973,970 of record JAGSMZ010000031.1, on the reverse strand, counting down.
CTTTCATACATTTGAACCATCATATCTGAATTCGTTCTTTTACGCATATCCTCTTTCACACAATCCATACATTCTTTAGTCTTTCACTACCTTTGTAGCCATCCAATATCATCATCCATCAATAGACATTAACATCAACATTTTTTAAAAGTTCCAAAAAATACCACATTTTTTAGATATTCCCGAATTCAACTACAACAATGTATAACTTAAATAATAAAATATTCTGTACAGTAACAATACAAATTAATAATCGTTATCAGCCTAACGATAACGATTGTCCGTAATCGATTAATAATTACATTCACTATAAAATACGTGTAAATCAAAATATGTGCCTTAAAATAACACTGGCACAAAGATTGTTTTCAAGTATAGGGCATATCATGGCCTAGTTTTACACGGATATCATCTGCAAATCAAAGCTCTTTGAATACGAGCGACTCAAAGCGCTGTCATTGAACAAAGAAAACACATGACTTATGGCCGGTTTCCTAACTACATTTAACCAATCGTTAGCGTTATTTTATAACTTCATGAAATGCATTACCCAACTACGTAACTTGAATTTTACTCCGTAATAATATAAATGGAAACTTCAGAAACCCAGCATTAGACAGAATTAACCTATATATCTTAATCTATAAAGCTAACGAATTAAATGCAAATATAAGGCTTTAAAACCAATCAGTTGGTTCATCTTACCCGAAGGAAGAAATTAAGGAAACTCGTTCATCGTAATTATAGATAAGCCTATTATACCCACGGGCGTTGTTAGAACGGAGGAATACAATTCAAATAAAAAACCTTAATTTACTAATCGATTACGGACAATTTGGTTATCAAAACCAATAACGGAACGCACACAAACAATTAACACGTAAGTGGAATTGTTGTGTAAAAGACAAAAACATTCATCTCGCTCAAATCTCTGAAAAAACAGAGATAGCAATTTGTTTTTGTACAATTTTGGTAGTGGAAACGCACGGTAAACAATTAGAGAAAACTTTATACTAATAACTAGCTTTCGCCCGCGACTCCGTCCGCGTGGAATTAAAAAAAACACAAAAGCGAGTAGCCTATGTGTTCTTCCAGAATATCCTCTACATCTACACCAAATTTCATCGAAATCCGTTCAGCCGTTATATTAGTATGATGAAATAGGCAAATACAATTTCTAAAGAGCTACATCGTGACCATTATTTTAAACTTTGAATTGTCGTTTATTTTGATTGTATTATATAATATTATTGTAAAAGTTTTGCTATTACCGAGTCATAAATAATTCCGATGGGAACACCTTTCCCCAGACGTTTCCGACGAAGTCGAGAAAACAGACTTAAAACAACTGAACAAAAAAGGTATTTAGATATATTTGCTTTTAATTATATCCAAAGAAAGCAATATGAAGGGAAAAATAAATAACAACATAGAATAATAAACCACTTATACTAATTTTTATTATCTTTCTGCCTAAAAGTAAACGTAACACTTTTTCCAAGAATAAAAATTTGTAAGCATATAAACTTAAATTTATTTAATAGTATAACCAAATATGTACGCAATTTAACATTCGACTAATCAAACTTAGATTACATTTGCTATCAAATCTCCAATTGGGTTAAATATCATAATTTCCCCCTCTCCCCCACCCCGCACCTAACCTGCGCAAAATGATCCAATGATTCATGAATTTCAGCACAAAGTGAGATTGTTCATTTTCCTACCCTCCGGGGCTAACTCCCCACCCCCGAGAGGAGGGTCGGAAGGCACAAAGGCGGCACGAGGCTTTGATCACGAAGCGGCATCGACACATATTTTTTTCCTATCTTTTATGATTTGAGAAAATTGTTTGGAAACCGGCACGATACATATAAAATTCAAAAGTATTTGTAATAATATTTTCAGCGAGTTTTATTTGAATTCGTTAGGTAAAATTTGTACTTAGTAAAAGTAGGTCACGTACTATACCGTTTTTATGCAAATATCTCTCAATTCATTATACATTTGATGGTCAAAGGCGCGCTCCACTAATCTTGTACAGTCAGCTTCATAAATATGTATACATTTACAAAACTACAGTAACTTGTATACACCTTATTCAAAAATATCTATTCACGTTACCATACGCTTCCTTTTGAAACTGAAAGTGTACACAAGTTTCTAAAATTGTAAATCTATAAATATTTATGCAGCTGACTGTACATCATACTTCATACTAATATTATAAATGCGAAAGTTTAGATAGATGGATGGATGTTTGTTAGAGTTTGTAGCCTAAACGGCTGAACGGATTTCAATGAAATTTAGAATAAATGTAGAGGATAGTCTGGAAGAAAACATGGGCTACTCACTTTTGTTTTTATTTAATTCCACGCGGACGGAGTCGCGGGCGAAAGCTAGTAGGTGTGATATTCTAAAATTCTTTTGGCCAAATTAATGCATTAAAATTATCCTTTGGCTGTAACTGTTAGCTTATAGGTATTCAAGATAAATCCTAAGGTCGATCTTTAAGCTTGATGGTTCAAAGCCGCATTGCGTACTAGACTAAATCTAGACCACTGCAGTATGTAACCATATCAAAACTTTCGTAACATACTTGAACGACTTCTGTGGTTTTACTCCAAGATGGATGATATCTATATGTTTTCATTTATCGTTATAATGTAACTTTTGGTATAATGTACGACGTAAAGTCCGATTAGTTTAAAAAATATTTCGTATTTTCTTATTTATGCTTATTGACCGACTTCCCAAAAGGAGATACTCAATTCGTCTGTATGTTTTTTTTTATTTGATTTTTTTAGTGTATTTTTTTACGTCATTTTAATACGTTGTATACTACGATGTTTTTTAAGTCTCCAAGCAAGTTAAGGGCACTAGACTATTACAGTGTTCATTTGAACATATAATTTCAACATAAAAATAGGCGCTCAAAAAATTGCTTGTAAGTATTAGTGTTAATTTTGTACAGATGTTTGTTTAGTTAATCATTCCCTTGACATTTAGCTGGAGGCTTTGGTGCCGGTATGACCGCACGTTGGTTACGTCATAACATTGCGTGTACGGATGTGAGCACATTTTTACACCGCTCGAACAAATTCGCCGCAAAATTGCAATTGAAATATCTGTATTTAAGTTTATTAAATAATTACAACTTAAAATCCCTTTTGAAGATAGATTCATTGTTTAAAACTATTTGAGTTAAACGATTTCATTGTCTCTGTTGTTACAGCCTATAACATTGAACCATTTAACTTCTAACAATCCCATTCTCATACAAAAACATAACAATATGTTGATAACATCTTACTATCATAGAAATTACTTGATTTTCAGTAAAAAAATACAAAATTTAATCTATGATAAATGTCACAATAAAACAATCATAGCAAAGATGGGAGTTTTGGTGAGTCAAAGTCAATCTTGTAATCCTTGGTGGTGCCATCCAATAACATTGTATCATATCTAGATATTTATTGTACATTCTTAGTAGACATAAAGAACAAGTATTTAAAACTTATATACTCAAGTCAGAGGACAGAACATTATACATTTAAATAAGGTAGCCCCAACAGGCTTATTACCACTTTTTCATTTCAAGTTTAAATCTATAACATGCTCAATATCTAAGCAATATAAAAGAGTACATACAATATACAATACAAATTCATTTCACAATATAAACAACAAACTAGACCTCACAATTCAACTAGCCACCTCCGACAACCTTGGAATTATTCACAAACTAAACAATCCACTACCTACTTTATTCCTTACTCTATAAAGTTTTAAATTGAACACATCTCTAACAAATAGACTCGACAATGACCTTGCATGTCATCACCTGAATCATAATGTTGAATACAAGCTATGTTACAACTCTAACACTTACTATATTTTCCTATTGTAATGAATGAAATGGTGCCACTCTATATACCTAATTACTGTGTACATTAATAAATCATAGAGAATGCAAATAATGTTAATCTTTCCATTTGTTAGTTTAGATGACTTTCAAATAAATAAAGCAAATTAAAGCGATCAGATGTGAAATAAAAAATTTCGGGAAGAGTAAATTTGCCAGTAAACCAAATGATGAACGAAGTCTGTACATTAAAGTGATGATCACACCAACGATGCAACGACTAAGCCATGAGTGGGTCGGTGTGAGGCTAGATACCGAGGCTCACGACAACGAGGCGTTTTGCTGTGCTATGGAGTTTACATGACGGAGTGCGCCGCCTACGCCGCGTGCTCACTCTCCGAGCAGGGCCGAGAGGTCCTGCCCTCAGGGAGTCGTGAACAGCAGCGCAGGCAGCGCGTGAGCTCTGCGCGCGTGAGCCATGCGCCGTGCGCGCCACCAACAACCACAAAGCCGATGAGGAGCAAAACGAATGTACAGGCTGACGACTCACCGAAATGAGACGTTATATTGCCATGGCCGTTGGCCAGTGGCAAGGCCGTCACCAAGTCTTGAACTAAAAAACAACGTCCACCTTTAAACATTGCATACAATATAACAACTATTATTTATTAATCTAACAATCCTTATAATATACGCGGCTTAACTAAACGGCACAGAAACATCATTAAAGTTTGCCTAACATAAGAAAATTATCAATTCGTGGCGTACGAATTATAGCTAAAACATTACTTGAATTAAATTCGATGCTTCTTATCATTCTATTTCACTTTTCATACAATTTAACAACTTATTCCAGTCGTAATGGCTTTATTATCACTTAAATAGGTCAAAGTGATAACAGCGCTACGCTCTGATAAGAATCTTATTGGAACTTAGCTAGTACCAGGGTCGGCTACACTATGTCAATGTTAATTCTGCTTGCCAAATACGCAATGAAATAAATATCTATTGACATCAATGACTAAAAACTTACCCGAGCTAAAATGTGATCTTTTGATGTCTCCATTTTCTGAATCTCCATCTAGAGGTCGTTTTCTGGAGTCCGTAATTTCCGGACTAGGGCAAGTATCCATTCCCGTGTCAGCGGCCATGTTGAATTTCAGGGCAAAACTCTAAACTTCTCTAGCATAATTCCCATTACGTAATTGCTTCAGAATGCGTATTCGGATGCGGCACTATGCATTATTCAAACATTATCAGATACACTTAACACTTAAACAACTAAAACGTAGAGGTTTAAAGTTTGAATAATCTAATACTAAAATATAAGGAGAGAAGTGACACTATATTTATTACGTCTAAATGTTATGTGAACGTTTGTCGATACTGCTCTGCGGCTGTTGTGTATGGCGCATGGCCAACGTGAAATTATTTGCGAATGCGGTCTACAAAGTTGGCAGCACTGTCTTCTGACAGCTACCAGCTGATTACTATAGTGATGTGAAGCAATCCGACTTTATGGTATATTCTATGAAAGAATGAGTATTTCTACGTTGTATTTAACTTTTGTGTTTTGTCCAATTTTTGCATCTAGTCGTACACAAATAACCCAATTGTAGACAAAAACAGAATCGTCTATTACCCTCATTTTAGATATCTTTATTTACATAATTTAGAACCCAGAATGAAGCAACATAAAATTCAAATCGTTAATTTATATTCGTAATTTAACACATAAAGGTTTTTGCGGGAAGTCGTAAAAACAACATCATAGTTTTGTACAACTAAAATGCTAAATTCATTGACAATTCTCATATCAGCGTAAGATCTAAACGTCGCATTTATATGTAACATTGCACCTAGACTCTACTCGAACTGGTATGAGTTTATACTATTTATTTTAAGACTAAAAAAAATTCTCAAATTAAAATATTGTCAAAAGTTCACAATGTAAAAATATGAACGTACCATAACTACATCACTATTGATAAAATACTCAAGGTTATTTGACAGCTAATATTCACCTGCAACTAACTTCAGTTTGTGTGGTTTTTTTTCTAATTTAAAAATAGGCGGTCTTTTTATACATTTCTTATTTTAACATGAAAACAAACATGTGTACATATAATGGACTTCCAAGAATGGTTTGTATTTATAATAATTAAACGATTATAAATTTAGAGTATAAGGTAAATAATCTGCAGTGATTTAATGTGGGAAAAAGTACTTTTTCTTATTAACCTAATTATGATTTTTATAAGTAGGTATATTAGTTGGCTTTGGCTCAACGTTTGAGCAGAAACTATGTAATCTTACACATCTAAAATCTGGGTCAAGGTGCAAAACTTTTTCTAAATGCTTTTTGTAAAAAAGTGAAAGGTCAGGCGGCAAACTATATTAGCCGCCACGGATATATTTTTAACATAAGTGTTCCAAAAATATAAAGTTCTTGCCATAGAACACATTCGGTAGAAATCGAGGGAAAGATAGCTTGATATTTAACAAGTTTTTACGATGCTTTACATTTGTTTTTTTTTTTAGTCTGTTATGTAAAAAGTAATAGGATTGTGAAAATTTTGTTTAAAGGAAAAATAAGCAACTATTATTCTTATAAAACTATCTTTAATATATTGCAATTAATTGGTATAAAAATTGTATATTAAAGATTAGCGGAGAACAGTCGGGACAAATCTTCAGTTCCAATGTACATTTATGTTAAATATAATTCAAGCAACATAAAATATTTACAATTGCAACAAAAAATGATTTTTACAGTTTTGTTCACAAATTAAATTACATTTCAAGTTTTAATACAATTTGAAGTTCTAACTACAACACTGAGAATCATTCTAGGGATAACAACCCGCTTAGAAACAATTATTCGATTCTGAGTATTGCAATTTGGCTATTTAATCAAAGCGCTAAAACTAATATCAATTTTAATATTAAATGTGTTTTAATATGCATTTTCGGGTTTTCGTTATTGTAATAACCAACAGTTGTGTTTGCCTAAATGACTGTCAATAAAGAAAAAAAAGGCTATTGCAGTGTTAGTCACTATGGTACTAGGTATACGTCTTTTCAAATATCTTGTCAGCTCAAGGACACTGCGATGCTCGGTGTCCTCCTCCCGCTGTATGCCGCTACATCGAACTGCGTAATGCGCGGTTCACACTAGGCTAGTACAGTTGGTCAGCCCTCAATAACTGTCAATCAACTGGCACTATGTGAACGCTAACTGGCGCCAGTGACTCCATTCAATATATGACTGGCCGTCGCAACTGTCCCACTGTACTGGCCAAGTGTAAGCTGGGCATCACTACATAGACTCATACCATATTCCGAGCTGATAAGATATTTGGTATTTTCAAACACATATTAAGTAAAATGCCTTGGTTATATCATACACTAGCTGTTGCTTGCAACTTCGCCTGCGTGAAAAACAGCCTATGTTACTCAGCGATGACATAGCTTGCTAATGGTGTAAGAATCTTTGAAATTGGCCCAGTAGTTGAGCTATTTTAATATTGCAATGCAATGCAAATCTTTCCTCTTTATAATATTAGTCCAGATGATTAACATATAATTATAGTAAATGCTTTCAGTTACTGTAAAATATAATACACGACGAACGGTTAAGAACATAGAATTAACTAAACATTGAAAACGTTAAAAAAAGCGTTTAAAGAAAATTACATAAACTAGAGCCATTTTACAATAGCACTTTAAAACAATAAATTTTAGGTTATTTTTTTATAAGCCACCGTTAATCTTAAAGTTATTTCACAAATTGATATTTCAAGACTATACAGGTCAACTGATAGGTGCCTATACACAGTTTTAACAGTTCCGACTGTTCAGTTAAAATTGTCAGAACTGAGCGTCTATAGCAGGCTTTACAGGAGTTTAAACATTCCATTTTACCCACGATATTGAAAATAATTTCCACTTATTCAGTGCCGGATTAGCCTTATAGCAAGAGTAGCAAAAGCTACGCCCCCCCCCCTCGAATTTGGGGGCCATGCGACACGCCTGTCAGAATAATAAAAAAAAATTAATACTCTAAACTAAAGCAAACTAAGGGCCTCTTGACAGGATTTGCTACATACCCCGCGCTGGCTTAATCCAACACTGCACTAAGAAACTAGTTAACGCAATAATTAAAATCAGATAAAACCAATATATTTAATCTGTAAGCTTTAAGTAAATAAAAAATGCGTTTTTACAGTATCCAAAAATATAATAAATGACTGAATCCCGACATATAAAACTCTAATACGAAGTTTTTTGATCGTTATCGTACTGGTGTTGGTAGACTGACCACTTGGTTGGGTATCAGATGGTATGTTAACCACCAGGAGAGTAACGGTTGTGTGATAGCTACAAACAACAAGAAGTACACTCTCCGTTTGGTTCCACCCGCTGTGGGTTTGGACCAGTTATCAGTATATGGGTTAGGTGAGGAATAAGCTTCCGGGTAACTGTAACTCGGTTGCTCAGGTCCTGGCGCACCTGAAAGGAGTTGCAGTCGAAGTGTTTTTACCTGAAACATAATACAAGATATCTTAAAAATGTTATAAATGCGAAAGTTTAGATAGATGTTACTTAGTTCATACTTCTAGAATGGCTAATGGATGTTGCTGATATTTGGCACAAATTATTATTTGAGAATAGCAGTATGAACCGCATGCATAACAACAGTTTACTTATCTCAATGCCACTGTGATTTTTACATAAAAATTAATTATCTATATCTTTACATATAATAAAATTGGAGTGTCTGTTTTTGTTGTTTCGGGAAGATGTATTGGCGTTGCTGATAACGAAAATCGCATTTAAAATTTTTTTGTCTGTCTCTCCGCAAGCCGCGTTTGTTCCGGCTAATCTCCGAAACGGCTGGGTCGATTTCGACCGGACTTTCACTGAAGTGTAGCTGACATAGACGAGCATATTATAGGCTACTTTTTTATCTTAATATTGCGTGGACGAAGTCGGGGGCAACAGCTACTTTAATAACTAAAATGTTAATTTAATTAATTAAATCTCAAGCTAGCTAAAACAAAATGCGATAAATGTGATAGGAGTTAATTCCAACAATTACTTACCAGAAAATAAGACAGAGCAAAACTGCTGTACACCAAACAGCAATAATATCCCGTTTTGCTGAGTATCAAGCCAGCGAGGAGGCTGCCGATCATGATAGTGTATTTATAACCTGAATATGCCAGTAAATCCAAAGTTTTGAGGTTAGTTGTCGTATTAGTGATATACAATGTCACCAGATATAAGATCATCTCAAAGATAATATATGCAAGTGCACTTGATGCTTGTATACCAATCTGTTCGGGAGAAAATCTGTGCTGAAGACCTGGAATAGAATGTATTAAGAAAGTTAAAGTAAATATAATGTTCAACTCACTATAAGTCCCCTCTGAGGGGGCTTAAAGTCTTCCCTATGTTAGGGGTGACTTGGCTACAGTCAACCATGCTGGCCCACTATGGGTTGACTTCACACATATCTTTGAATTTCATCACTAATATGTGCAGGTTGCATCACAAAATTTCCCTTCACCCTACGATTGTTTAAAGTATGTACATATAAAATTCTAAAATCAAAGTATACATTGGTACATGGCGAGATTCGAACCCAAAACTAGATTACAAGTACTTAACCCCTGAGCCACCCACGCTCAAGTAATCAACCTCGAATATAATAATAAAGAAAAGAGATAACATATAAAAAGTATTACCAAGCATAAATCCTGCCAGCAACACATAGGTTACATAACCCATTGAAGGTATATAAAGATCTGGCGCGTTTATATCGTACCGCGGCTGTACGGGCGTGTCCTGGTCATATTTAACCATCCAATCCTTAATAAAAGATAAAAACATTCCAATAAAGAAAAATAACTAAAAGAAAGCGTTAAAATGTAAAAGAAAACTGTCAAATCTTATTGCAAATGTTTAAAGAGTCAAGTAAAGGTAAATTGGATGGAGTATTTTGTAGCATAATAACTGTTTTTTTAGCAGTCATATTTTTGTATCTTACTAATATTATAAATGCGAAAGTTTAGATGGATGGATGAATGTTTGTTAGAGTTTTTAGCCTAAACGGCTAAACGAATTCCAATGAAATTTGGTATAGATGTAGAGGATAGTCTGGAAGAACATATAGGCTGCTCACTTTTGTTTTTTTTTAATTCCACGCGGACAGAGTCGCGGGCGAAAGCTAGTATTAAATAAACTGATTTAGTAGATTTTTTTCTAATTAATTGTTCTTCACACTAACCACTATCGAATCAAGGGTGGAATTAATATATTGTTACCTTTAATGGAAACTTATACCTTATGTGTGTATGGAAAGATGATTAGTAATAGTTTCTTGAAAACATAACGTGTGTCTACAGCGAAATAATATCTTAGCCGCGACACAGGGACGTAGCGACCGATCTCGCGCTGTACTACTTCTCGACCCTGAGCGGCTAATTGGTTTCCATACTGTAGAGCCATATCCTGAAACGAGTTAAGTAGAATGTCAGTAATCATGGCATATTTTAGAAGAATATTTTCTTTAATAATGTTATTTAATATAGGAGGTGAATTGATTGTAGTGTGAGAGAAGGACAAAAGCTCCAAGCTAATGCAGCAAAGAAACAAGATTGTCATGGTACAATTGTTAGCCAATGGCAAAAATAAAATGTTCAGATATTTACCTGTACTGCAGGCTGTTGCAAAAAGGAACCAATTTGGGCTGGTGAAGCCATTGGTGTTTGACCATACCCACTTGCATAACTTAAACCTGAAATTAAAGTATTATAGAGATTTAAAAGCATAATAAAAAATATTCATTTTGACTTTTTCATAGCATATGAATGAAAACTACTATTTGTTACGAACAGTTGTGATTTTTTTTTCTGTAATACTCCCAACTCAGTTTATATTCATACTAGTTGTTGTTGTTACCTTTACTAACTTTCGCATTTGTAATATTAACAAGATTTCATTATTTTTGTTCTTTGAAAAGCAGCAACAATATATTAAACCAAGTAACTTACTTCCAGATGGTTCTGTGGTACCAAAATCTTGTCCATGATCTAATTGTATTCCCTCTTGGTATGGCGGCGGCGGTCCTGCGGGATATCCAGGGTTGTACATCGGGTTGGGACTATATTGCTGCACCGGTGAAGGCGCTCCCATAGCAGAAACATCACTAACTCTTTTCGCCTTCCTTGGACCGCCTGAAAGACTGACTACACAAAACAAAACCTATACATAAGTACACGTTTCTCGTGACTCGATTAATAACATAATTACGTATTACAATGATAAAGTGCTTTTAGTGGTTGAAAGGCAAAATATAAGTCAAAAGGTAACACAGAACATGTGATAGTGTTAAAGGATTGTTGGCCACTCACCGTTTCTAGATGCGTTAAAATTCATGTTTTAAAACAGTATTAGGTCAGAAGAAGAGATTTATCATAATAAAAGTTCAATTAACTTAATTTATTTTATACTTTGATTGAAACACATCATCAACGTCGGATTTGTCTTATTCTGACATTATGCTTTTTTTAATTGACATTTGACATTATAACTAGTTTTACGCAAATTTTTCAAGAAACTTAAATAAATGAGGAACATAACAAGAAATATTAGGACCATAACTAATGAAAGACGATAAAGTTTATTTTAAAATAATGAATTATAATTTTTTAACACTGTAAACTCATTATAGAAGTTTTAATTTTGGTGAAAACGTAACATATGGTGGCTGAATGAATTATAGTTTTCTACTAAAATCAGAAATCAATACTCTGTTAGATCAGTTGTCAAATTGACATTTTCTTTATTTACGTATTTGTCATCATCATAGCAATATTTTGATTTTGCGTTGTTTAAAAATACTTTAAAAGCGAAGAAATCTTGAATTTATAATCAAAAAAATGGCTCTTACAAATGTCCTATTGTTGAGCCAGATTGCGGGTTATGTTATAGGCTTTATTTTGTCTCTCTGTATCATTGTTCCTATGAGCATGCATCAGGATGAGTTTGGGTGAGTATTTGTTTTTAATGTTTTATATATTTGTACTCTGCAGTTTGATTATTGATTTAGCTGTCGTGTTAATAATTTGCTTTAAATGAATTTGGTCAAAATGATTGAATTTCTTTTGTCTATTTTACTGATACTTTTGTCAACAGGGGTCACTGTCTATTGTTCTCAAAAGGGGCATGGCAGGAGGAAGACGGACAGCTGCTGGTGTCCTGGGCTTCTCAGGCGTACTGCAATTACGTTATTGCTATTGGGGTACTCATGTTCATAGTCTGCCTTGTACAAATATATAGGTATGTTTTATTTAACTATATTAATATTATTGTATTGGTAAACTAAATGATAGACCAGTATTACTATTATTTTTGTAAATTTATGGAGTAGTGTAAACATTTTTTATATGCAACTTTTTTTCAAGTTTAATTTCAGTTAAAAGTCATAAATCTTTACCATTTAATGTTATTTCAGACTATCTATATTCATGTACAAAGGACAAGACAGTTCTTTCCTGTCTGCATTCATTGAGGCTGTGGGCTGCATGACACTTTGTGGGCTGGCCGTGTCTGCCGCATGTCTCGTCACCCTTGGATTTATGAACTGGTGCAAGATTATCGTTGAGAGATTTCCAAGGTAGGTTTGTGTGATTTGTGTGGACAATTTTGGTGTAGAATTATATTTTAATTTATCGCTTTGTTATAGTTGTGAGGATGCAGCGGGACAGGATATTGATAAAAGAGATAAAATATCAACCAATGGTTTTTACATTGAAATGGGTACAGCTCAAGTAAGTATAATATTAAGTTTATTTTAATGCAGGTAGTGGAGAAACTTACTAGTACATATTTAGTTAAATTTTATTACAGTATTGGATAAAATAAAATATCTACATAATTAAGAAATATTGTTTGTTTCTGTAGTAAATTCAAAAAAATCTTTTAAAACAAAGACAGCCATTTCTTTTTAGAACAATTTTTCCTTGTGTGTAAGTTTGCTAAGAAGCCTATGTGTTCTTCCAGATTGTTCTAGATCTGTGCGTAATTTCATCAAGATCCCTTTTAGATACCTTCTATTAAACATCCATCCATCCAAACTGTCGAATTTATAGTAAGAATAAAACATATCTTGTGTGCTTACAGTTTGGTGCATGGGGTGCATTTGCAACTTGGGTAGGCCTTGCAGTATTTTCTACACTAAAAGTGTGTCGCTACCACCAGCTGCAGAACATTCAAGTCTCCATGTACAGGGAGCGGCAGCGTTTAGTCAACGAAAACGAATCGCCCACGGCCGTAGAAGGCAGGTCCACACCTCCGCTACGTTGAATTAATTGTAAGATATTTGTTACTCTTCACACAAAGAAGTGTAAAAGCATTTGTTATTCATTTTATTTCATACTAGTTGTTGCTCGCGACTTCATCCGGTAAAAATTTTAAATAGCATAGCCTATGTTACTCAGTGATAACACAGCTTTTTAATCGTGAAATTTTTATTCAGCCCCATAGATTTTGAGTTTTTTCTATACATTTAAAAATACAAATCTTTCCTCTTTATAATATTAGTGTAGTTGATTATTAGATACATTTTTTTAAGAAAAAGATGTCATTACCCATATGTACAGTCAGCAACATAAATATGTAAATAGAATACACTTTTTGTTCCCAATTTCTTACCCATTTAGGAATGTAGTAATAGCACTCATGAATCAATGAATATATCTAATGCATATGGATGGATATAGAAATATTATACATATTTTCGAAACTAAAGTATACAAATATACAAGTTTCTGAGGCTTTGTAAATGTATATGTGGCGTTGTATCTGGCATGCAACGACTCAACTTAGATGTCACGGATGGACGAAGAATAGAATGTCATTAGGTTACATGACTAGCGAGTAAGACGAATGTTGTAAATAAAGAATTATTATCTGATGTATCTTTATATACTTTATGCAGCTGACTGTACTGATGTTGTAGAGGGTAAAAAAGTTAACTTTATTTTTGCTGTGTGTTATTTCTATTTTAAATTATAAAGTATGTGATATTTAACTTATAGTTAATACTATTATTTAATGATATTTATAAGTAAATTTTTATTGTAATTCAGATAATGAAGTCGAGATTGTAATTTAATTTCTAAACTAGTATAATGATAATGTTTTTTGTACAAAATAAATTTAGAATATTGTCAGCTATAGTAGAAAAGGCCCATTCTGATATTGTTTTGATTCTAATATCATAACAGCCGAATACTGAAACGCTTAAGAGTTTGGTTCGTAAGCGCTGCTCACGATCTAACAGACAACATTTTATTTCAATTAGAAGTTTCAGCAAAGTCTTATCATTAAAGAGTCGTCATCCCGTCCTTATCCTATTCCTGTAGGATCGGCGCAATAGGTTTTTGTCCACCAAGTAAATTTATCTTCCGTCATCTGTCGTCACTCCCTTGATGACTGAAATGACGGATGATAGAGTTATTTGAAGGAGGATAACCCGGCGCGCCGACTCTACGGGAGTAGGATAAGGAAGGGGAGATGATGATCTGTCGTCACTCCCTTCTTGATCATGTTACCTTAAAGACTTACGTATTTAAATGTCGTTTTAATGTTCGGCAAAAAGTGATATTTCGACGTTAATTTCTTGTTATTTGTAAATGCCTCTGTTTGTGTAAAAAATAGATTGATATTAGTTATTTGTGAATTTACATCTTTTGATAAAAGATAATTGATGATAATCCAATAGATTTACAGTTTTTATGTCAATTTATTTGATAATCTTTTTGTAATAACAGAATTAAAATGCTTCTTTTAAAATTTAATATATTTGATCTCATGTCGGAACATTTTATCACATATTTTTTTATTCATTAATGTAAATAATTCAATGTAACTGTAGAAAGCGACATATAATTGTAATTTACAAATGACATGTTGGAAATTAATAAAAACATCATTAAGTAAACTTATGTTTTATTAATACTAATACATGATCACATATTATTATAAAGATATGGAAGCAAACGAGTGACGGGAAGACCTACCTACGAACACTTACATAAACACTACAATAAATAAGTAAAACCGATCAAAACTTGGGATTAGCTAATATCAGTCTCTAAGTGAATGATGAATTGGGAATAATAATTAATTACCAGTTATGGTTTCATTATGTTTCTTGGCCATGTGCACTCGGAGGTACCTGAGCTGGGAGAACTGCTTGCCGCAGCGGTAGCATTCTTGTTTGTCTTCTGTGTGCGTGAGTTCGTGTCGGCGCAGGTCATCCACCACGTTGAAGCGGCGGTCGCACAAGTGGCAGACGAGATTCGGCTCCGAGTGCCGCTTCATGTGCCGCAGCAGGTGCGTGCGCCAGCGGAACGTCTTTGTACACTTAGTACACGGCAATTTCTTCGTATCCAAGTGGTTCTGCTCATGGCAGTACAAGTTCGCCGACGTACTGAACGACTTATGACAATATTTGCAAATGTTTGCCTTCTTGTGTCCCTCGTGGATTTGACTAATGTGCTGCGACAGAACTTGCTTGTTTCGGAATTTTTTGTGGCATATTTCGCACTCCGTCTCATTAATAAAGTGAGAATTTTGAACGTGATATTTGAAGCTGGAAGGTGCGGTGAACACCCGCGGGCAGTACTTGCAGCGCAACGGCTTTCTCTTCTTCTTGACCGTGAGCTTATCGACACACGCCATAATTATCTCGACGTTGTCGATCTGTTTGCTCGGCCCGTTGATCTCGAGCGGCGCGTCGAGTTCCGCGCTCATTGCCGCCGGCGCAAGTTTCTTGTCTCTTTCCTTATTTTTCGAGTTTTTGGATGCCATGGAAACATTTGCTCTTAGTTCCTTGTCGAATTCTGACAAAGGATATC
The DNA here is from genome assembly GCA_029286645.1 of Papilio protenor. Taxonomy (NCBI): domain Eukaryota; kingdom Metazoa; phylum Arthropoda; class Insecta; order Lepidoptera; family Papilionidae; genus Papilio; species Papilio protenor. The sequence continues at coordinate 958,172 of JAGSMZ010000031.1, read as the reverse complement.
TAGTTAACTTTACTTTGGTTGCTGCTTTAATATGTAATATAGGTTTAGGAGCGCCTTTTTGGTCGTTATTAGTTTGGCGCTTCTTTTTCTCTGTCGGAGAATTTTTTGCTGATCCTGTCTTTTTATTAATTTCTCCTGCGTCAGCGACTTTAGTTTTCACCGCAGGTTCCGCCGTTTTAAGGTTTTCTAATGTTTTGGTCTGTTTAAATTTCCGAGTGGGATTATCATCTTCGTATTGATCGTCGTCGTCGCTTATGACGTACAGAAAGGGATCTCGTTCGCGAAAAGGAAGCAAATCTTCCGAATGCATAGAGATCACGTGCTCCGGGTAATCTTCCTCGGTTTGTCTGATGCCGCAGTATTCGCAAATCTTTCTTTTTTCGATGTCTTTGCACCCGTCCGATTCATGGAAAGAATCCTTTAACCTGTAACAAATCGGGCTCGTCAACTAAGCAATGAGCAATTTCCTACTGATGTTTAACTACGCCGTGTGTTTTATAATGTGAGTTGAGTTGACTGCGAAGACGAAAAGATTTGCCGCAGGAGCACGAGTGAGCTTTTTCTCCTGTGTGGACGGTGACATGGGCCCGCAGTTCCCCGCCTCGTTTGAACTTCGCACCGCATTTTATACAACTGAATTTCCACTCCTCTTGGTGAACTTTCCGATGCATGCGAAGCGCCGCGCTAGACTTGGAAGCCTTGCCGCAAATGTCACAGACAAACTCTCTGCTTTCCGAGTGAGATTTCATATGGTCCCTAAGGTGGCCGTTCCTCGTGAAGGTTTTGTCGCAGACAGGACAGGAGAACGGTCTGTGTTTAGCGTGTATGGCTTTGCTGTGGCGCGCCAGGTTCCCGCTGTCATTGAACGCCAGCCCACAAGTGTGGCAACTGTATCTTTTCTCTCCGATGTGAGCTCGCATGTGCCGTTTCCACGATCCAAATGCAACATTTTTGTCACAAATATTGCAATGATTGTACTTTTTCCCTCTTCATTTGTTATCGTGAGGGGTTTATTTATGTTTTGTATTTCTTTGCGCGTGTCCTGAGAGGCTTCATTTTCTAGCTCGTTTGTGTCCACTTCTACTTTGAACTTAATTTCTTTTATCGTTATACTGAAAATAAAATTGATTTCTTTTTATTATTTGCTATTGTAATTCGTCTAACATTTGCACATGAATTATTTTTTTTGTAATTGCATGTAATGATCTTACAAATACGACGATGGAATAATCACTGATACTGTGCGACATGATTAAACAGTGGTTCATTGACAAGTTGCTTGGGAGGTTCGCTTTGGTGCACTCTCTTGTAGTGGTGTTTGAGGGCGCGCTGCTGCCTGAAGGCTGCGCCACACAGCAGACAGGCGTGCGGCTTGGGGTTGGTGTGTGCGAGCGCGTGGCTGTGGAGATCATGCTTCTGGCGGAAGGCCTTGCCGCAGTGCAGACACGCGTGCGGCCGCTCGCCGGTGTGCTTCAGCCTGTGCCTGGTGAGGCCGGACCGCAGCCGGAACTTAGCCCCGCACTCGGCGCAATGGAAGGGATACTGCTCGCTGTGCGTTTTCAGGTGCACGTGCAAGGAGCCGCTCTGCGTGAACCGCTTGCCGCAGTGCGAGCAGACGAAAGGCCGCTCGCCTGTGTGGATGCGTAGGTGCTGCTTCAAGTTCTGCGTGTTGGCGAAGTTCTTTGGGCAGAAGCTGCACGAATGCCGGCGTAACCGCTGGTGCGTCTCCGTCAAGTGCCGTTGGAGGCCGTTCGGCGTTCTGAACTGTTTTCCGCAGACATGACACACGCAAGGTCTCTCGCCCGTGTGAATACGTTTGTGAAATATGTAAGTGTGTACGGTGCTCAAATTTTTATCGCATATTTTGCACACGAAGAAAACCTTTCCATCGATTTTTCTTTGCACTTCGTTTAATTCCAATCTGGTCTCTTCGTCCATCTTTCCTTTGCGCATATTCCATTCAGTCAAATCGTCAAAATTATTTATATCTTCATCTACATCATCTTCATCACTTCTGATGTCCTGTATGACTTCGGAATCGCTGGAATCCGAAAAGTCTGGATAATCTGACGTATTTCTGTCGTGCTCTGCTACGTAATGATTTCTAAAATTAACTAAAGCATTATAAACATTTCTATACAAATCGTTCGATTGTTCACTTGCGATCGCCGCAAGAGGACGATCGTCATTATCAGACTGGTCGGAAACATCGACACTTTTAGCAGATGCAGACAAAGTATCCAATTTAATATTTTTATTGGTATCAATTATTTCATTTTCATTAATAATCCTCGTTCGATATGTATTCTCGCAATTAGCGCTGCTGGGTGTCCATCTGCAACAAAGAACCCAGTTAATTTACTTCTTCCTTCTGTGCGTATTTAAATGGTATTTGAGATGCGTGCTCCTTCGAAATTTCTTCGAGCATACGTAGCATTCGTAGTTTCGAACGTTCAAATGTATTTCCAAATGGCGATCCAGTGTGTTTTTGGCGCGGTAGGATCGGTTGCAGTGTTTGCAGGTGTAGGGCTTGTCTCCGGTGTGTATTCTCCTATGCACATCGCGCGCGATTCGCGACGGGAAAGCTTCGCCGCAGTACGAACAAACGAAACTTAAAATTCCCTCGTGAGATATTTCCTGGTGACTCTTGAGACTGGCTTTGCTCTTGTAAACTTTATTACATCTATCGCACGGGTGTTTTTCTGCGACACCTTTGTGGCTTTTCATATGTATAAGCATGTTGTATTTGTTTGAAAATGTCTTGTTGCATTCGGGACACACAGCTGGTATGTACTTTTGCCATTTGTCGCGTTGTTTCGTGTCTTTGTTTTGCATTTTAACATCTTTGACATGTAATTTTGTGATATGATCCTTTAATTCATCTTTATCGTGAGCAGAAAAACCGCAACTTTTACAAATGTTCTCTTCATTATTCCTTGTTTGTTTCAAGTGTGCTTTTTCTAGATGTTTTACGAACACTTTGGTGTCGTAATATATTGTATCGCAGCAGTTCATTCCATCCTCGATGCTGACTTCGACATGTTGGTTCAAATGGCAGATGAGACGTGTTGGGGATGAAAACGAACTTTCACAAAAGGGGCAATTGAATCTTTTTAATTTTACTACATTTACTTCTTTGTCTGATTCTACATCTGTTATGTGCTCTGCTAACACTTCAACTATAGATACGTTTTCTTTTATGAAGACTTCTGTTACGTTTTTGGTGTCACAATTGTGTTGTGACTGTAAATGTTCAACAAAACTATCCAACGTAGGTATTTGATTATTACACTTTTCACAAAGAAATTCTAATCCAGAATTCATTAAATTTGTATCAACTATTTGGAAAGTTTTGATTATAATATCTCTTACATTTGATAAAGACAATTTTGTTTCTAACCTGAAATAGTATGTAATTTTTATTTACGAAATCCTGATCTCTAAGATAAGATTTCATAAATAAAAATTTAAATTTGACTAAAATACTTACTCTCCTTTTGTTCTTATCTCATATATTCTATCATGGATTTTACTGGTCGAATCCTGAAAAAAAATCATTCATTCTCTTACATAAAGTTTTATAAAACATTTTATAAAAAGTTTTTAAAAAAAAACAACAGACTTGAAGAAGTTCCGAAAGCTTGTTGTTGAGTGCGGTGTCAGCCTGCGTACAGTTCTGCACAAGGTCGTGCCATGATATGAGCGTGCTGACACACTGGTAACAGACCACCTGAGGTAACACATCTTCTTCTGATACCTGTTGTAATAAATATAATTATAAGATACTAGCTTTCGCCCGCGACTCCGTCCACGTGGTATTTAAAAAAACAAAAGTGAATAGCCCATGTGTTCTTCCAGACTATCCTTTACATTTATACCAAATTTCATCAAAATCCGTTCAGCCGTTTATGCTACAAACTCTAACAAACATCCATCCATCCATCTAAACTTTCACATTTATAATATTAGTATGATGATAATATAATAGAATTATAAAGAGGACAAATTTGTATTTTGGATTTTTGTATGTATTGAAATAACTCAAAAACCACTGGACCGATTTCAAAAATTCTTGCCACATTAAAAGCTATGATATCAGTGTATAACATGGAGTTTATTTTTACTTTTTTTTTAATTACACGCGGCGGAATCGCGAACAACAGCTAGTAATAAATACAATCTATACTTCTATACTCTATACTATTATAATAAGATGTCAGCAATTACAGGATATTTTTGAATAATTCTTTTTTAATAAAAAGCCCTACACTTACGCTTTAGGCTATATATTTCACGCCATTAAACTTAGGGGGTAAATATTTTGGATAAAAACCCTAATGTGGGAAAGAGACCATAAGTTGCTGCCAACATTAAGGAAGTAAGATTGCAATGCTTTGTCATTATGTCTGTCATTTTGACAATTGCAATTGATAATATGTCAAATGTAAATGATAAAGTAAAGTTTTTATAATTTCACGCGAATGAATCCGCACGCGAACAGCTAGTTATAGAAACAAATTAAGCTGAGCTGCGAGCCAACTTACTGATATTTACACATGTGGATTTTGAGTTGATCAGCAGATCAAAAACTTTGAGAAACCCATGATCAGTGTTTCACAAATGAATATGATTACCTGAATAGGAAGATATTTGTGTATTTTATCAGCTAATTTATTCTGTAAGCCTTCTCCTATAAATATCGGTACAACAAATTCTGTAACAGCTGCACAGGTTCGACAGACATTTGTAAAATCTTCAATATCTGAAATAAAAAGATTTATATTCATAAGAGGTTCTCAGACTTATTTTGACTAACACCCACTTTAAAATCAGTTATTTTGTAGCAATTTTTCACCTTAAATGGCTCAGTAACATAACAGGCCTCTAGTCACCCAGCATCCACAAAGAGGCGTTATCGCCTACTCTGAGAGCATCTTCTACATGTTATCATTGTGTAATAACTACTTCCCGAAGAATCAGCAAATGAATGTACTATAGTTTTGAAAAAGGATGAGGTCCTGCTGATTCGCAGTTAACGTTTTAAATATTATGATGTTTAAATATTTTTTATAAAATTTCGTATGTAATTTAGAAAAATAAGGGTTTACATATAACTATAATAAAAGAGAAACTAGCATATTCTTATTAAAATAGTAATTAAAAAAAAAACATAAGTATACACTTACTTTCGAGGTTTACTTGACCTGTACCAAGTTCACTCTCATCTTTCGTTTCAAATTCTTGGGAATGGTTTATTATGAATACTTGTTCCGTGTTGTTATTCATTGTACTTTATGTTATAATTAGCCAAAAATATCACTTTAAATGAAACTTTTCGTACATTGTTTCGGGTTGTCAATATTTTGACGGAAGTTATTGATTGGATTGAAATCAAAGAGTACCTACGTCAAAGCTAAGTCAAAGAGTTATTGATTTTTAACAAGTTACGTTCCATTATTCCAACGTATTTTCTTGATTTCCTGTTATGGGTATATTTTTTTTATTTTCTTTTTTTTAGGGAAATGTGTTGTTCACACTTTGTGAATGTTAAGTAAAAATAATTACCTGTTTTAGATAGTAAAGATATTGCGGTAATTAAAAATAACCATGTACCTATATGTATCTTATATAGTTTTTTTTTTTATAATAAAAGGGGGCAAACGAGCGGCGAGAACACCGAGGTGGTCAACGACGCCCATGGACATCCGTAACACCAGAGGAACCACAGATTCGTTGCCGGCCTTTGAGGAAATGATAGGCTCGCTTCTTGAAGGACCCTAAGTAGTGGGAAGATTTTTTATCATTGCCAATTAAACCAATAGTAAACAGTTTATTACACTTTTATTATCAACAATGTGGCTTCAGTTAATAATTTCAAGTTTTCTTAATCTACTTTCGATTCTTTTTCTCGCTTCATCAGAAATCGGTTTCTGCGGCAATGATGGCGGACCGACTTTTATTCCGGAAACGATTTCCATACCTGCCTTCATTATGGGTACCCATGGACCTAAAAGACATAAAGCGAATTATATTACAAAGACTGAGTTTATATGTAATAGGAATTAAAAAAAAACTTTACTTAATTGTACAGTTCAAAAATAAATAAATAAATAAAAATTGTGGTCGCCGTTACAATGACGAATGTAATCTATTAAAATGGCTCTGCTAAAGTTTTATTAATTTAATCTCCAACAAAATAAATGTTTAGAATGAAATTTAAAACCCTAATTAAATACATTTACAATCTACCTTCAGCTGTATGCGCTTCAATCGCTAGGCTGAGCTTTTCCTGCAAAGACCTCGCTTTAGCGACGTCGTTCCCCTCCACCGCTTCCAGTATATCTTGAGCTAATCTCGGGAACAAGTTCCAAGTGGTGCCAATACTGGACTTTATGCCTAGTAATGCCGCTGGCGCGATCAACTGTCGTTTCGAATAATTGCAAAATGTATTAAGAATTATAAATATACAGTTAACTGCATGAATATGTTTAAATTTATGTAAGCATATATTTTATTTACAAACAATATTTACTATAATCTAAAACTAGTCGATCTCAAAAATAGGCTTATTTCAAATTGAACTTTTAAAAAAAAAAACAATACAGTGAAAATTTCAAATAATTCTTACAGTATCAGCTCCGAGGAACATTTCCTGGCCATCCTTCAGCGCCCTCAACACTTGCGCGCCTTCGCTCAAATCGTTTGATGTGAATTTAATGCCCTTGAAGTTGGAAATACGAGAAGTTGCCTTTGTAACAAACGCTGGCATGTTCACTGTTGAAATTAAAAATATTCTAAAGTACCCTAATTAAAAAAACAGCTCTTAATTTGTCTATATTGCTAGCTTTCGCACGCAACTCCGTCTGCGCGTGTAAACAAAAATTTAGTAAGTAGCCTATGTGCTCTTTAAGACTATGTTCTATGTCTATGCCAGATTTCATTGTGATTCATTCAGCAGTTCAGACAGTCTAACAAACATTCATCCATCTATCAAAACGTTCGCTATTAGTAAGACTATTTAAGATTTTATAACTAACACGTTTGAGAGTTTTAAAATCCCAAACGACAAACCATAATAATGTACAACTCACTTTCCACTTTACTCATGCTCGGTATATGGTAATAGAGCACGGGTAGGTTGGGCGCGGCCTGAGCAACCAGCTCCACGTAGTCCACCAGAGAATCCACACTGTCCGGCTTGAAGTACAACTCAGGTAGAGTTAGGAGCGAATTTGCTCCCACATTTTGGCAATACGAGGCCTAAAAAATAATATTTGTTAATTCGAAAAAAACGTCTAACTCTACCCCTATACACTCAAGGGACCACTAATTGAGCGTCACTCTTCAAAATCGGAGGAACGGACGCGTGAAATGGAAAAATATCCTCTTTATGACCCCTAATTTGTCGGGAGATTATCGCATATCTATGGGCAGCGGTCCCCTTTGGTCGCCTTGCTGTTTCGACGAATTCAGGTGCCGCTTTCCGTTTTCCCATATTGATAAAGATTTACTCCCTTGCCAGTCGACTAAAAAACATTTTTATTATTGTTATTTTTAAACAAGTTTATTTCCTATAAAAGTGTAAGATTTGTTGGACTTAATTTTTCCGAATGAAATGTATCCTGAAAGTAATTTCGATTCAATCATTAAGAATAAATAGGTATGTATACAGTAAGAATGAATTATCTCAAACGATACGAGTGGAAATTACATAAATGATAACATCGAAGTGTTAACTTCCAGTGATAAGGTGTTTTTGTGACCTTCAAATTTGTCAACATCTTATATCAACGGTTGCTAACATGCAATTTAAAAAACACTGGCTTCGACTTTTAATTACACTTGCACTAATTCGTTTCAGATGAGTACATTTTTATCCCAACATCATAACATCAACCAAATTTTAGACTCGGAAGGTTGCATTGAAGGCTCAGAATAGCACTGATTTTGACGTTATTGTCCTTACCAAATCCAAGACATCTTGCAACGGAGCGCCACCGACTTGCACTTGTATATGAAGACCGGTGGTCTTAGCAACCTTTACCCAGGCATCTATCACTTTTTTCCTGTCACCAACGCTTAAGGACATGTGCTCCCCAGTCGTACCACCAACTTAATAGAAAAATAAAAGAAGATTTAATTTACCAGTTTCTACAAATATAAGGTGCATGTAAATAAGGCTTTATCCGGTAACTTACCAAGGACGGATTTGATGCCAGCATTTGCAAGGTATTTAGCATATTCCGGTATCGCCGCAAAGTTTATGGTATGGTCATTGTTAAGTGGGGTGAACACCGGTGGCATCAAGCCTCGAGCGTTAAAGACCACCTGCACATATCGAAAGAAGTGTCACCTTACGAATATTATAGATGCGTAAGTTTAGATGGATGGATGTTAGCAGGTAACTCTAAAACGGCTAAACGAATCCGGATTAGCTTTGGCACGAAGATAGATTACTGATTGGAATAGCGCATATTATGCTAAATAATAATTTTATTCCGCGCAAAGTCTGAGGGCTAGTACTACAATAATATTTATAAGTCAAACGTAACCGTTTTCAATGTACCTTCGATTTTTAAGGTTTAAATAGTTTTATCAATGTAATGCGCGGTTCACATTTGATCAGTAGCGCTTATTAACTGGACTGTCAATCAAGTGGCACAGTGAGTCCATTCAATCTATCACTGGCCGTCGCAACTGTCAAACTGTATTGACAAAGTGAGAACCGGGTATAATGTAATACATTAAATTAATTGATAAATAAAACAAAAAAAGAATGCACCTTACCATTTTTTGAGTTATGTTGTTAAAAATTCGAGACGCACTAACAGTCTGACGGTCGTCGTTGTTTTGTCGTTTGAAAGCAATATCAATGCTGATTATAACACTGTTATCTCAAAATAAACGTAACAAATATTTCATTGATAGCAATTTTACTAACAAAATAAGTATTCATTTAAATGTGTATTACATACATTGATAAAAATGTGGACAAATAAAGGGGTCGAAAAAAATGGCGACCAAGGACTGGTCGGTTAAGTAGGCTTGCCGCCCGATGACCTTGTGTCAGTGCACTGGATGCAGGCAGCGCATTTATTTTATAATCGTCTACAAACGTCGTAGTCTCGTCTACTAAAAGTATTTTATCAGAAAACGTATTTTTAAAATACTGAGATACCAAACGAAATAAATTAAATTATAAGATGAAAATTCGTATCTCATATGTCAGATACTTGTATCTTAGATAATTTAAACCCACAGAACACATTTATTCTTCGAGTCACATCTCTGTCAGCTACCCACCAGTGAAAGACCCGTCAAAATTGACCCAGCCACTTTGGGATTTCTCAAAATATGTTTTTTTTTTGGAACACACAGATACTCCAATTCTATTAACTGTATAGATAGTACTGATGATAATAAATTGGCATTATGCAGTTTTATTATACAGCATTTTATTTTATGGGCTACAATGTGTTATAGTTTAGGGGGAATAGATGGACTAAACCATAATTTTTTGCTGTCCTTTGTCACCCCTTGACCCTTTTGTACTTAGAATCATTTCAAAACAAAGAAAAAGAAAACAACTTTATAAATGTAATCATAATTTATTACATAATACATAGTAATCATCTTCAAATATTTCAGTACCTTCATTTAAATTACATAAATTAAATACTAAAAATCATGTATCAAAAATCATTTTGCTCATTTGTTTCAAATCATGCATTTTATTACTTATAATTCGACTTTCATTTGCACTTAAAAGCTACCATGTATTTGGAGGCAAAAGACCACTAGCTGGCGGCACTTGGCCAGTTTTTAAAACATTTTGTAAATACACTTCCAATCTCGTCTTTGGTCCGCCTTCATCTATATTCTCTAGAATCTTCAGATAGTCTGCACTGACCAATTTAATGATTTTAACAAATTGTTTCTTGTAATTTTTATAAAATTCAGAACCACAAACAGAAAAGAAAACATGAAGAAGTGTTGCACAGATGTCGGGTTCTGGTTTCAAGTTTATAAAAGATGAAAGCCACTTCCAACCCTGACATAAACCATGTGGATTAGGAGTGTTAACAAATTTAGGCATCTTTGCTATCCAAATAGCACAACAAAGCTGGAATATACCGGACATTCTTTTCAAAAATTTATCTTGCTTTTCAACAGCTCCATCCTCATTATAAATATAACCCCTAGATAGATAGAATTCTTTATCAGTTTGTCCTTCTTTTTGTGGCAACAACATTGGTACCAAGTAAGGGCACTGTCTATGGAAATTAGCTTCTAGAAGTTTCCCAAACTCTGGAAATTGTGCCCATAATGCTACAGCAACTGCTGCAAGGGGAAAGGCTGCCTCAGGGTTACTTGAAACTAATAAATCTCCTTGTCTTACTATCTTCTTAGCTAATAAAGCAGTACAATAGTGCAATCCTTGAGGATGTTGTGTTGCTTGGACATATGTATCCAACACCTGTACTCTCTCACCTCTAAGTAATTTATACAGTTTGTCAAATTTGTCTCTAATATGTGCACCACTTACTGAAGACAATGCATTTACGGGTGTATTAACAGCTTTCTGGCAATCAAATCTAAATTTTTTCAAATTTGCATTTTCTAACAGTTCCTTATAGTTGTTCTCATATGCATTCAAAAAGTCTCTCAATTCAAGAAAGTAAGCATAGTTTTTAGAAGAATAAAACATAGATATTGTTTTATTAGGTTCAATTTTTGTATCTGTTTTTTCAACTTTCTCCTTTAGTTTTTTAATTTCATTTTCTTTTTTTATCCTTTGCTCCTCTATTTCTTTCTTTTTAGCCTCCTCTTCTTTCAGTTTGATCTCATTTAAATCCTCCAAGATTTTTTTATGAATGTTTTCAATATTTAGAGATAATATTTCTGCCTGTTTCACTTCTTTGTCAGTGATAATTCCAGATTTACAAAGTTCCATAATAGAATTTATATTTCCAATGACTGCATTGATAGATATTACATATTTGTCATAAATAGACTTTGCATGAGGTTCAGAGTTTAAGATATTACTAATATCATTATAACAAATACACACTTTTGTCCTACTATCTGTAATGGCAGCAAATCTGCTGGCTGCCTTGTTTTGTTCTTCCAATATTCGGTTCATGTTGTCTATAGTAGATTTATTTATGATTTGGCAGTTTTTCTCATCCAATTTAGCTTTGTCTAATACAGACAAATTGTCATTATCCCGCAACTGCTTTACCATCTGCAACCTTCTTGCACGCAATTCTAAAGCTTTCCGTTCACTTTCTTCACTCTGTTTCTTCCAAAAGGTTCTCATACTCTCAGTGTGCTTTGATATCATTTTTTCGATTAAGTTTTTAAACAGCTCCTCTGAAGACTCCAATAATTTTGATTCGTACTGCTTCATTATAAGTGTATAACGGAGATCCTCACCAATTTTATCTTCAAGCAAACTTAAATCGTTGTCGTCATTTTTAACCGGAATATTTTCTTTTGCATTCATATTTTTTAATGGACTCTTTGGACCGATTGTTACTTCTTTGACCATAGGGCTTATTTCAGCAGCTTTTGTGAGAGCAGAAATGCGTAGTTTTTCAAAACCTGCTAATTGATCTGAAATACTAATGTCATGTTTTATAATATTTTCTCTCGACAAATTATCGATTATGTTATATCTATTTTCAAAGTCTGACAATACTGATATATCACTCATGATTATATAACTGTGAATTCCACACGGTTTACTTGATAAGTTATTATTTCATATTAAAATGTTATTAAAAATAAGAATAGCAAGCACACTTGTTAAGACGTAACGGAAACGTTGTTGATTTAATCTGTCACTCTATCACCATCTGTCACTGTCAAAAATCTATTTTATTTTTTGCATTCAAAAACTTGCTTAAGAAATATATTCACAAGCAAAAAATAACTACTTATATTACTAAATATGAAAATCTTATAAATTAAATACTTTCGAAAATTTACACACATGCCGACATTGATATTTACCTTATCTGTACTTCATTTCATGGAGTTTCAATACATTAGACGCGTGTAATTCAGCTCTTAACCGGTACAAAAGATCAGATCACTTAGGCTCGAACCGTTGAGCTGCGGCTCAACAACGAAATTAGAAGTCACGATTCAACACGACTATCCTTTATCCGCGATTAACTAGAAGAGCGGACAAGATGTGATCTATCCCGTACATTTCATCTCACGCAAAAGATACCGCTATGCAGGTATAATCGGGGAATCTGGCGAAACTCCACCTTAAAATCTACAATCGTTTGAACTTTTTGTATACATTGAGACGAAGACGCTGAAAAATATCCAATAGAATGCAACTTTTTACTGTGTCTACAAAAATAGGTCGGTCAGTGGTACACAGCTAATTGTTTTTTATTATTATCCCGTCTTTTACGCAACTAACTGGTAACTGGCGTTGCAAGAAACAAATCCATTTTTCTGAAAGTGGACCACGGTGTATTTACACTACTGTACAAATTAAGCTGATACGATCCAGCTTATTAATCTGCTTCACCTATGCGAAACGCGAACTGAGCAGCTGGTCATCGATTTCACTTGAGCTCATATCTAGGAATCATAGAGAAGTGTCATTTTATTTGTCAAACTGCGTCATACTTTTCACTTGTCTGTGGTAGAATTTCCGCATTGCCAATCAAGTTACAATATGATCTGTATTTATCTTATATTTAATAATCTTTACGTTTGCTAATTTGTACCTAAGGGAGAAAATGTAATATCAAATATATCGATAATGTTATACTTGCATTTATTTCCACCTGTTATGTGAAGTACTTAAGGAAACGTAGATATAACTTTCACTTATATTTAATAGTAAATAAATAACAATGGGCAGCAATTATACTTCAACTTTTATGTCTAGAAATTCAGCTTTTAGTCCTTATAGACTACTAAGAAGAGAAATAGGATTACCGACCCCCATTGGCAGCGAAAATGCATTGTCAAAAAGTCTTTATTGTGGCATGAAACCAATTGCTTACTGGGATTACGAAAAGAATAATGATGTTCCTACTGGAGGAGTGTTTAACCTCGAGTTCTCTCCAGAAGGGTAAGAACTACGAAAAATTCATTTGACAATTTATACGTTTCACAGCTATTGAATGATTGGAGAAAAGTGGATAAGTTTAAATCACGCAAATTATGCATTTTGATTTTTTTTCTGTACATGAAGTAGACACAGCGCACAATAATCCATCTCTTCTGTATCTCATTTGGTGTGAGGTCGGATTTGCTGATTTGACTCTTCCACTTCGCTGTCTTCAACATCTTCATCTGAAACCTGGCAATCAGCCATGTCTTTCAACAATACATCTTTTCACCTAGTTTAGTGCACTATATTCATTTAATCTAATCTAATCTGTCTGTGTTGTGTTGTAAGTCTTTGCAAATATCTTGGCAGCCAAAGGTCATCAGCAGAAACCCTTTAACACTGTTAAATCTATAATTATCTTCTGCACTATGAATAGTACAAGGTTTTAAAGCACCAACATATCAACGGGTGAAAGGCTATTTGTTTCAACTGCCATTTTAGGCGATATTGACATATATATTCAGAATCATCGAATTTTAAATATGACATAAATAATGAAGTATGCAGAATTATAGTAATTTTAATCTAGAACCGGTCTGAAAATCTTTCAATTGAAATTATTTTCAGGATTTGCTTTTATGTTTTTTTTTTCTAAAAATGAAATCTTTAAATGGCTCTCCTGAACATTTAACCTATTGGCGCTTAAAACAAATAGCCTTTCACCCATCGATATGTAACAAGTAATGTAGCATATATCGAGTGATTAGGTTTTGTTGTTGACAAACTATTTTTACATTTGAATGATATATTCTAGTACTTTCAGTCAAGACATTAATATCTCCTTATACCATTCACAAGTATACTCAAAATTATTTTACTGAAAAAATTGGACAAACATCAGGGTTTTATAATAGTTAACATACACATGGAAACTTTTTGTCTATTTGTCTAATAATAATGTGTAGAGATTTTTTTTTACATAAAATCTGTTGACAAGGTCAGTAAGACCATTTCAATATTATAATAAGAACAATCACTGACCCTGAAATAAATATAAATTTCCTTGATGAATTTATCCTTCCTTATCAATACTTTAATATAAATAATTCAAGGAAGCTTAGATTATCTTGGTGTAACTTACCATCGCAAAACACCAGTAATATATGGAAATTGAAATTGAAATTGAAATAATTTATTGAAAAATAACAGATTAACAATTATAAAACTTATACCAATTAAAAGATAAATACAATTGTGGTTAGTGTACGATTAATCTGGTGATGCCCACACTAGGCAATGCCTGTATCGTGGGCATCGAAAATAGAAGGAAAAATCTATTATACATAAAATCATAAAAACCTACGCTTACGGCGTTTCGGTATAATTTATGAATTATATATATATACTAAATGAAAAATAAATATGCAAGATGATAAATGTTATATAAAATAAATAAAATAAGATGTAACAATAAAACTAAATACTTAAATGAGAATATATAATATATGTTATATATGTATGAATATCTATGTTATATATATGTATGTATGTAATAAATAATTATAAACGTCCTAATGAATAAGATAACTTAGAGATGAGGAGTGTTAGGTAGAAATTTTCAGAAGGTTCTCAGTGTCATTATAATTTAAAGTTAGCAACCATTTCAGTAAGCAGGACTTGGCTTGTGGCAGAGGTTTTCTAGTAAGTCACAGTGTTTTAATACAGAATTGTAGATATGTTTTTGAATAAAAGTACCCGTGCGTTGCGCAAAGAGAGTTTTAACTGAAGGCGTAGGTAACCGGTGGATTCTGCGAGCTAACATAGCTTTGTGTTCGGCAGATCCGAACAATGATTTATGAACAATAATAAAAGTTTTACAAATATACAATTGCCTTACGGTCAGCATGCCGGAATCTCTATATAGATCTGAAGTGGGGTACCGAAATGGTTTCTTCATCATGACTTTTAAGACAGAGCGTTGAGCTCTTTCAATTCGGATCATAGTAGTGGCATTCGCAGCGCCCCAGCAAGATATGCAATACGTCACAAGAGATTGACATAGCGCAAAGTATATGCTTTTCAAAATGTTCAAGCTGGTCACATCTCGCAGTTTTCTCATGATGCCGATAACCTTCCTCACCCGGGATGTTAGCGATTCAACGTGGACTTTAAAGGTTAGTTTTTCATCTATGAGGATGCCTAGATATCTTACAACACTAACTCTAGTCAGAGACTCACAGTCGCAATCATCGGTGTCACAAGAGGAGTTATGGAGTTTTAAATCCAATGTCAATTCAGGAGCCGACGCTGCTGTTTTATGAAAGCAAACGTAATTGGTCTTCTTTACATTGAGCGTTAAGAGGTTATATTGGAGCCAAACTCGAATCTTGGACAAGCCCACCTGAGCATTCAGCAAAGCTTCGTGCCAAGTCAAGCCACTGAAAACTATTGCAGTATCATCCGCATAGCAGAGAACTTCAGAATTATCGATGGGTATATCATGAATATCATTTATGTAAACTGTGAACAGCGAAGGACCCAATATACTGCCTTGCGGAACCCCGAAGTTAATAGACTCTGGGCTGCTCATAACTCCTCCAAGCCTCACACACTGCATCCGATCCGTGAGGTAGCTCTTAAACCAGTCAAGGGCAATGCCTCTTACACCGATGTTAAATAATTTCTGTGAAAGGATAGGCACGGAAACAGTATCGAAGGCTTTGGCTAAGTCTAAAAAGACAGCCACACAACAGATTTTATCAGCTAATTTTGAAGAGACAATTGAAGTTAAAAGGGAGACTGCATCTTCAGTACCCCTACCTCTTTGAAATCCAAATTGCCTCTCAGAAATAACATTATGGGAATTCATGTAATTAATCAGACGGTTGTGAACAAGTTTTTCGAGCATTTTTGAGAAGGAGCTCAACAAGGATATGGGCCTATAATTCTCAATATGTGTTTTAGGGCCATTTTTATAAACAGGAATTACGGCAGCTAATTTCCAAATAGAGGGGAAAATTCCACTAGACATGCTAAGATTAAATATATAAGTTAATGGGATTAAGATAGTATCTTTAACGTGTTTAATTAAGGAGTTAGACCAGCCATCAGCACCGGTAGCTTTGCCATTTTGTAGGGACATTATTAAGCTATATACTTCTTCACAATCAGTGGGATACATATAGAATGAATTCGGTGGTGTTATTTTAGCCTGGACTGTTTTAGCAAGGTCAGCTTCTGTTGTAAAAGTTTCTGCTAGGATCTTGTTTGCGTGACATTGCCCAAGAGTTGAGAAGTAGACATTATAAAGGTCAAGTGGCATCCGAGCAATATTGTTTTCATCTAGAAGTTCTATGGGTTCTTGCCGCTTGTTACTTAAGCCGCACATTTCTTTAATGGAGCGCCAAAGTTTCTTCGGGTTCTTTTTGTTTTCGTTAATTTCGTTCTGTTCATGTTGTAATCGGATTTTACGCAAGAGACTAACAAGAAAGTTGTGATACCTTCTATAAGAGATTTGTAAAATGTCATTATGTGGATCCAGTTTTGTACGATGATGAAGACGGTCACGGTGCCTCATACAGCGCATGAGTCCTGGCGTGACCCAGGGTTTAAGGTTGTATTTTGTTCTACTCACACGGACTTCACGCTTATGCATTTTTAAACTTGTGACCAAAACGTCAGAGAATAATTTTGTTGCCTCATTGACATTAGTGCTAGTAGTGATGTCACTCCAGAAGAACACTTAGTCTATTTCATCATCATCAACTTGCCCTTATCCCTTATGGAGGGTCGGCACAGTATGTGCTGCTCTTCCATACATCTCTATCAGCCGTCATATCTGAATCCACTCCTTTCTTAAGCATATCCTCTTTCACACAATCCATCCATACTTTCTTCGGTCTTCCTCTTCCTTAACACTTAGTCTATTTACTAAGGTTTTTAATTCCACCTGCCCAGTACCATGAAAAAGCTTGTAATTAATATTTTTAAAAATGCATTGTTTTAAAGTGTTTATTGCGACAAGAAATAAATTTAAATCTATATGAAAATTATAATTATGGAAATGTTTATAATGGGCAAAATATTTAGGCACTTAACATGACACTAAAATTGCATATTTCAGTCTTCTAATTAATTAAAGCTAATTTTAATGTATATGAATTTTTGTGTATTGTATATGTATTTCAGGAATTTGTTGGTGGCAGCTTGTGAGAAAAGATCAATACAGATATTTGACCCTCTAACACATGATAGAATTCATTCAGTGGATGGGGCACATTCAGATTGCGTTAATTGTGTTAAGTAAGTATTAAAAAGAATGATTATCAATCAAAATTATAAATGTGAAAGTTTAGATAGATGGATGTTTGTTAGTTTGTAGACAAACGTGTTTGTAGATCTCAATGAAATTTTGCATAGATGTAGAGGATAGTCTGGAAGAAAACAGTTTTGTCCAATGTGTATGCTTGCCGGAGGCCTAATTTTGATTCCCCTTTCCCTTTTCACCTTTTTCTTATAAGGAAATGATGGTCGCATCAAAAGGGACAATATCCTCTTTCTGTGTTCAAATGTTTATGGACATTGGTCATGCAGTTATAGCATAATTTTATTATTAATATAAATTTTATTATAAATATTAATATTATAAACAGGAAAGATTTGTATTTTTGTATGTATTGAAATAACTCAAAAACTACTGGGCCGATTTTAAAAATTCTCTCACCGTTAGAAAGGTAATTTATCTGTGAGTAACATAGGCTATATTTTTTAATTTCACGCGGGCGAAGTCGCGAGCAACAGCTAGTAAATCATAATATTAAATTTTTGTTTGATATTGCCGACGTTTTATTTTGTTTTATTATTATTTTCAGATTCTTAGATAGCAGAATGTTTGCTACATGTTCCGATGATGCTACAATAGCGTTATGGGATATTAGGAATTTAGGAAGAAAAATCTGCTCACTGATTGGTCACTCTAATTGGGTGAAGAACATTGAATTCTCCGTTAAAGACAAATTGCTAGTCACGTCAGGGTTGGACGGTAGTATATACACGTGGGATATCAACACATATACAGAGTACAATGTTGTGCATCATAGAGTTTTTCATGCGTCTGATTTGATGAGATGCAGACTGTCGCCTGATGCTAAACAAATGGTGATGTGTACTACGGGAGGCTTGCTGGTCATTATACACAATTTGAACTTATCAACATTAGCACGTGATTTGCGAGGATTTAAAGTAAGTCAAAACTTTTTCGATTTTTTTTTTAGTGTTGATGGCTAAGAGGTCAAGCACTTTGTAATCTATAGGTCCTGGGTTCGAATCCCACCATCTACCAATGTGCTTTTTCGATTTTCATATGTATTCCGATATTCTTATGGTAAAGTGAAATGTAGTGATGCTTGTACATATTTGTCAAGATATTCAAAGATATGTGTGAATTTAACCTGCAGTGGGCCAGCATGCTTAACTGTGGCCTAACTTAGGGTAGGCTCCATGCTCCTCAGTAGGGACATATAGTGAGCTTGCGATTTAATATCGAATAGAATATTAAATAATAACGAAAATAAACACTAATTTAGATCTAGTCAATATGTCTATTTATTTATAACTAGTAGCTCGCGACTTCGTCAGCGTGTATTTAAAACATAATGAAAAATATAGCCGATGTTACTCACAGATAAGTTACCTTTGTAATGGTGAAAGAATTTTTGAAATCGGCCTAGTAGTTTTTACGTGAATCGAATACATACAAAAATTCAAATCATTCCTCTTTATAATATTAGTGGAGATATAGATAAAAAAGTATCATCCTTCCTCCTTTTTAGTATTTAATATGATGATGTTTCCTCCAGCCAAACCTGTACAGGCTGATGCAGATGAGCCACCAGCTGATCCCAATAGCGGCGATGTACGACCACCTGTTCGATGAGGAGCGTCGCGAGAACCGCGTCGAGCTCGTCTCTGACTTCCCCGTGGGGAACGACGCGAAGGTCGTCAGCGCACTACAGGTATCTACAATATTAGATGCACTAGGTAATACTAAAAAATGCCTGATTAGTCACACTGATTAAAAAAAGTATAAAAATTTAGAATAAATTTTTATCTCATACTAGTTTTCACCCGCGACTCCGTCCGTTCTAGACTGTTCTCCAAATATTCACCAAATTTTATCGAGATCTGTTCAGCGGTTTAGGCTACAAAGTTTAACAAACATCCATCCATCAAAACTTTCGCATTTATGATATTAGCAAGATTAGTAAGATGTCTAATGAGATCTATTTTTTTAAATCAATGTTTTTTTTTTTCAGATCCATCCCCAAGGCTGGTGTGCTTTAAGCAGAAATATCAGCCATGGCGATCGTTCAGAGGTAGGTTGATTTGTATTAACGCTAAATCCACAAACCGACATAAGATCTTATAGTATACAGTTGTTATTTTTTTAATTTAGTGGTCGTGCATCCACGACATCCAGCCCATTGATCGTTCGGACAAGTCAACGTTGGATATGGAGCCGCGCTCCCCGCCCCCGCTCACGCCCTCGCTGCTGCCGGAGCCGGCGCTGATGTCAGCCAACGTGCCCGCCTTCTCCTCCCCCTCGCCCCCTTCACCGCCCTCGCCCCCCTCGCCGCCCTCGCCGCCCTCGCCCCGTGCGCCGCGCCGCACGCCCCCCGCGCGCGCCCGCCTCATCGCCCGCCCCTCCAACCTCCGGCTGGCGCACGGCCGGTTAGTACTAAAATACTATAATTCTAACTAACGTAATTAACTTCAACTAGAGTACTGATCCCGCCAGAAAGGCGCGCTTTACCAACGTCTTTTACGTCTGAATGACATTGACAGCTGTCAGATAGGGATGGGACGTGTATGCCGATAATCTAGTGTTGCGCCAATCCTCCAGTGAAGTACTGATTTTCTTCTCAACATGTACGGACGAAATCAACCCCGAAGAGGTTGAGACCGAACATACAGTACTAGAGGCACGGGGGGTGCACCGGCAATAATCAACGGTACACCCCCAATGCGGGATACGGGGAAATAAAACCACGTAATGCTGGTTTATGAAAGACTCGTTTATTGGTGGAGATGTATCACTTTATATTTCGTCTTGACTGCTGACCAAACATGCTGCTTTACACGAGACGTTAGTGTGCGTAACTAGATGGTGGCGCGGCGACACGTGCGGCCCCAATCTCCTTTGGCTTTCTGGTAACATTGCTAATTTCTGCTAGGCAACAACTCTGCAAATCTTGCCCTCTTTTCCACTGATTACGTGATCTTCAACGATCACATACCAGCTTCTTGTTGTCATGGTCGTTCACACGAACACAACAGTGCTTACTATTTATGATTTCTACAAAGATACTAAATACTCATTCAATTATTGTCTCGAGTATACTAGATTATTTTTGAATACAGATAATATAAGAATAATCGTCTTGTTATCCATTTGAAGAATTTTTTTTGCGTTTACACGATAAAATTAAACACCACTGAACATATTTTCGTATGCTTAACACACTGCAATTTTTAAGTATCTATTTTAACAAACGTGTCATCCAGCTATTGTGCTTTCGAAGGGTCGGCCCAGTATATACTGATCTCATCATCCATTACATGTCCCTACTGAAGGGCTCGGAGTCTTTCCTAAGTTAGGGATGATCTTCCATATATCGTGATATATTGAACAATAGTTGTGTACAATGACTAAATTTTGACAATGATAATCTACAAAACAATGAAATGATGAAATACTTAATTGATACGAGTAATTACGACCCGAGAGAGGTGTGCCAAGAGTTCATATATATGTATAGTATCTGCCTATCTGAGTTACGAACTTATATTCTGTACTACTGACAGCCCGCTTGAGAGCCATTCTGAATAAATTGTTCATGCTATACTATGTGCGGTGACAGTTGCTTTTATGACATTGACATCTGTCAGTACTAGACTACTATTACAGTTATAAATACTAAGTCATAATTTGTAAGTCGCGGCAATTTTCAAGAGTGAAACGAAACGCCAATTTAAAATTTCAATTACTGCCAATGCGGCTAAGATATTTTGTAACTAGCTGTTCCAGTGCGGCTTCGTCCGCGCGAGCTTTTAGGGACTTTGTTTTGTTGTTTACATGTGTCAAATTCTCAATTGCATATGTCAAAATTATTTTGTGACAATGTACATACATATTATTTTGTAACGGAGAAGTTTGTTAAATTGTATAAAACATCATTGTGTACCTTATGTGTAATGTATTAGTGGTAGTGCCATGTATTATCAATGACCACGGAAGATCAGCACTTGTGCTGAGTGGCTTTATAATAAATAAAAATAAAACGTTACAAACTGTCACCCGCGCCATGCTACAGCTACAACTAGCGATACAAAGTCATTCACCTTAAAAGCGAGTGGAGTTGACAATCTGTTATCTATCTCTTTCTAACTTGTGTACTTGTATATGCGTATTTTCAAATCTTGGTGGGCCAAGGTCATATGTGCAATTCACTTCGCAATTTTACGCGATCCTACGATGTTCCCAGCCGCTAAGTTAAGACAGTCTCTATGTTATGACTTAAAGGGGGGAAGGTCGTAATAGAAGAGAGGGTGAGGGATCAGAGGCGGAGGCCGGGGGCAGTGCGCGGCGCGGGGCGGAGGGCGCGGCCGCGCAGCCCGCCGCCGCAGTCGCCGCCGCCGCCCCCACCGTCGCCACCGCCAACGCTAGGCTGGGAAGGGTGAGCTGACATTCATAAAATAAACTGTAAATGTTCTAATTTATTATAGCTGTTCCCGTGCGACTTCATCCGCATCAAATTATAAGAACTTTTAATATTAAGATTTGTGAAATTTTCCATTGCAAATATCAATATTCAAATGCACAAATGACAACGATGTCTTTGACATTGGATAACAATTACCGTTATCATTTCAACCTTGCTTCCTTGATGTTGTCAGCTTGTAGCTTATGCTCTTTTCCCACGTGAAGGCTTTTTTTCCAATTTATTTACACCCCTAAGTGAATAAGCGTGAAAATATATAGCCTAAAACGTGTCGTAAGTGTGGGGCTTTATTGAAGAAAGAATTAATAAAAAATATGCTGTTGCTGAAATCCTACGTCACGAAGTAGTGTGTGTTCACGCTTCGTTATATTATAAGTATACATATAGATATAGATTTGGTGAGAAAAAACTGTGACTGTGGCGGCCCCCTTTTTTTTTTAAAGGACTAAGTCTTATCGATGAAGCCAGTATAGTCAGCCACTCTTGTGCCTTTTGACCTGGGACATGACGTCCACTTTATCTTTTACCTGTTGCATATTTGTGCCTTGGTCTTCCCCTATTTCTTTTTGACCGACTTCTCTAAAGAAGGAGGTACTCAATTCGTCTGTTTTTTTTTTCTTTTTACATCTATTACTCCCCTCCTACTTTTTTAAATTATAAATTTAGCGCCAATAGCCTAATGGTTTGGGGTACGGATTACCGATCGTGAGGTCGAGGGTTCGAATCCCGCCATTCGACTATTGTCGTGAACCATATCCTAGCACAAGCTTAGAGCTTAGTTGGAGTGGTTAAAGGAAATATTAGTACATTAACAAAAATCTACTAATATTTTGATTTAAAAAAAAACCCTCCGTAATAAATGTAGATTATTAATAGCTTCCAAGTGAAAAAAATCTGAAATTAAAACCGTCGAATAGGTTTTTTGTAAATTTCACTATTTATTATTTTTAGGCTCTTCCTAGTATACAAAATGATGTATGGGAGGCGTCAATAACAATCAAACAGCACAGAATGGTTCAAGAAATGTATATAAGGTAAGCTATTTCTGGTATATAACGTGAAATATTATACTGTATTTGCTTTTATATATATTTTTATATTAAATACATTGAAATTATTCTATTTTTTATTTGTATAAATTGTAATTAATAATCATGATTTATAGTTACTAACAACGTATAGGCGTATGCTTTAAATAAACGATTTTTTTATATGCTCTCACGGTCGTAACTCAGTGGTATAGGCAGAGATTACAAAATCCATTGGCACACTTCTTTTACTCGTACTCGTATATAAATGCTTTGTTATCTGTAGTCTTCAAATTTCAAATATAAACTTAATTTTATCTCATTTAACTTAACACATACATAATCACTACTATTGATAATGAAATTGTAATGGACGTACATAAAAATACGCTTATATTTACGAGATTTATGTACTCATTTGGATAGACTGTCGCACTTAGGGCCTGTCCCACCACTGGCTGATACTCAGCTTAAAAATGACGTCATTGTCAGATAAAGTAACAAAATCGTGATATTTCCATCACATATTTTACACGTTGGATAACAGACAATTTACGATTTGGTGGTACCAGGCCCTTAGAGTTGTTAAATAGCTAAAAGGGACTCACCCTTAGTGGAACTTTAATACAAGAAATCATTAATAATAGTTAAGTAATCATAAAACGACTCTTATATATAAACCATCAAAACATATCGATGGGTGAAAGGCTATTTGTTTTAACCGCCATTAGGTTAAATGTTCAGGAGAGCCATTTAAAGATTTAATTTTTAGAAGAAAAAAAACATAAAAGAAAATAATTTCAATTGAAAGATTTTCAGACCGGTTCTAGATTAAAATTACTATAATTCTGCATACTTCATTATTTATTTCCTATTTAAAATTCGTTGATTCTGAATATATATGTCAATATCGCCTAAAATGGCGGTTTAAACAAATAGCCTTTCACCCGTCGATATCATCATCTTGTACTGTAGCGATTTGTAGAGTTGTATCGTTTTTAATTAGTTTTTATTTACTTTGTTTAAGTCCAATAATTAGCTTATAATGTGCATTTCAATGTCGAGAGCGTCGGTGGCTCAAAGATTCTGTTCTAATCACGCTGTACTAATGTGATTTTCGAATTTCATATGTACATAAATTACCCGACGTTCTCACGGTGAAGGAAAACATCGTGATGCCTGTATATATCGGCGAAAAAATTCAAAGATATAACGTCAATCCACAGTCCAGCGTGGTTTGACTATGGCCTAGTCACCCTTAGGGTAGGCTTCCCTCAGTAGAGGATTATTCCCAACCGTCACGCCGCTCTGTCCCCAGGTGGAGATGAGAATAAAATGTTTCATCCGTCCCACCTTTTGCGACGAGGGGACGGTTGGAACTTATTTTATTCCATAACGGTTCCATCTGTCACCTTATTGGTGATAGTGGGACTAAAAGGTGGGACGGATGAAATTTTTTATTCTCACGTATTTTAGGGGTCAGCTGGGCCGAAACTTCAACATGCAGCGTATAATGGGTTTCGCGACTGGTATCGGAGCGCCCGTTCCGTTAGATCCTGCGCGCTCCGCGACGCGCCTGCCCCCCGGCCACGACGACTCCGCCCTCGACGAAGAGAGGTAGCACATTACATCATAAGTCATACTAATATTATAAATGCGAAAGTTTAGATGGATGGATGGATGTTTGTTAGAGTTTGTAGCCTAAACGGCTGAACGGATTTCGATGAAATTTGGCATAGACATAGAAGATAGTCTGTAAGAACACATAGGCTACTTAGTTTTGTTTAATTCCACGTTGACGGAGTCGCGGGCGAAAGCTAGTAATAAATAAATAAATTGTTTATTACTTAAAATCATACATTTTTACAATTAGGTATCCGTTGTTCATATACCACATTAATTTATTTATTTGAAAGGTCAATTGCATGTCCAAAGTACACAGCCAAAGAAAAATAAATAAGCAGAACATACAGATAACAGGCGTGGCGTACATGGCGCTCACAAGAAAAAGATCTTTTTTAATAAGAAACAAATGAAATAACTTTCACGTTTATTTATTCTATCTATGCATATAATAAAATTGGAGTGACAGACAGACAGACAAAAAAAAACTGACCTATTTTTAATATTGTGAAAATAATTATCCTAAAGCATGTAACTGTAATTTTTTATTGAAAAAACTAGCTTTCGCCCGCGACTTCGTCCGCGTGGAATAAAAAAAAACAAAAGTGAGTAGCCTATGTGTTCTTCCAGACTATCCTCTACATCTATGCCAAATTTCATCGAAATCAGTTCAGCCGTTTAGGCTACAAACTCTAACAAACATCCATCCATCCATCCATCCAAACTTTCGCATTTATAATTAGTAAGATATACTGTGATTACTGACATAACAAAATGTGTTAACGCTTTATAATATAGTCGTATAGATTACAACAGGTTATCAGGTTTTATAACGGATACTTTCTCGAGAATTTTCGTGCTGTGCCCTCAGTAGGTATGTATGTTGCAGCACTACGCCGTCGACGTCCGGGCAGACGCCGGCGCAGCACAGCGCGGCGAGCGCGGAGGAGGCGGCCGCTACCAAACACTACATCAGACAGAACAGGCAACGACTGCTCTATTATATAGAGGAGACTAACGAAGGCAGGGGATTTATCAAGGTAAAGGTAATTATTTCACTTAATCACCAACTTAGGTACCCACTGAGGGGTCCTCTAAGGTAGGTAAATGGGATTCGAACCCAGGACCTGTAGATTACAATAAGGAACAAACTATATTATATTACTAGCTGTTCCCGTGCGGATTTATCTGCGTGAAATTATAAAAACTTTATTTTATTGTTTACATTTGTCAAATTATCAATAGCAAATGTCAAAATATGCTGTAATTGCTGACATCTTAGGCAACAACGAAGTGTGTGTTACGCTTTATTATAATAGTATAGATAAATGCGAAAGTTTAGATGGATGGATGTTAGAGTTTGTAGCCTAAACGGCTGAATGGATCCCGATGAAATTTGGCAAAGGCACAGAGGATAGTCTGGAAGAACACAAAGGCTACTTAATTTTGTTATTTTTTTAAATTCCACCCGGACAGAGTCGTGAGCAACAGCTAGTCTTCAATACTTCTTTGGCGCCGATTATAATTTGATAGACGTTAAAAAGAAATTCGGAGTTTAAACGTGGCCTTATAAGACGCAGTTAAATATAATTCCACGCGAACGAAGTCGGGGCCTAGAACCAGTTTTAGTATATTCTTTAATTTTTTTTGTCATATTTGTCACACGATCATCAGAAAACAAATTTCAATCTAATATTCCATAACGCTGTTGTGTAAATAACTCAATTGTCAAATAATTTCCATCAGGAGCTGTGCTTCTCAGCAGACGGTAGGTTAGTCTGTTCCCCATTCGGTCGGGGGATGCATCTCCTGTCGCTGGACAAGGAGTGCAGCGAGCTGTCCCACTGCGTGCAGAACTACCGTGGTCCCGCGCCCCTGGTGGAGGTCGGCCAGAGCCTCGGCATCCACCAGGACCTGGTCGTCAGCTCCAAGTTCAGCCCCCGCCATCATGTCCTCGTCACCGGATGTCTTGAAGGGAAAATAGTGTGGTACGAGCCTTACAGCGGAGAGGAATTGTTTTAATCATCTTACTTCTTACTTATAAATATAAATTGGATGGATGTTTGTTATGTATATCCAGAACGGCTTGATAGATCTCGCTGAAATTTGCAATAAATGTAGAATAAAGAATCTGGAAGAACATGGGTTACAATTTTTTTTCTAATCTCGTTGCGGGGAACAGTTTGTACTAAATGTGAAATTTCGATGTATGGACGTTAGAAAGTATCTCCAGACTCATTAGATCTGGATATAACACAATCTGGCACGGATGTAGAATAGTCTAGAACATATACTACTTTGATTTTTTTTTAATTCCCCGCAAAGTCGCAGGCAAAGCCATTACTTAATAAATTTATGGATAGACTTGTAGTCTTTCATTCCATCAATTGTTGAGACTGTTGTAGTTTTTAGTTTCTTTTAATATTAAACTTTATTAGACAGTTAAAAGTAACTTCTTAATTACTTTCTGGACATAATTTATGTTTGTACTATAACATTGTAAATATGATATGACACTCGATGGCTCCTACATAGATTCATAAGCAATAATTTTACATTTTGTTAATTAACTTGATAATTATATTAATTTGAAATTAAACGATAGAATATCAAGGATCAAGGTAGTTGGCAATTTGAACTAACAATGTCTTAATGATTCATATTTTTGACCAATGAATTAAAATGCCGTAAAATCCTTGTAAAGAGCTTGCGCTTACCTTTGACTAAACTATCGCACGACTGTTTCGCAGCCTCAATTGTTTAAAACTAAAAATCGAATAGTGTGCGCACCTCCATATAAGCTCATAGGAATCATAGCGCGACTAAACAGTTGTGCGATAGTTTGGTCAGTGTGCGCGCGCTCTAAAGATCTTATGAAACTTTGACAAGAGAGAACTAGTCAGGTGTCATCATTTAGTTTGAATTTCCACCAACTTGGATATCCTTGTTGGTCTATAGTCTATATTCATTTGTAAATATTCAATTTTGATAAGTCACTATGTTGATGTAAATTTAGTAATTTCTTTCAATAAGGTATGTCATTTATCAAGAAAACTTCATAGAATAACATTTTTACTATATCTATCAGCACAATAAATTCATATTCCTACAATATTCATAGTTGTGGATTAAAAAAAACATTTTATTCAATAACAATGGATGTTCTAATCTTCAATAGACGTAAAAAAATTGTGAAAAAAATAAATGTAATGTTTGTTTGACAATTTGTTTAGACATGTCCTCCCTCCTTCAGTTTAGCTACGAGGGTATCAACATCAGGGACAACGGAGCCAGCTTGTCTCACCGGAGGATCTTCGACACTTATCACTTTAATTCTAGATGCTAGATCCACTCCTAGATCTTTAGCTGTTAACTTCTTTAATGGCTTCTTTTTCGCTTTCTGAAAAAAAATATTAAAATCAGCAGATTTAATAAAATTCGCTCCACACTTGACTAAATACAACTATATGATAGTTGTTAAGAATACAACTCTTTGATAGAATTAGAGAATCTGATGGTGTACCAGCTGAACTCTTATTTTAACTTTTTAAGACATTGAGACAATGTACAACAATACTGTACTCAATATTGCTATTACAAGTACTCAGTTTTCGAATTTAATTGTGAGCAGAGAAATGTCTTTGATTGTACCAATGTTGAAGTCGATTTTTTCACAGAGTAAACATTTAATTTATAACCAGACTTACCATAATATTAGGTAATGTGGCATAACGCGGTTCATTCAGTCTTAAGTCAGCACTGATCACTACGGGGACTTTGGTCTTGATTGTCTCTAAGCCACCGTCAATTTCCCGTGTTACAGTAAAACCAGCATCAGTTTTTTCAACCTAGAAAATTTAACAGTATAAATTAAATTAAATAAAAACGCTATTTCATAATTATTCAGATATACAAAGAAAAAAGTTGCAAAATTTTCATGAACTTGAAAGTATGACAAACTTGTTACAAGTTGCTATTTTACCTTAAATATAACTAGAAAATGTACATTAGATAAACACTTCTGATGTAAAAAGCACACAATCAATTCATCACTATCATTATGTAAATATATTCAAATCTCATTGATAAAATTACTCTGTGAAGTAAGGTTATCAGTGGCACAAAATAAATCTGTAATTAGACCAACCTTGGAGGCAAAAGTTCCTTGAGGCCAGTCCAAAATTGCCGCAGTCATTTGTGCAGTTTGATTGGAATCATCATCTATGGCCTGAAAACATAGTAAAATGTGAAAATTTTCTTTACAATTAGTACCAAAGAAACTGTAACACAGTTCTTAAATGGTCACTAAGACAAACTAAGCATAAAATTATTTATTTAATGATAATTACATAATTATTAAGAAAAATTATGTATCTTTTACCTGTTTTCCAACAATCACAATATCAGCTTTCTCATCCTGTGAGAGTTTAGCTAAGATCTTAGCCACATGTAATGGTTGCATGGTTTCATACTCGGCTCCTGCTACTTCGACATGGATGGCTCGGTCAGCACCCATCGCCAGAGCGGTCCTCAAAGTTTCCTATGAACATTCAAAAATATTTTCGTGATTGTTTTACCAATAAAATGTTGCTAAAACTTAAATTAACCTATAAGCAGGTAGTATCTACGAGAATTTAAATAATTGTTATGTACATTTAACCTACTTTTTGATTCCATTGATAGTGAAAGAAAATATCCCTTTATAACTGACTTCCAAAAAGGATTAGGTTCTTAATTTGTCTGAATGTGCAAATGTTTATGGCTAAAAGTCCCTTAACACCAAATGACCTATTTGAACTATTAAAAAAAATTACCTGTGATTGAGTTGGTCCACAAGAAACGGCAATAACTTCACTGGCAAGTTTCTTCTCTTTCATTCTCACCGCCTCTTCCACAGCTATCTCATCAAATGGATTCATGGAGTGCTTAACTCCTTCTGTCACCACGCCAGATTTATCTGGCTTAACTCGTATCTAAGTGAAAATTGTTTCTCTCATTATGGACTACTCAAATTTTTTCTAATATACTGTACTCTTGAAATAAAGCAATAATTGTGTCCTATCCAATTATAACATTATATTTATAATTCTTATCATTTCGGATTTTTTATTTAAAAATAATAAGAAAATGTTTTATAGAAATAACTATTATTCGAATGTTATTTTTTTTATTACATGCATTGTGTATTATTTGTATTCATAGAAATGGATAGTATTAAACAAATAATAAAATAAAAAGATATTATTAAAAGTTTGTATCTTTATTAGTTAGTTCCTTAAAAAAGTTAATGATCTTGAGACTTGATTAACCTTTGTACTTTTGACTTACTTTGACCGCGTAATCGATAACTCTTTTTACTCCGACTAGAACACGAGCCATTGTATTTAGTTTATATTTAATTTAAAGAGTAAACAAAGAAAATGAAATAATAACGAAAATTATAAAGTAAATTAAATTAAAAAGTTCAACAAATCGACGCACGCAAAGTTTTCAGCGGCGAAATGTCAATTTTGACATTTTGTAAAAGAGAGTTGCAAGTATTGGATATAATTCCCTAGGACTTGGGTAAAAATTATATTTACTAAGGTCGGTCCGGTGAAATTCGACGAAAAAAAAAAACGGTGGAAATTGAGTGTTTTCATATTTCGGTTTAGCGTATACTTATAAAAGTTCAGATGGGAAGAAATAAAAAACTTTATTTTTATTATATTGTAATATTTGTTAAATTTAATAACTCCTAATAGTAAATGAATTACTCTTACAATAAATCTTGTAACTAAATATATAAAAATATTTAAAATTTGAATTCCTTGTATTTCTTCGCCTGCTTTGAGTCCGTATTCTGTTGACGTTTCCTTTTGTTCTGTAAAAGAAAACACAAAGTAAAATATAGTAGATAGAATATTTACACTAATCTATACTAATATTATAAAGAGGAAAGATTTGTGTTTTTGTATGTATTGAAATAACTCAAAAACTACTGGGCGGATTTTAAAAATTGTCACTATTAAAAAGCTACGTTATCAGTAACATAGGCTATGTTTTTAATTTTTTTTAATTCCACGCAGGTGAAATCACGCGAAGTGTATGAAATATAGTTTTTGTATAAAATATTCCATTAGTGTATAAAATAAAGTAGTTACCTTCTGTCTTGCGACATGGTCTGCGAGCATATCTGAGAGGTCCTCCTTGTGCCGGGGTCGCTGCTCGCGCAGATGTCGCTCGTAGCGCGCCGCCACCGCCTCGGGCTCCAGCTCCAGCTCGGAGGGGTCCAGCGCCACCTCCACCACGCCCTCCGCCGCGCCCCCGCCGCCCCCGCCTGTCGCACCCGCGCCCCCGACCCCGCCACTCGCACCACGCTTGCCTAAAATGAGAAAAAAAAAATCGTGTATCATAAAAAGATTTTGGTAAAAACCTCACAATTTTTTACATTTATAGAAACTGTATTGTAGTGATTAGTATATAAAATTAGGGTAAAATTATTAAAAACCACTAATTTAGAAAACATTTTTATTTTTTTAACTTAGGATAAATTGAGGGTTATACGCAAAAGCAAATACGCTTCCGTGGTTTTTGTTTTTTTTTTACTAGGCATAAATTGTTGCTAGTTTAATTATTTAAAATTTGGTATGCTTCATTTAAAAAAATTGGACAGAAGCGGATTTGCTTTTCTTTATAACTCATAATAATGATGATGTTTTATAAAGTACTAGCTTACGACCGCGATTTTGTCCGCGTGGAATTTAATGAAAAACAAAAGTAAGTAGTCTCACATAGACTTTCTTTCTTTCAGACTATCCCTACATTTATGCCAAATTTCATCGAAATCCGTTTAGCCGTTTAGGCTACAAACTCTAACAAACATCCATCCATCCATCTAAACTTTTGCATTTATAATATTAGTAAGATATAGAAGTATAGATAAGGTAGAAAGTAGTGAGTTCGTACCTGTGTTGGCGGCGTTGATGTCGTATACGTGTGTGGAGGCCATCATGCCGGCCGTCAGCCCCACGCGCCGCTCCGGCAGCACCTGGTACAGCGCCGGCGTGTCCCCGCTACACAACACAACACAACACATAATAAGAAAAAATACACATATCCAGAATTCCTATTTTTCCTTCTAATTATTAATTAAAGAATTAAAAACTTTACTAAAAACAGTTAAATAATAATCAATTGCTTAGCCTCAATCCTATTATTTAACAAAAAACATAAAATTGGATGATAGATTTTTTTTTATTTTTTCTTTATTAATTATTTTAAATGTTTCGGATTGTTTGGAAAAATCACGCATTTAAGGGGTATGTGTGAAGACAAGCAGTCCAGCCCAGTCACCCCTTATTAGGGTAGGCTCCCCTCATTGGGGACGTATATCTGATGATGATTTACCCCTCGATATCACTGTCGAGTTTCTTCTTGCGCAGTTCGATAGTGTCTGGTGTCTCAACTCCTGGCGGCACGGAGCTGATGCCGAGCGGCGTCGCCAGACCCTCGCCGGGAGTCGCCGTGCCCGTGCTCGGGGCACCGCCACCCTCCTCCTCGGATCCTGACTCTTCTGCAACAATTATTATTACATAAGTAATAACCTTATTTAAAACATTATTTTACTTTAAGAATAGCAATAAAGGCTTGTTTTTATTGAATTTTACCTATTTTCAAATAATAACCTATTGTTTTGGATTTTTGGAAATATGCAATGGTAGCAAATGGGAACTATGTTTGGATAAAAATCAGATCATAAGGATGAGAGTAATCGATACACCTACATAAAAAAATACGACCTTTCTTTTTCCCTCCTCCTTTTTTAAGTCGGTTAAAAATAAATCACTTTCTACTGAAGTGAATTCTAAATATACTGTAATCGAAACATTTTTACATAGTAATTGGCACGTCGGAATAAAGAGTTATGTTCTGCCCAACGTGCCAACTATAAAACAATGTAGTATTAACGTTATTTTAAACATACCATCTTCAGATTCCTCCTCGGATTCAGACTCCAATTCACCCCACATTGTGCGGTCTATGTCGTGATCCTCATTGTCCTGATAATAAAATATCAATATAAAAATTATTGATTCTAGATGTAAAAGTATCAAACAAATGGGAGAATGTACTCTCGGGTGGAAAAAAAATACAAAGAAGAATTCCGAAAATATGATTCTTTAACCGTAAAAAAAAAATTTAGTACTAAATATGGTTTTAAATAATAGTATACATTTTATATTTTAACTTGGCATACGAGATTACTTTGCTACAGATTTTTTTCGTGAATCGCGCGAAAGTTTGGTTTTTATATAAAAATCGCTCGTTTGCCCCCTTTTGTAATAAAAAAAAAAAAAAAAAAAAAAAAAAAAAAAAAAAAAAAAATCAAAAACTTACGTATTTTTACACTGCACTGGCAGATTGCAAATACGTAAAAACGTTGTCCAAATGGCAAATGTTAAAAACTACTAAACTTAACCAGTTCCCATACTAATGTAAAGCGTAAAACTATGTTTTATGTATAAATCTCACATCCTGTCCGCTGCTCTGATGTCCGAACACATCCCCGTAGAGGGGTTTGCCCGCTTCGTCCACAGGCGGCTTGCCCCAGCCGCCCGCGTGGTAGCCGAACGCGCAACCCTCGGGGATGGGCGCGTTCAGGCCGGGGATCTTCAGGTTGGGGTAGGAGGGGGGCGGCCCGTAACGTTGCTGAGCGATCAGCCACGGCGGAGGCACCTATAATACAAATATATTTTAAAAGAGTACAAATAAATTACAAGTAAAAAAAAAAAAAAATCAAAAACTTACGTATTTTTACACTGCACTGGCAGATTGCAAATACGTAAAAACGTTGTCCAAATGGCAAATGTTAAAAACTACTAAACTTAACCAGTTCCCATACTAATGTAAAGCGTAAAACTATGTTTTATGTATAAATCTCACATCCTGTCCGCTGCTCTGATGTCCGAACACATCCCCGTAGAGGGGTTTGCCCGCTTCGTCCACAGGCGGCTTGCCCCAGCCGCCCGCGTGGTAGCCGAACGCGCAACCCTCGGGGATGGGCGCGTTCAGGCCGGGGATCTTCAGGTTGGGGTAGGAGGGGGGCGGCCCGTAACGTTGCTGAGCGATCAGCCACGGCGGAGGCACCTATAATACAAATATATTTTAAAAGAGTACAAATAAATTACAAGTAAAAAAAAACTTATAGATTTACATTTTTTCCTGATTATACTTTCATATTTTCAAACAAGCGTGCGTTGTTTACAAAAGTACGTCGAAAAACATTAGAAAAAAATATCAGATTTCAACAACAAAAAAATATACGTTACTTAGTTTCATAGTTTAACCGAGAATAATAATAAAAATACTTTAACTAAACTTTCGCATTTATAATATTAGTAATGCGCGGTTCACACTTGTCCAGTACAGCGCTCAATAACCTGTCAATCTACTGGCACAGTGTGAACGCTAACTGGGGAGTACATACAATTTATGACTGGCCGTTGCAACTGTCCAACGGTGCTGTCAACAAGTATACCAGGCATATGATTTTATGATTTTTGCCTGTCAAGCTCCCTGTCAAAGTCTATAAAAGGGATTTTTCTTACTTTCTGTGAGCCAGGTCCGACTGGCATGCCGAGCGCGGTGCGCAGCTCCTCTGATAAGTCTCCAGGCTTCTTCTCGCGCAGCCTCGTCTCGAACTCTTTACCCTCGTAGTACAGATCTCCATGAATAGTCATTCTAGGCTTCGTCTGCCATCTATAATAGATTTATATTTTTATACATTAAAAAATATGTGAAATAGTTAAAAAAAAATTACTAAACATTTCGACTCGTTCAGTATCACCAATTGACTTAGTGAATTCACTTTTACAAGGAAAAAGGGTAGACGAAGTTTATAAAATTATCATGTTTTAGTATGTTGGTATTTGATAGCATATTAAGAAAAACATTGTCACTTACCAATATGTAATCCAAACACAATTATAGACCTAAATTATTTTAACTATAAAATAAAAGTACAACCAGCATTTAACTGGTAACCAATGAGATCAATAGTAAAAGCTATTTTAGATTTTTCTTGATCACATTGTGTAAAAATTTTATTTTTCAGTAATATAACATTTAGTTACAGTGTTGGCCGCTTTATGCGACATGTCATTGTAACCAATGTTTTGTAAATCATCTGTATAGAAATACTAGCTGTTGCTCGCGACTTCGTCCAGTTAAAATTTAAAAATATAGCCTATGTTACTCAGCAATTATGTAGCTTTTTAATGGTGAAAGAATTTTTGAAATCAACCAAGTAATTGAGTTATTTCAATACATACAAGAATCCAAAAATACAAATCTTTCGTCTCTATAATATTAGTATAGAATAAAACTTACTTGAAGAAAGCATCATGTAATTTCTGATAGTCAATATCGATCTTGCCGAGCTTAGGTCGAGTTCGTTCACGCATTTTTGCCTTTAACGTTTTAGTTTCCTCCTTATCTTGTAAAGACGCTCGCATTTCCATAATACCGGTCTTTTTAATAAAATCTGGTAAATCGAAAGGAGGTTTTTCTATACCTCTTTTCCCTTGAAGATACTGTAAATAAAACGTTCATAAAGTAGTTTTCGCAACTTCACAAGTGGATAGACCTTAAGAAACATATATCTCTAAAGCCTGCCAAATACGAAGTTCTTTCTGATCAGTGACCAGTAAAACTGTTTATTTAAAACAACATGTGTAGGCAACATTTTTGTCAATTGAAATGTACAGTTGCAGTTTACCCTAGTTTTAACTCAACAGTTCTGTTAAATTGTCGGCACTGAGTATGTAGCAGACATACTTAAAAACCTAAACTTAGCAACATATTAATAAACCTTTTTTTTTTATAACATAAGGTGGCAAACAAGCAAGCGGCCACCTGAATCCACCGAAATGGAAAGCGACCGCTGCCCATAAACATCCGCAATTGCAGATGCGTTGCCTACTCTTCATTGACGGAGAAGGAGACGAACATAAAGAGGACATATTCCCTTCCCATGTGTCTCCTCCACCGTCAAATCCACTTTTCCTTCCCATCCTTGCCTATTAAGAAAAGGGTGGAAAGGGAAAGGGACTAAAATTAGGCCTCCGGCACAACACTAATCAGACGAAACGCAGAATTGCTTCCACTTCACGCCTGTTTTCTGTGTGGTCGTGGTATTACACCGGGCGAGCCGACCCATTCGTGCAAAGATGTTAAAGCGGGTTCTACCACTGTTAATTTTCTACACTATTTCAGATGAACTGTACAATTTAACATTATTCCTATAAGGAATTGAGAAATAATATGAAAATACCAAGATGTTATTCTGAACTATATTGAAGTTCTAAGTAGATATTTAAAAAACACCAAGTAAACATACCTTCCGTTTATAACACCAATGTCTCGGCACCTGTACAGTATTCCGATGTGCTTTGAGCTGCACCAACAGCTTGGGGTCTCTTGCTGTTACATCATACATTTCAACAACATCAGGACGAGATACCAGCTGTTTTAGCTCAGCCACTGATAACCGGGACAGCTTCTTTAGCTTGCGTTTAGATAAGCGGTCCTTTTCATCTGCTGCATGCTTCTGCAATTACAATATTTTAATAAGCTAGAGTTTAGATTGATTCCAAGAAACGTTTGATTTCAATATTTCTACAATAGAAAGCCACATTATGTTAGAACCATTTGTTAATTTACTGAAGAGACTAGCAATATGCACCTATAATTGACTAGCTTTTGCCTGGGACTCTGCCCGCATGAAATTAATAAAAACGCAGTAAGTAACCTCTGTATTATTCTAGACTATTCTAAATCTGTGACAATTTCATACTGATTTGTTGAGCCGTTCTGGAGATACACAATAACAAATATTTTAGGAAGAAAGTAAGACAAGACAAAGAAACTATATTAATCTTTATTACCAGCTTTCGCTCGCGACTCCGTCCGCGTAAAAAAAAGGAAAGTGAGTAACCTATGTGTTCTTCCAGACTATCCTCTACATCTGTACTAAATTTTATTGATATCTATTCAGCCGTTTAGCCTACAAACTCTATCAAACATCCATTTAAACTTTTGCATTTAAAATATTATAGTAAGTATTATTCCAATGACTTTATAAGCATTAACACACATCTACAAGACAAATTGTTGTTTCTATATGAATATTCACAAACCTCGACAGCCTCCTCATCAGTTGCAAACTGATCTTGCACCTTCTCCTGAGGCTTCGAACTAGATTTAGGCTCTTTGTCAAACTCTTCTTTGATCTCCTCCTTCTTCTCTGTTATCTTGAAAGATTCTAGAATACGATGGAACTGACGATACATTGGCTCCAGTTCATGAAACTGAATATTTTCTTGAACATATCTGGAAAAAGTTACAAAAAATGTTAGCTGTTTTTTGAGTATTTATGCTTATAAAAATAAGAGTTTTTACAAATATAACTGTGAAATACTAACTCAATTTCAACTGCCTTTTCATTTTCCTTATCGCTTGAACTTTTGGTATCCTGCTTTTCATTCTTCTGTTCTTCTTTAATCTTCTTAGTTTCATTTCGCTTCTGTCTTGCTGCCTTCTTCTTTTTCTTTTTGCGTTTATTCTTACTGGATTTGTTAGGTTGATTCTGGAAAGAAAATGGTAAGTATAGCTTTCAGATATCTTGCCAGCTCTTAATGCTACATGAGTTTGAACTGAACACAATTTTAAGTAGCAAGGAAAGAGCATTGCACAACATGACAAAATTAATCTTATTTGTAAACTTTAAAATTCACAGGTTATTCTATTTTTTTTATGTTTTTCATACCTCTTGCTTTGAAATGATAGGTGGTAAAGGTGCCTCAGGAACATTGTCATCATCCGAATCCCCTTCATCTTCCTCCACATCATATTCTGTGCTGATCACTGGTGCTGGAGGGGCTTCTGGTATGTCATCTATTGCTGTTATACAAGAAAATTTAGTTGTAATTAAACTAATGTATGAGAATTCCTGTTCAAGTCAAAACAAAACATATACTTCTTATTAGGTTTCAAAGAAAATTGCCTCATCACAATTTTTTCACTATGCAAAGTAATAATGTTAATGCCTAACACTTACCAGTCTCAGTACTCCCTTCATCACCCAAGGCTGCTTGCCTCTGATCTTTATATGCAAGTGCCTCTTCTAAAGCTTTTGGCAACACTACTCCACTAGGAGTACTTGGCTTAGTTCTAAATTCTTCTGGAGTATCAATTTTCATTGTCAATAATGATGGTAAAGGTTGTGAAAGTCCTTGATCACTCAAGGACTCATCATCTTCTTCCTCAGCATCGTCTTCATCACCATCATCCTGTTCATCATCCCATCCTGGTGGCCCATCAGACCGATTCTGCCTTCCCCAACCTGGGGGTGGAACTGCCTCATCCCAGGGGCCATGCCCCATACCCGGAGGTCCCATTCCTGGTGGCCCCATATCCATACCCATGCCTTTCATGTTCATTCCGCCTCGCATCATATTTGGAGGCATTCTAGGAGGTCCCATTCCAGGTGGACCCATAGGAGGCCCCATACCCATACCTGGAGGTCCCATACCAGGCGGCGGGGGACCCATTCCTGGTGGACCCATGCCCATCATACTTGGCGGAGGACCCATCCCCGGAGGAATATTTGTCGAACCACTGGATGAAGTGACAGGTGGAATAGCCCCTGGAGGGCCCATCGGTAGGGGTGGCATATTGCCTTGTCCCACTGATCCTGGCGGCGGGGGCATTGGCGGAAAATTTGGCACGCCGGGTGGTGCCAATGATCCATTGTTAGGTCCTGTACCAGGAGGCTCCATTGAAGTGAGCAATATTTGCGGTTATTTAAAATTAAACTAATCACACATTTACAACTTATAAAAGGAAATAATTATAAAAATCCAAAATATCGATTTGACGCTTCACGCAGCTTGTTTATGACATTGACAACTCTTTTTTTAATATTTGACATCGAATCAAGTCGTTGCATTTCATCTCCATAGACATGTAAAATGCGTAGCTTTGTTTTGGTGTAGGATTTGAAATAAAATAATGTACACTTTTCGTTTCACAAAATATAAAAGAGTAATCTTATGAATTATAATATATTTATTTCAAGTTAAAACACTTTATAGTTATTAAGTAAATATGCAAAACGATATTCTGATAGTGGCAACAACGACTCTTGATGATGTATGTACTCTTTGGTGATTGGGACATTTTCGATTGGTACAATATTTCGTCATCATACTCTTTGGCCAGCATAACAGAAATAACACTTTTCATCACTTTTCATTTTCAATAAGGGGTAAATTTACATATCACCCGTTTATCGAGATAATCTTAAGTGTATAATCCTTATTTACTTCTCCTGGGAGTGATATTGTGAGAATCTTTGAAATTATAAGTATAAAGTGGCAAAATCAGTATAAGAATATGGCTGAGATTGGCGAAAAATACAACACGAAATGCCCTGGTGTGAAACGTCTGATGCGTGAGGCTATAGAGTTAGCAGAAGCTACAGAAGAATACTGCGCAAGGCCATTGGAGGATAATTTATTCGAGTGGCACTTTACAATACAAGGACCGAAAGGTACAGATTTTGAGGATGGCGTCTACCATGGTAGGATACTGTTACCTAAAGAGTATCCTATGCATCCACCGCATATCATACTATTAACACCTAATGGAAGGTTCGAAGTTAACAAAAAGATTTGCTTGTCTATATCTGGACATCATCCAGAGACATGGCAACCTTCATGGTCGATAAGAACAGCTCTTCTGGCTCTGATTGCATTTATGCCAACACCAGCGGAAGGCACTATCGGATCGCTCGACTACAGTCCAGCAGAACGCAAAATTCTGGCAAAGAAATCGCGAACTTGGTCATGTTCAGAATGTGGGGAAATAATAAACTTGTTATCTTCAACAGCAGCTAAACCCTTAACTGAGGAAGAACAGTCTGTTTTGAACCAAATAGCGTTTAAAGGTGAAGATGAGCAAGCAAAGCCACCTGTGGATGAGACAGCTGCAGAAGTTGAGCCGCAAGTGATTGAATCATCGGACAACAGTACTACATTCTTAGATCAACTGACGGAGATTCTTGTAGCATTGCTTGTTGGTGCGATTGGCATATTCATATACAGACGCTGGAATACACATCAAACTGCAGCCGGTGATGAAATGTAATACACTTGAGATTTCTAAAGTATTTTAAGATAATGAATGTTAAACATATTTACCTTATAGTACTTACAGACATGTTTTTGTTAACAAAAGTCAACAAACACACTGTAGTAAAACATCAAAATTATTCCAGTCTGCCGCTGTAAGTTTTTGAGACAAGAACATTTCAATTATATTGATTAGCTTTTTAAAATGTAATTTTTAAGTCAATACATTGCACATTTTAGACTACTTAGTCATAATAAGTGTTTGTTTTCTCTTTAAATCACTTTATAGATCTTCTAAATTTGATATTTCAAATTGACCTGTTAAAATTTACTGTTTTTAAATAATTGACGATAAAAAAAATGTAGTTGTACTCTTGCCAGTGTCCCAGAGTGGGACTTGGATATTATCATAATGGAAAATACTCCATTATGATAATTACATAAATCTTTTAAATGTTTATATAGTTTATTTAGTAGTATTGAAAAATATTTTGTTCATGTAAAGATTTATAATGTATTATAAAATTCTTTTTGCTATGGTATACCATGTAAACAATTTTTGTGATTATTGTAGATGTAAATTATTTATTTTTTAGGAAAAAAAGTAGTTTGTATAAAAAATGTGTTCTAAAGTAAATATAAATTGTGAACATTATTTAGTAAATGAAAGATTTTATTTCAATTTTATTTAAGTGTTGTATATTTTTAATAGTAGTTATTGTGACTTCAAAAACCCACATTTTTATAACAAAACATGATATAGTTTTTCGATTAAATCAAATACAGTGATGTCTATTTTTTTTACAAGCATTTGAAATTGTAAAAACTTGTGAGTTGGAGATTTTTTTATCTGTGACATTTGACTGATGTTTTATTGTGTTCATGGAACTGCAAACCATAAAGCTTTCATTTACTGATAGCCTGTTCCTATATGTAATTTTTAGCGACATTCCAAGAGCTTAATTACGTATATTGTACATTATATCATTTTTTAGCAATTGTTAGATATGTCTATTGATAATGTATATTTGCAAAATAGTTTTTTTTTAACTATATGCTTTTAAATTTTTTTGTGTCATTAATTAAATTTTGGACATTCTATTATTACTTTATTTGACATCCTTTGTCCCGTTAGTATGCAAAATTAATTTGTAAGTAGAGTCTCATGTGAAATTGTAAACCACGATAAAGTATGGATGGCACTGCTCAAAAATCTACTACAACAGCTGCACATAATATACCAATATTATAAATGCGTAAGTTTGGATGGATAGCTGTTTGTTTGCACAGATGTAAGACATAGTCTAAAAGAACACAGGCATTTTATTTAATTCTGTGCAGGAGAAAGCTAGTAATTCAATAAAACAAGAATTTAGGATAATGAATGTTTATTAATTAAGTTACAGAAGTTAAGAGACATAACTTTCACCTATAATGTTTAATCATAGTAACCGGATGAATATAGAATTATTGAGTTATTTTAAATTAAATCTGCCACATTCATTGGCATTTCGTCAATCTGAGTAGAGTAGTACTGTTCAATATCTCTCAGAATTCTGATATCATCTGATTTCACAAAATTGATGGCAACACCTTTACGTCCGAAGCGGCCGGAACGACCAATCCTGTGGATGTACAGCTCACGATTGTTGGGAAGATCGTAGTTGATAACTAGCGATACCTGTTGCACGTCAATACCTCTGGCCCATACATCTGTTGTTATTAGGACACGGCTGGAAATATAAAACAAAATACAATCCACGGATTATCAAAGAAAGTAGGTCTATCACGAATATTTCCACGACAGTGGCGAGTATGTTTTTGTTGCAAGGCACTGCATAAATCTTATAAAAATGTTGTCGATTACGTTACGAAAATATTCTCACGAATGTTCATGATAGCTCTGTAAATGTTATTTATTATATCATAGTTGTTACCACACTAAAAAACAATTGAATTAAAAGGGAAACAATTCACACCCATAATTTGAAGGACATCTATTTGGCACATGTTGTAAAACTATAGTAAAAATCATACCTTTGTCCAGAACGAAACTCTTTCATAATATTATCTCTCTCTTTTTGCGGCATGTCTCCATGCATGGAGCTGACTGTAAAGTTTGCTTCTTGCATTTTCTGTGTAAGCCAATCCACCTTCCTCTTGGTGTTGCAGAATATGACTGCTTGAGTTATAGTCAATGTGTCATACAAGTCACATAATGTGTCAAACTTCCACTCCTCCCTTTCCACGGCCACAAAGAATTGCTTGATGCCTTCCAATGTCAATTCATCGCTAGAAAGAGAAACAAACACTTTTAGATCTGATATTACACTAGTGAAGTGTAAATTATGTAGCATTAAATGTTTAAAAGGAAATTGTGCTTTATCTACTAGGTACTACAATAGTTGCATTGAATATATGAAAAACATTAACAAAAATACAAACCGTTTGACCAAAATTCTGATTGGGTCTGTCATAAACTTTGAGGTCATTTCAAGTATCTCATGGGGCAGTGTGGCAGAAATAAGCACAACCTGAGTTGCTGGTGGCAGATAACGGTACACATCATAGATTTGTTCTTTAAAACCCTTGTTCAACATCTCATCTGCTTCATCAAGCACCAGCATTTTAATTGACCTGGTGCGCAGTACACGTCTCCTTATCATATCTGAAAGTTTACATTTAAGATGTACAAATTGTGGGACCCTAAAAACAAAAACTGTAAAATAAGATATAGGACCTACTTCAAAAAGAACCATAACAAAGGTAGCCCTTTCCCTAGAACTAGCCTAGATTATTTGCTAGCAATCCCATCGTACAAATCAGCCTTTCAGCAAGAGAACTTAATTTCTATTATGACTTAATGTTGTGTAATAAAAATTGAAATATGTCGATATTTCTATTTTTCTAAGGTAAAAAATAACAAAATAAAGTGTTTACATACCAAATACTCTTCCCGGAGTACCAGACACTACATGTTGACCATAATCCAGCTTCCTTATATCTTCTCCAAGGTTAGTGCCGCCGATACAAGCATGACATTGTACGTTCATAAAATCACCCAAAGCAAGAATAACCTTCTGAATCTGTGTGGCTAACTCGCGTGTAGGCGATAACACAAGCACTTGAGTCTCCCTGAGCGTAGTATCCAGAGACTGCAATATTGAGATCGAAAATGTTGCTGTTTTGCCGGTACCAGACTGGGCTTGAGCTATAACATCTCTACCCTTCACTATTGGCTGAATACTTCTTTGCTGTATAGCAGACGGCTTCTCGAAACCTAAAATTATATAAAACGTGTAGATACATAGAACTACTAGAATATAAATCAAAATATTCTTATCATTATTACCGTAAGTGTATATCCCTCGAAGTAACTCGTCTCGCAAACCCATTGAATCAAATGTTGGAATGACTTCCACATCTTCACTCGTGTCGAATTCTACATTCGACAGATCTTCCGATATTATCTTACGATTAAATGATACTTCTGACGATGTCATGTTTATAACTAGTCTTTAAATTATTAGATATTACACTAACTTTCTAAATAACGAGGCTATGTTACTCAAACAAAAATGGAAACACGAAAAGAAAAATACGCGTTTTCTGTCACCGAGGGAAAGCAAAGCAATTTTTATAATCTGTTACGGTTGTCTTTGGCTGGTTTTTGAATCCAACACAGATTATATAATTTACCTATAAATCCTTCTTTTACTAAAATTGGACATGATAATGCAAACTTAGGTTCCAAATTCCTGTTATTTACATGGAGCATAATCATTTTTAATTGAAACGCTTTTAATACGCACCTGCACATTTTTATTTCCCTGTCAATAAGGACGAAACTATTTACCACAACAAAAATACTTGTAATCTTCGGTTTCTGCTATTTTTAAAACATTAACTAGTGGGAAAATCTCTTAAATTAGCAATTTATTTAAACCAAAAATAAGTTAAGAACATAAATGATGAACGTAATTTTAGCATAACCTGAACGTTCTTAACAACGCATTCAGATTTCAAGTTTATTTGTGGCCAAAATGAACGATTGTATTTGGATTTTGAACGAATCAAAATGGATGCTGGGTGTGAATGAACTATGTACTGAAAAACGAACAGCTTTTTATCGAGTTGTGTCGTGGGTCCGATTATAATCGGGAATCCGGCGTTGCGGTTTTGTTTTGTAATTGTTAAGATAGTGACAAATCTGTAAAAGTGTTGTTAGTTATAGGATTGTTCGTAATAATAGTTCAAATTGGCAATCACCGTGTCGGTAATGTGTTTATACGAATCTTCGTCCGATACCTATCAGACGAGCTTCCCGCAGGTGGCCCTATTAGGATGAGGACTTTGACGGAAATACTAAGTGTCGATCTGATTCCACGACTAGTTAGCGAGGAGCCGATCGCAGCGCAGAGAGCGACATGGCGATTCTGTTTCATCTAAAGTGTTGGTCGTGTGTAGCGTAGTGGAGCGCTCAGAAATGAAATGCATATACAGGGAGGAACGGATACAACTCTGACAACATGTACCAAAATGACAGAAGAAGTAGACAGAAGACATGGTGTGAATGGTAACAGCAGTAGCAAAGTGAGCGAAGATGTTTCTGGTCACAATTCTACTCTCGCTGCGACTGGTGGAAGGCTTAAGTTCTTCAAAGGTAAGTCTCTATCACTCTCTTACTGGAGTTGAGCTAATTGTCAGTTACAGATGTTTGTTACCATTATGAGTTGATAAAAACTAGAAAGTCATTCATGCTCTGATAATCATACACAGGCAGATCTGAGTGAGCTGTTGCCAATTGTGTGAATGCAGCTTCTCTGCTATTGTTGTTAGTTTTGTAAGAAGATAGGTGCACTCTAGTGGAAACCAATTATCTTTATTTCACAGCTTTACTCACACACTCTTATTGTGATGGTAATAAGACCATTTTTATCTCATTAACTTAATAGGAATTAGGCATAAATTATTTTGAATAAATAAACAGCTTCTTTTTCGTTTTCTTAATATTATATGTAAATATTTGAATACTTTTTGCTTATCATAAAAAATATTGTTTATGAATACAAATAATATCTCT
The DNA here is from genome assembly GCA_029286645.1 of Papilio protenor. Lineage (NCBI taxonomy): Eukaryota > Metazoa > Arthropoda > Insecta > Lepidoptera > Papilionidae > Papilio > Papilio protenor. The sequence goes on along the minus strand of JAGSMZ010000031.1, from coordinate 913,401 downwards.
TTGTATTATTGTAAGAAATTGAAGAACTCATACTTTACATTATGTGAGAATAAAAACTTGATAAAACCTCTAACACAAATACTTCTTTTTATTACTACATGAATTGATTTAGTTTAAACTTATGATAAACAATATACATTTTCATAACCTTTTAATATGGAATTTAAATCTTTTTTCAATTTATGCCATCATAAAATTTTATTGCAACATTGACTTCAAATGATATTGAATAAATTTGATTTTTCTGTTATGATTCAACTACTTAAGTAGCAAATAAATTAAGGATGTGTGATCCTTATCTAACATTTTGATTTCTTGCCTAAACTGATTTTTTTTTAATATCCACTAAATTATTTGAAATATGAAGCAAAGGAGATATCTTAAATATTTGATGACTTTCAATCCAATGGATTTGTTTTCTGCTAATTTGGTTAATCAATTAAATGTGTTTAAAGATTTAATCATTTATTTAACTTTGTTTTTAATAGTAAAGTACAAAAGTACTAAAATTGCTATTAATGAATTCATATAATTAATTATTCAAGCTTGTATTCATTTACATATATTATGAACATTTTGTAAAGGATTATCAAAATGAAAATGATGGTGTTTGGTTTAAACTTTACATAATAAGTATATTTACCTAAAATAAAACTTAGTTTAATTTTATTATCTGTAATATATGTGTTTAGTATGTAAAAAGGTAACTATAAAATTTTATGTAGTTTATAAATCAGCCAAGCTTCAATCAATCTTGTATTTAGCATTAGCACAGTTTTAGTTGATGAATATGCCAATGTTTATGCATATTAATATATGTTAAACAGATTTAATAAGGTTTTCCTACTACAGAAAAACAACCTGCTGGCCCTGTACTATATGTGATTTGAATGTTTTAATGTTTTTGTACTTAAAATTATATAATTTTGATGGTGTAATTGTAAGAAAAATCTTGCAGACTCCTAAATTTGTTTATTCATGTTATTTTTGTTAGAAGCTGGTTCTTTATGCTTGACTTTAGTTTGACCTCAAAGCAGGTGATACTAAGTACCCAAATCTAATTATAGGAAGGAAAACAAAATGATAATTTTGTGTAACTCACAAATTTATTCCTAATGTCCCTAATTGGATACTTAATTGTAGCGTCCACACTCATACTTGAATGGAACAAAACATGTTGAAAAACAAACAATATGATAGTATTGAATAAGGGAAGAAGTGTTATCATGGACTTGAGTCAACATTGCACTTGCTTAGAATAACAAAGCAGACAGGTGATTACCGCATTTGACAAGAACAAATATGGCCGACTGCCTCTATCATTGTTTACTGTAGTTTAAGGGAAACATTGATATGTGTTTCTAATTGCAGTATTAACTCATCCCATTAAAACAAACAATCTTCTATTAAATTTATATTGTGTTTATTTCTGGCCTTTAGTTAAAGTATTTAAGGTTTAAAATGATGTTAATAATGATAATATTGTCACAATTTTCAGATGGCAAGTTCATCTTGGAGTTGGTGCGCGGAAGCGCGCGCGAGGGCGAGCGCGCGGGCTGGGTGTCGGTGCCGCGGAAGACTTTCTGGCCGCCCGCCGCCGCGCCCGCCACGCCGCCCGCGCCCCCGCCCTGCGCCTCGCTCTCCGTCTCCGACGACAACAGCTCCGTGCAGTCCTCGCCCTGGCAGCGCGACCACTGCTGGAAGCAGGCCGCGCCCCGACGCAACATATCCAAAGAGCTAGCCATGTACTACTGCAGGCCCGCCACCCTGCATAACGCCGCCATCGACGCGCCCGCGCGCCTCAAGCGCCGCCGCCCCTACGACACCGGTCACCTCGACGCCGCCGCCCTCCTCAACGGCAACGCGCGCCGGGGACCCATCAACGGCGTCTGCGACAAGAAACGCAACGGCGAGCTCGCCGCACACGAGGCGAAGCCCTGCGGCGGCGAGGACGTCGTCGACGCACCCTCCGATCCCAAAGCGAAAACGAACGCAGACGACGACAGGAGGACGGACTACGACCGTGAGAAATATTTCCATATGAAACTCAAGAAACCATATCAGTATCATAAGTTAAGGGTGTACAAAAAGACGCGGCCTCCGATACGACGCAAGTTGCTGACTGCGACCATCGATAAGCTCCGCGAGAAGTCTTCCTCGCTGCCGGTGATCGTGAACGCGAAGCTGGCGAACTGCCGGCAGGAGCACATGATGGTGTCGCCGCGGAAGCGCATCCTGCGCGAGATGGAGCGCGTCAGCCTCGAGGACCAGGCGACGAAGCGGCGCGCGAAGACGGTGCCGGCGCTCAGCACGGCCTCGTACCCGCCCTCGCCGGGGCCCAGCCACGCCGCCAAGCCGGAGCCGGCGCGGCCCAACGGTACCGCCCCTCGCAAGGAAACGCCCTCCAAGAACGTGTGCAGCTACAGTATTCATTCGCTACTGAATCGGCCGGACGACAGTCCGTCGCGTCGGTCGCCGCAGTCGTACGCTCCGCTGCTGTCGGAGTCGCCGGGCGCGGCGCAGTCGGACGCCAGCGGCAGCCCGGACGGCTACCGGTACCGGTACGGCGCGCTGGGGCTGAGCTCGCCGGGCCCGCCCACGCCGCCCGAGCTGCGGCACCCGCGCGCCTCCGCGGCGGCGGCGGCGGGCGGGTACGCGCGCGCCTGGCCCGCGTACCGCGGCGGCGACGTGTACGCGTATCCGTACGGCTACGTGCCGCTGTACCGCGCGCCGCCGCTGTGGCTGCAGTACCCGCCGCACGCGCCGCACGCGCCCGGCCCCTGGGCCCCGCTGCCGCACCCCCACCCCCTGCTCACCGACCACATACCCAAGGACGAACACACCTCCGGTTAGTACCTTGTTGCTTTACTATTAAAAAAGAACTTAAAAATATTGGATATGTTTTTGTGGTGAAATGAAGATTATATGTGATTAGTTTAAAAAACAAAACTTTTCTCCGTTTCAGATTTGCCGTTGAATTTGTCGAAACATTGAAGCAACTTGTTGAAGGCTCACGAAGCTTCGAGACTTTCATTACGATGGTGTGTGTGTGCTGTGAACAACGCAGACCTGTACGACCATGTGCACAAACGCGACAATCCACGAGGAACTCTTACCTTAAATGATTGTAATTGAAGTGTGATCGCGCAGTGTGATGTCGGTGGCTGCTCGCGGGTGCGGGTGTTGTGGGGGCAGGGGTTGGAAGAGAGGGAGGGTGGTGCCGCGCCCTCGCGCCCTCGCGTCCTCAGTCACACGTAGTTCTGTTAACATTCCATTGTCGCACTCAAACGATTGGCGTCCAAAATGTCCAAAAATCGAATCCCACCTAACCCGACCTCCGGTGCCACCACCGCGGCTAATTTTAATTATTACTAGCTGTAACAAATATCGTTTGCGTACCGGCAATTAAAAGTAAAGATCGATATTTTTATATGAAACGTAATTTTTCCGGCGGATCTGGTAGCCTTGAAGCCTATTTACAAAATGTATATTATATACTGAAATATAACTATTTTAGTATAGATGTATGTACGCAGAGTCAAGTGTATTTTCGTACGACTTATTTGTACCGCAAGTTGAATATTTTAATATTGGCTATTATTTTAGGATAAGATAATAAGATGAATCTAAATAAACAAAACAGTCGATTGTTAGCGAACAGTGCCTTGATACAAATGAAGATATTATATGAACATATTTATGAATGAGAAAGTATTAACTTGTAGGTATATATTTATCTTATGTCTACCTTCAATGCAGGCTGAATGTAAATCCTCATCTTCCGCGGCCCGTTACGAACTCGTCAAACAATCCATATGACTAGGTTCGATCTCATTATTTAATTTAGAAAATAAAACGAGGTTAAAGACTACAGTTTTGGGATCAAATTTTGATGTGTGTCAATGTTACATGTATATTAAAATAAAAAGACATTGTATATAATTTGTGAATGGTGTAATATTGAGAGAGGCCGGGCGTTAGATTCTATCAGAGCATGAACCGCTTACGATATATCGGTACGAGTTCAACATACAAATAATAATTATTGTAATTTGTACAGTATTTTTGTATTGAGTATTTTACGGCGATGACGGTTATTGTGTCGTGTCGTGTTGCGGGAGTGCGCGGCGTGCCGTGCCGTGTCGGCTTTGAGATTAAAATGTAGAGCTAGTATACTGCAATGTTAGTTGAAGTGTGGGGCTTATGTATTATAAGAACAGGTAAACGATGGTAAGGGACTGACTTCTGTAACATTATCGTTAATGAAATTGTATAAAATAGTTTTGTAATCGGAGGCCTACTCTAACAAACCATATAGTCCGCCAACAAAGTTGACTTAGTGTAAATGTAGCCTTAATACATTCTGCTCAATTTAATTCACAAAGAATGAGAGTTAGGGAACAATTTCAGGCGACGTCGTCTCGATGGGAGCCGACTGTACTCGTGTCAGCTGTGTCAATGTCGAGGTTTAGCAACTAGCGGATGTTTCCCGTTGGGTCGATCGGCTCAATGGGAATAAAATCCCATTGAACCGTTTGATCGATCAGCCCAACGGGAAATACCCTAACTCGCCGGTTCGCGGTACGTTGCTAAACCTCGATGTGTCACTTCATTGCACATTTTGATAATTTGTAAATGTGAATTGTTTTATATTTTTAAAATTTCTTGCACGCGGACATTTTCCATCATTATTCATTTCGAAAGTGTCCGCGTGCGACGAATACGTGTACAAAAATGTAACGATGTTATGATGTTATTTATATACAACTTGTATTCGTATGCTTTTCAATTTAGTCGGTAATTAGTGTAGGTTTTGGAAATGTTAAAAACATGTTTTTTTGTATGAACGTACATGGGGAATATATTGTGAGATAGGTAGCTAGGAGTGGGAACAAGGAAGTACAGTCAAGTGCCATTGGAATGCAACGCTGTTGCGAGCTGCAGTCCGCTCCGTCGACGGCGAGGTCGCGCCGCTCTCGTTGCTAATGTCAAATATTTTTGTATGTGAACGTGTAACCTATGAACTATGTGATAGCGCTTTTCGAATAAAGTGAGACGTGGCGATGCAGGGGTCAAAAATCCACTTAAAACATATTTATCATACGGAATAATAGCTATTATCCATTTATCGTAAGATGTAGTTATGTACTCGAATAAATATAACTTTTTAAAAAAGAACAATTTTCTTTTATTTAATACTTATATCCCATTGGTCCCCGACACTCTGATAGCTGCAATGAAGTGTCACGGGATATCAAGGGGCTCTTCAAGTTGTAAATGGGGGTTCATAAAAATTTTATTTGGTTTCGAACATCCGTATGTGCGCTAGTATGAAGCGCCATTAGTAAATAAAAAATCACCAAAATGGATAAACATTAATTTGATAATTATGTGATGAAATAATTTATACTTGAATCCAAAATAATAATGCTTATTTTTCGCTATAAAGAAGTTTCCTCGTGCGATCGACAGAGTAAACATGAGAAATAACACGCATAGCGCGTTTCATTCCCACCGACAAAAAAATGATTGGGAACCTTCGATTTAATCCAATCTGCGCACGAACGTGTGATAATTTTGATTATTTACAACAAATAAAATTATAGTCAACAATTTGTCTTAAATTGTTGACTATAATTATATGTTCATTGCACCCAGAAAATATGAATAAATAATAAAATAAAATAAAAAATAATTATATTCAGTTTGGTTATTTTTGGAGTGGTAAAGTAAGGATCGATGGACTTTTAGGGACAGAAAAACAATAACACTTGGTAAAAAGAAAAAAAACATTATTCCGATTTGTGCTTTATTTATGAAAAAAATTGTAAATTATCCTACAATGAATCTCCGAATGAAATAGACTTACATATCGTTTTATGTATCAAATACATTATTTTGCTCGTCGCCAGATCAAACCACATAAGAACAATATAGTTTTAAAATTATTATCTACAGAATCCGTTCTCGGCGATTCGATTACCAAAAATACAATCTTCGTTTGGAGAGCGCGGCGGGCGCGGGGGGCGCGACGGGCGCGGCGGGCCGGTGGGCGCGGGGGGCGCCGGCGGTCGCGGGGGGCGGCGGACGTATTTACACGGCGAATGTACAAGGGCGGGCGCTCAGCCGAGCAGCGCCTCCATCGTGTAGGGGTGCGGCGGGTGCGGCGGTCGCGGCGGCTCCTGCACCAAAACACATTACTTGATATTGCACATATTTCGTAAATATAGATATAGAGATGTTATTGTTTTAAATTATTTTAAATTAAGAAACGTAAACCACACCTGTCAGTCGAGGATGACAAGCTGCAGCGGCGGCGCGGCGGCGGGCGCCTTGCCGGGCGCAGCGCCCCCCGCGCCCACCGCGCCCCCCACGCCCGCCGCGCCGCGCATGGCCCGCCACGGCGCGCGCGCCCCCCGGCGCAGCTCGCCGCTGCTCAGTGTCCGTCGACCCGCCCTATAACACAAATAATCAATTTTAGAACAAAAATGAAACCACTAGAAAACGCTTTTACATAACAACAATAGTTAAAAAGGGTGAGTAAGTGTAGAAACTAACTTGGCGAGGTCGGTGGCTCTGAAGTAGAGGTCATCGGGGGCGTCCATCCACGAGATAACGTGGCGCCGGCCGCCGCGACCCGTCAGGTTCGTCGGCTTGCCGTTTACCTGCACAATACACATTCTAATTTTCAATCAAAATCCCGACAGCAAGTAAAAATTTGGTGATTTTTCAATATATTTTTAGACAGTACTTTGACAAGACTAAACAAAGAACATTATTATGTGTTAGAAAGCAGTATGTATGTGTGCAGTGTACTGACGTGTGTGAAGACGTGCGCGGGCAGCGGCTGGCCGGTGGCCTGCGCGCGCGCGCACATGGCGGCGTACTGCTCGCGCGAGGGCCGCTGCATGGGCGCGGGGTGCTTGTTGGGCCGCTTGGCGGGCGGCGGCGCGGGCCCTTCGCGGCCCCCGGCGCCGACTCCCGCTCCTGACACATACACTCTCATACATACTATTCTACACTTGCCTACTTAAATATACATTTACAAAACCTTAGAAACTTATATACGCTTTCGGTTTTCCATGTATTGAACCATTATCATCACCAGCTCACTATACTGGGGACGTATAGTGAGCTGATGATGATTAAGTAGTTCGGAGTCTACCCTAATTAGGGTTGATTCATAGTATTGAGGAATAAGTGATTTTTTTAAACTAGCGTATACAAGCATCAAAAAATTTGTAAATCTATACATTTTATTCAGTTGAAGTATCATGGTAGCAAAAGCTTTTGTATGTAACTCGTGTCACACAAGAGATTTCAAACTAACCTGGTGCTGTTCCATAGAGAAGCATTAGGATAAGATAAATATTAAAAACTATTTTTTAGACTATAGAAATTACAGTTTGAAGGACAGAGTTAACTCCATTTCATTGTTTCTGATATAATCTGATATGAGTTTTAGCATATGTATGTGTATACTGACTGTCGAGTCCGTTGATGTCGTCGTAGGCGCGTCTCTTGAGCGGCGGCTGCGGCGTGGGCGCGGGCGCGGGCTCGCTGCGGCGCGCCTCCAGCTCCGCGCGCGACGCCACGCGCTCGTACATCAAGCTACCATCTACATACACAATATTATTAACAATTATATAACATTATTCGATATGTTCATATAATTATATGGCTTTAAAATTCTAACATAAATAAGTTACTAAATATTTCATACAAGTTTTTAAATAGCATTAACTAGCTTGATTTTCATGGAGTTTTTATACCTCTGGTGTTTTTACTTTTTTTTAATTGTAATTTTTCTAATAATATAAACGTGAAAGTTTGGATGGATAGATGGATGTTTGTTATTAGGTAACTCCAGAAGGCCTAAACGGATCTTGGTGAAATTTGGCATAGGTTAACATATTTTGAAAGAAGACATGGGCTACTAATAGAGTTTTTTTTTTTATTTCGCGCGACATTTGATAAAAAAAATGTTGTAAACTGTTTTCATTCCGTTTTTTTTATTAAACTAAACTTGGTTATCAACAGTTACCTGGCGCTTTAGGCGGCTTGGGGAAGGCGACATGGTTGGGCGCGGGCATGCGATCGCGCGGCGTCAACGTGAGCCAGTCCTGCGCGCGCGGCGCCGCGCCCCCGTGCGCCGCCGCCAGCCGCGCCGCCACCGCGCCCACCGGCCCGCGCATGCGCGCCGCGCCGCGCACCTCCGCGCCCAGCCCGCCGCCCACGCCGCCCACGCCGCCCACGCCGCCCACGCCGCCCGCCATCGCCACCGTGCCTGCAATACATCGCAATACATTACACTGATACTATGTTCAAATCATACTAAAAAAATATAATAGAAAACACTAACAGCCTTACAAATAACGCGGTATAAAGTTAAACCTAGGAATAAACTGAGTATAAGCAAATATTAGTAAAAATTAATTTATCGCTATACACTTTCGACAGTTAAGAGGCGAAAAAAACAAAAACATAAGAATTTAGAAAAATTAAATGTAAAGCTTCTGATGATGTATTTACGGTGCTGATATATTTAATTTTTTTTTGTATGTCTTCTATCCCCAAGGCCGAGTTTGTTCCTAGTAATCTCCGTAACGGCTGTACCGATTTTGTTGACACTTTTACTGAAAAGTAGCTGATATGTACCGGAGTAACTTAGACTACATTTTTAATACCACACTAGAGGTGTCGGGCAACAAAGTAGTGTATAAGATCAGTACTCACACTCATGCTTGACCTGGTGCAGGTTGATGGGGGAGAAGGGCGAGCGCGCGTAGTGCCGCGGGCGGCGCAGCGCGCGCGCGAGGCGGCGCGCCAGCCGCGTGAAGGGCGACGCGCGCAGGTAGAAGGCGGCGCGCGTCTTCATGACGGGGCGCGCGCCCTCGCCCGCGCCGTGCGCCGTCGCCACGTGCCGCGCCAAGTGCGCACGCAATTTGAACTCCTGATACAGATACAAATTTATTATAATATTAGCTTTCGCCATGATTATGTCTGTGGAATTCAAAAATAACAAAACAGCTTATATATTCTTCCAGGCTACCCTCTCCATCTATGCCAATTTTTATCGATATCTTTTCAGCAGTTTAGGCTACAAACTCTAACATCCATCCATCTAAATTTTCGCATTTATAATATTAGTATGATAAACAAGGATGTATACTAATTATAAATGTATCGAAATATACAGGACGGTACACACTTGAATTGTAGTAGGCATTAATAAGAAGAAAAACTGCATTTTGCTTCTTTGAATAAGAGACAAACACAGAAAAAGAATAGCTGCTGGCGCCACATACTACAAACTTCCAGTTTTTCTTCTGTGATATTTTCCTCAGACAATGTTTCCATTTTTGATGGGATAAAAATGCGCTGGGACAGCCATATGAAGGGTTTAGCATTTGGAGAGCCTTTTCCTGAGGTGCCGTATGTTGTGGTGCGGTATTGTATTGTGCCGTAAGTTACCGTGCAGTGTAGAGTAGTGTATAGTGCTGTGTGAGTGGTGCAGTGTTGTATGTGTGTGTAGTGCTGTGTGCCGTGAAAATGGTGCGGTGTTGCGTGAGTGGTGCAGTTTGGTGTGAGTGGTGCAGTTTGGTATGAGTGGTGCAGTTTGGTGTGAGTGGCGCAGTTTGGTGTGAGTGGTGCAGTTTGGTGTGAGTGGTACAGTTTGGTGTGAGTGTTGCAGTCTTGTGGTGCGGTGTACCTTGGCGCAGTTGAGCACGGTGCAGCGGTGCGGGCGGTGCGAGGCCGACAGCGCGGTTTCGTCTCCCTCGCGCGCGCCCTTCGCCGCCTCCGCCTCGCTTTCACCGAATACGCCCGCCGTCTAAAGCAATTTTAAAAGTTTTATTAAAATAACAAAGAAATTTACATTTACCACAGATAATACAATACTAGTACTTACGTACTAGGCGCGACTCCCCACGTAGAATTAAAAAAAGTAGCTTATATTACAACTAGATAATATCTAGTAATAATCATAGGTTATACAAAGGCTATATTTATTATTTGATTTTTTAATTCTATGCTGACGTAGTCGCGAGTTAAAGCTAGTTATATATTATGTATAAATGAGAAATGTACATAGTAATTTAATCTGTAAGTGGTGTAGATATATAACAATCTATTATATAATAGATATACCTTAAGTCCTCCATATTTCTTCCAGTACTGCCAGCAGGAGCCGCAAAGTCTGTACTGTAAATGTTGAGGACCCCACGCGTACCACTGGTTTGAGTGGTGCAGTTTGGTGTGAATGGTACAGTTTGGTATGAGTGGTGCAGTTTGGTGTGAATGGTACAGTTTGGTATGAGTGGTGCAGTTTGGTGTGAATGGTACAGTTTGGTGTGAATGGTACAGTTTGGTATGAGTGGTGCAGTTTGGTGTGAATGGTACAGTTTGGTATGAGTGGTGCAGTTTGGTGTGAATGGTACAGTTTGGTATGAGTGGTGCAGTTTGGTGTGAATGGTACAGTTTGGTATGAGTGGTGCAGTTTGGTGTGAGTGGTGCAGTTTGGTGTGAATGGTACAGTTTGGTATGAGTGGTGCAGTTTGGTGTGAATGGTACAGTTTGGTATGAGTGGTGCAGTTTGGTGTGAATGGTACAGTTTGGTATGAGTGGTGCAGTTTGGTGTGAATGGTACAGTTTGGTATGAGTGGTGCAGTTTGGTGTGAATGGTACAGTTTGGTATGAGTGGTGCAGTTTGGTGTGAATGGTACAGTTTGGTATGAGTGGTGCAGTTTGGTGTGAATGGTACAGTTTGGTATGAGTGGTGCAGTTTGGTGTGAATGGTACAGTTTGGTATGAGTGGTGCAGTTTGGTGTGAATGGTACAGTTTGGTATGAGTGGTGCAGTTTGGTGTGAATGGTACAGTTTGGTATGAGTGGTGCAGTTTGGTGTGAGTGGTGCAGTTTGGTGTGAATGGTACAGTTTGGTATGAGTGGTGCAGTTTGGTGTGAATGGTACAGTTTGGTATGAGTGGTGCAGTTTGGTGTGAATGGTACAGTTTGGTATGAGTGGTGCAGTTTGGTGTGAATGGTACAGTTTGGTATGAGTGGTGCAGTTTGGTGTGAGTGGTGCAGTTTGGTGTGAATGGTACAGTTTGGTATGAGTGGTGCAGTTTGGTGTGAATGGTACAGTTTGGTATGAGTGGTGCAGTTTGGTGTGAATGGTACAGTTTGGTATGAGTGGTGCAGTTTGGTGTGAATGGTACAGTTTGGTATGAGTGGTGCAGTTTGGTGTGAATGGTACAGTTTGGTATGAGTGGTGCAGTTTGGTGTGAGTGGTGCAGTTTGGTGTGAATGGTACAGTTTGGTATGAGTGGTGCAGTTTGGTGTGAATGGTACAGTTTGGTATGAGTGGTGCAGTTTGGTGTGAATGGTACAGTTTGGTATGAGTGGTGCAGTTTGGTGTGAGTGGTGCAGTTTGGTGTGAGTGGTGCAGTTTGGTGTGAGTGGTGCAGTTTGGTGTGAGTGGTTGCAGTTTGGTGTGAGTGGTGCAGTTTGGTGTGAATGGTACAGTTTGGTATGAGTGGTGCAGTTTGGTGTGAGTGGTTGCAGTTTGGTGTGAATGGTACAGTTTGGTATGAGTGGTGCAGTTTGGTGTGAATGGTACAGTTTGGTATGAGTGGTGCAGTTTGGTGTGAATGGTACAGTTTGGTATGAGTGGTGCAGTTTGGTGTGAGTGGTGCAGTTTGGTGTGAGTGTTGCAGTCTTGTGGCGCGGTGTACCTTGGCGCAGTTGAGCACGGTGCAGCGGTGCGGGCGGTGCGAGGCCGACAGCGCGGTTTCGTCTCCCTCGCGCGCGCCCTTCGCCGCCTCCGCCTCGCTTTCACCGAACACGCCCGCCGTCTAAAGCAATTTTAAAAGTTTTATTAAAATAATCATAGATGTTTATCTTTTGTAAAGGTTAGTTGTATCTGGATTTTATTACACTAGGTCATAAAGTCAAAAAATCAGCCTACAATCGTAAAAATATTGCTGTTATCGTTTAATCTTCATTCTCATTTAAATTACATCAAATTTATAATAATTAAACCATTTTATAAATTAACTAGCTTTCGCCCGCGACTCCGTCCGCGTGGAATTAAAAAAAATATGAGTAGCCTATGTGTTCTAGACTATCCTCTACATCTATGCCAAATATCATCGAGATCCCGGTTAGGCTACAAACTCTAACATCCATCCATCTAAACTTTCAAATTTATAATAATTAAACCATTTTATAAATTAACTAGCTTTCGCCCGCGACTCCGTCCGCGTGGAATTAAAAAAAACGAAAGTGAGTAGCCTATGTGTTCTTCCAGACTATCCTCTACGTCTATGCCAAATTTCATCGAGATCCGTTCAGCCGTTTAGGCTACAAACTCTAACATCCATCCATCTAAACTTTCGCATTTATAATATTAGTAAGATGTATAGTATACACAAACGTATACACAAACAGTGTTTTATAGTATCTTTATAATATTATGCAGTTTTTCTCTCTTGAAAAGTTTATATTTTTGACATCCACGATGTTAAAAGTTCAACGACGTTATAAATACCTTGACATGAGGCGCATAGATTTGGTGCCGCGGTGCCGTTGGTGCCGCCGTTGAGCACAGCGCCCGCCTTGCCCGCCGCGGCCGCTGCGCCCGCGGCGCCGCTCCCCCCGCTCGACACCAGCGCCGGGTTCGGCTTGTTGCTGTAAATACACGTCCACACACTTATTAATACTGCTACTTTTATATATGCGTAAAATAAATCAGTGCCTTCCAGTTCCACCCTTTTCTTAATAGGAAAGGATGGGAAGGAAAAGTGGATTTGACGGTGGAGGAGACGCATAGGAAGGGGAAATGTCCTCTTTATGTGCGTCTCCTCCGTCAATTAAGGGTAGGCAACGCATCTGCAATTGCGGATGTTTATGGGCAGCGGTCGCTTTCCATTTCGGTGGATTCAGGTGGCCGCTTGCTCGTTTGCCACCTTATATTATAAAAAAAAAATATATATAAATATAAGATACGAAATATTTTTTATTTTATACAGAAAAGTACTTATTCCTGACGAACGGGCAAACAGCCTTTTCAAGTAATTAGCGTCTAACAATACACACCAATGAAGCGAAAACGACAAAAAATATAAGCAATTATACAAAAAATAACTTATTAAAACTTTCGTGAGACAATACACTATATTAACATGGCTTAACTCACGTGAACTGGTCGGCCAAAATGTTTCGCGTGAATTAAGCCGTATTTTATAATTAACTAGCTGTTGCTCGCAATTTCGCTCGCGCGAAATAAAAAAAGCGCTGCTGTTACTCAGCGATAACGTTGCTTTCTGATGGTGAAAGAATTTTTGCAATCGACCCAGTAGTTATTGACTTATTTCAATACATACAAAAATCCAAATCTTTCCTCTTTATAATATTAGTAAAGATATAGATAGAACACAGCTTAACTCACGTGAACTGGTCGACTAATCCCAAAAAATTCACGTAAGTTAATCCGTGTTTTATAATATAACTAGCTATTCCCATGCGGCTTCATCCGCATGTAATTATAAAAACTTTATTTTATTGTTTATATTTGTCAAATTCCAAATTGAAAATGTCAACAATGGCAACCTTGATTCCTTGATGTTGGCAGCAACTTATGGTCTCTTTCCCACATTAGGGTTTTTATCCAAAATATTTACCCCCGACGTTTAATGGCGTGAAAATATATAGCCTAAAGCGTGACGTAAATGTAGAGCTTTTAATTAAAAAAGAATTATTCAAAAATATGCTGCAATTGCTGACATCTTAGGCCACAAAGCAGTGTGTGTTTACGCTTTATTATATTAGTATAGAAGTATAGATATAGATAAAAGAGTATAAATATATATTGTGGTTGGTACAAACACTCACTAATTGGGAATGTACACTTGCTTCAGCTTGGACTCGGCCTCCACCGCCTTGACGCGCTTCTGCTGCACGTAGCGGTCCGTCGTCTTCCACATGTAGTAGTACTCCACCAGGTTCTTTAGCGTCTTCCATGGCAACTGGACACAATCACAACTATTTATATATATACATTCATATTTTCGCGTCATTCGCTCATATGGGTTGATTAGTGGTCTAAAAACCGAATCTAACATCCGTATATTAGTAACTGACCTCCAGTAAAACGGATAGGGTGACATGAATTATACTAATATAGCTGTTGCTTGCGACTTCGTCTGCGTGAGATTAAGAAATAATAAAAAAATAACCAAGTTACTGATATCGTAGCTTTTTAATGGTGCAATAATTTTTGAAATCAGCCGAGTAGTTTTTGAGTTATTTGAATACATACAAAAATACAAATCTTTCCTCTTTATAATATTAGTATAGATTATAAATGCAAAAGTTTGTATGGATGCATGTTTGTACGTATCTCTAAAATAGCTTAACAAATCTCAGTAAAAGGCACAGATATAAAACATAGTCTGGAGGAACATAGTCTACTTATTACATTGTATTAATAACGTCGCGAGCAACAAATAGTATTAAAACATTTTTTTTTAGCTTTTGGGAGACAGCCGATAATAATTAGTATTAAAATGATCAGAAAATAGTGTATTAAATGTGTAGAGTACTCACAAAGTCCTGTCGTATATCAGTAAAGTCCTTGCCGTACTTGTCGAGGGCCTCCTCGAAGAGGTTGGCCTCCGAGGCGGACCACTCCTCCATCTCGTCGCGGCACAGCACCGGCCCGGAGGCGGGCACGAGCGAGGACAGCGCGCCCTCTATGCTGTACCCGGACTTGTGCAGCGTGTCCATCGCGTGGAACTGAAATTGGCATATTCGATACATTAATATTGATTCTTTTCGTCTCTCGAGCGTTGATGGCTCAGAATTATTAAAATAAATGAAATTGTTAAATAACTTAAAATAAATAGAAGATAGAAAAAATACAAATATACTACGCCTGTGGCAACGCTACGCTTCCAGGAGCTCACTCAGCGACCGACAAGAAGAAAAGAAGCAAAAAAACTGCGGACGGCCGTCCGCTGTTATTCCGAAATGTTTTAGTACGTATTTGGCCCCCTTTCACTAATTTAATCCGAAAGTGAACTTATCAACAACAAAGCACTTGACTTGTAATCTACAGGTCCTGGGTTCGAATCCCATCGTATACCAAAACGATATTCGAATTTCATATGTAATTTACCCGACATTCTTACTATGAAGGAAGACATTGTGATGCAACCTGCACATATGAGCGAAGAAATTCAAGGTTATGAGTGAAGTCAACCCTCAGTGAATCAGGTTGGTTGACTAAGGCCTAATCGTCTCTAACTTAGGGTAGGCTCCGAGCCCTTCAGTGGGAACCTATATTGAGGTGGTGATGAAAAAAAGGTGTCATACCAGCGTGATGTCCCTGCTGGCGGCGGCGGCTGACATGTGCAGCGAGGGTTGCTTCACGCTGGAGGAGCAGTCGAGGGCGCGCGCGAACGTGCCCACGGAGCGCGACACCACCAGGAACTGGTCGATCTGCCGGTCCGTCAGCCCGTGCTCCGGCGTCCACACCAGCGTCTCCAGCTCTTCACTGTTGCGCGGCTCTGGAACACAGTGAAATAATATTTTATGACCTTGAAATCTCGCTGTCCTACATATACGTACAATAGTACGATTTGAGAGATATCTGTCCGCTACATTTCCATAGTTTTCAAAGTTTATAATGGATTTGTTTGATAGTTGCAATCAACAAGTTTTACGTTATCTGTTTTGTGATATAGTTGAATTTAATGGAAAATGGAAATCTCTATCTAAACTTTACCTTTATAACGTTTATGAATTAAATGAATCATTTTATTAATTGTAAGATGATATACATACCTTCTTTTAATAAATTAGTTACTTCAGTCTGATATCTACTTCCAACTCTGATTTCTCCCTTATCTGCTAATAAAGTCTTTTGTGAAGGATCAAATACTAAACAATAAAAAAATGCGTCCTGAAACAAAAGAAAGGAACAGTTTTAGAAAGAAAAATGCAAGACATGTAAATTTCTTGAAATAAAATAAATTCTTTACAATAACCGTGGGATTCTACTGATGTACAAGAACCCTATCTTTACCCTATTTTAAATATCATACTAATATTATAAATGCGAAAGTTTCGATGGACGGCTGGATGGATGGATGTTTGTTAGAGTTTGTAGCCTAAACGGCTGAACGGATTTCGATGAAATTTGGTTTAGATGTAGAGGATAGTCTGGAAGAACACATAGACACATTTGTTTTTTTTTAATTCCACGCGGATGTAGTCGCAGGCGAAAGCTAGTTTAAAATAAAAGAATAAAACCGTTGACGATATTGTAACAATGAAAACCCACCGTAAGACTATTAATATTAATTGAAATCTTTTATTTCATTCAATTTATTGTATTGGCTATTGTAATTAAAATTCAACATTTATGCAAACGTCCAAGTTTTTATACAGCGATATGCAAATTGCAAACGCGTAGACCGCGTTAATTATGATAACGCAATAAGAATGTAACGACAAATGGATATAAAGACATTGCTTTAGGCACTTCTAACTGGTCCTACTGGGGTAATCAATTACTAATTAAAAATAATAATTGCATGCCTATTTAAATTGTATGCTAGATACCAGACACCAGCGGTAATACTTAAAATATAAGAATGATCGACAATATTTGCATGAGATTTGTTGGTGTATTTTCCGACCGATGGGGGCGTTGTACAAGTTTCCAAACAAATTTTGTCGATACCAACAGTTTTAGGCAAATTTTCGTGAAATACTAAGGCTTCATAAACTGATGGTGATAGGTTTAAATTGATGTGATGTTTATGAGAGCAAAAGAGACACATGTACACTACTTTCATATAAATTGGAGGAAAATAGTGATTCTAACACTATCAGAGGTGATTTAATCAGATTGTCGTATATAAGTTCGAATATTATGTTCTGTTGCTATTTCGTGTACAATCAATAGAATGAGATAAGGATCTGTGTAACTCAGTGTTAGTGTAAAGCGTTCGTTTGTTGCGCGGCTAGAAATAAATCAATAAAACGTAACAGGAAGCGTGGACGGAGATACGAGATAGGCCGCCAAGTGCATGCTCATTTCCTTATTAGTCCGTGTACGTGTGTAGCCGCGCCTCGTCTGTACATCCACGTTGCCTGTGTGTCGCTGCTGCTGCGATAACAATGTCACTAAACTACTATTATATTGTAATGAATCTTTCATTTAATAAAAATAGTAAATTTACTTCAGTTGTTCGGTTGAAAGGATGAATAAAGGGGAGTGTGACGAGACAAAAATATGTTGCAAAGAGCCGTACGAAAGGTACTAATATTAATACAGAAAACATTGTTATGGCCAATTTTCGACCTAGTCGAATGTAAGCGGTAGATCTACCGAATTGGGTAGGAAATTAAAATCCTCGCACATATAAAGTTTTTTTTTACAACTTGTATTTTGGTGCAGTGTGGTGTTGTGTGGGGTCCTGTGGTGTGGGTACATACTCACATCCTTATTGAGATAGCTGAGCAGCGACTCCGTCTCGTTGAGGAGCGTGACGGTGCACTTGCCCCGGATGTGTGTGGCGGGCAGCGTTTCCACGTGGCGCGACAGGAACAGCTCGCGGTGCTTCGCTTGGTGCCACTGCTTCGGTGCCAGCCCGTCTGTGCCCGGCAGCGCCGTAGATTCCTCCTCCATCGCCGCTGCACAATGAATTCATACACATGATAACATTGGCAAGTTTGTGAACAAGTCAAACAACCCCTTAAATCAAATCTAGAAGTATTAACCACGTAGTTGTCAACATTAACGGGTACCTCATATTGGAGTATAATTCGAAAAGCTTTTTGAATGCAGTACTTGATAATTAACAAAATCGATATCCGTAGATGGCATTATTTCTAGTTGCTGGAAGTTAATTAGCGATGCTTCACAAAACAACCGCTACTCGGAATTGAAACAATGTTGCTTCCACGTCAAATCTATACCGACTCGACGTCAATTTAAGAGCAAAAAAAGAATGGGTTTTGGAAAGAACGTTCGGACAGAACAATTCACTACTCGACATGTTTCGATTAAAAGACTTGAATCACAATACCCAGCAGTTTGAACGGATACTTTTATAAAAGTAAAAAAAGAAGACTAACGAACTGCACACATTCAAAATACCCAAAGGAATTTGAGGGATTTCGTTGACTTTTAATAACATTATGGAAAAATCCATTATTCAATCGGCTAAATAGTTGTGTACATCAAAGAAAACCAGCTTCAGACTTCGTACATTAAAATTGTAGGATGTTTAAAGAATTATAAATGTGTGTTTGCTTTTGTCTAGTCTAGACCGAAACCATGTTTGCTTGCAATTAGCCGGCGAATTAAGGAGTCGGTCCGGAGTCCCGACACATCTCATCTCGAAGTGCGCGAGTGATATTAAATAGTTTAATTACTCGGCGGGGAGGGCGGCGGCTCGCGGCTGGAGGCAAGGGTAAGAGGGGGCGGAGGTTATGACGCGGGCAGGTGTGTTGCGAAACGTGCACACGTCAGCTTATGATTTTTATGCGCCGATGTCCCGACCCGACCGCCATTACGACACGCACGCCTCTACCGCGACATGTCCGTCATTAAACATTTAGTATATTTAATCAACCTAGGACCCAAGAACGACGTGTCTACTTATTTTCATGTAACCTGTGAGTTTCCAGCTCTACTGCCAAAACAACGGTGGAAAACCAATGTATCCAAAAGTGGTTCAAGCTTTTCTCCATTACTATCAACCAACGCGATGGGCAATTCTATATAAACGTAAGACATAGTACAAATATAGACAAAAACATGAACATCAAGATATAAGTAGGTCCGAGGTCTTGCGAGCTTGCTTATCGCCACCCCTGTTGGGATCCTTAAACATTACATTGACTTCATTTCCAACCACGAAACATTGGTATCTAGATTAATAAGCGCATGCGTATGACCTTAGCGTCATTGCCTATGTCGCCTTGATTTTTAGAATATGAAGTCTATTCTTCTCATCGATCTTATTCTCCTTTCTTTAGTATGCGTTGACTAATCTTATATTTTGGTTTATATAAATTACTTTTTAATTCAATCATTGACACAAAGGAGCAGTGTTGAGACGGGTTTTGAATGTGGAGCGTAACTCGCGACCGGCGCGGGGCGAGGGTCGGCCGCGGCGCGGGTGAAGAGGCGAGGGGTGGGCGAGTAGGCATCGAATACTTATTATTACCACGCGGTTCTCGGCTAGACGCCGCAAAGGTTACCATAATAAAAACAAAATGTCGCCCATTTTAATTGATACTTTTTTTATACGTCTGAGGACCGTATGTACGGATTCCTTCATGTTGCCACTGATAGACATCATTTGTTTTAATGTGTTGCCTGTTAAATATTTTTTTAAAGTAGGTGACCTAACATACAACTTTCTTATACAATGTTTATTAAACCGTTGCCTCTACCATTGATGTAAGCTTTAATAAAGTAAGAACAAAGCAAAAACAAACATTTCCAAAGTAAACGAAATTGTGTATCTACATTCATAAATTATTTGGTATATCGTAAACAAAGTCAGGCCATTATTGGAATTAGTAAGAGGGGTGAAGGAAAGGAGCGAAATTGATGCGGAGCAGGGATGCGTATTAATTCTATTGCCAATATCGAGAAATGTAAACGACGAAATTAAAAAAAAAATCATGATTTAGTAAAATATACCGTTTAAAAATATTCTATCATTTTAATAATTTCATTTGTTTATACATCGACAGTTACTGGGTATGTTTTCAAGATCGACAATTGAGTTTAGATGGCATGTCCATCACTAGTGGCGTATCGAAAAAGGGCCGTCGGTTTCTGGGGAGGCCGAATTGCGGGGGATTTACTTTATGATAATTATTTGAATTGCCTCCGCGCGGGAAGGAGCCGGGCCGAGTGCGACACGATCTCAATGCGACAGTTGCGAACTGTCCGGGAAATTACAACTTCCACAATCCCCTTACCTGGGATGAGTTTTTAAAGTGATACTGATCTCTAAAAAAAAAAAAAATAAAAAAAAAAAATATATGGACGAATTGAGTACCTCCTTCTTTTGGGAAGTCGGTCAAAAAGTATTATTAAATTGAATATTCAAGTTTAACGTTGAATTAGTAGATTTTTTTGTTAATTTACTAACATTTCCTTTAACCACTCCAACTAAGCTCTAGGCTTCTGCTAGGATATGGTTCACGACAATAGTCGAAAGGTGGGATTCGAACCCTCCTTCGCAAGATCGGTAGTCCGTACCTAAAACCATTAAGCTATTGGCGCTTAATGAGATCCACGATCATATCAAAATGGTAACATGCGGTATATCACCGCTGTTCTGATTATAACCCATTCCATGCTCTATTCTTTATGCTGCGAAACATTCTCTAGTAATTACTAAAGCTTTACTGTAGCTAGACTTTTGAGCATTACCTATTGCTGCGTCTGCATAGATTATTATCGATCGCCTGTGCACATCAACAGTAAACGTATGTTTGCCGTAACATTGGCCGATGCGGAGGGCGGGCGGAATGCTGGGACGCACGCCTCATGTTAACACGTGCATACAAAACAGTTATAATGTCAGTTTACAAGTGTACACACGACTGACGTGACAATATTGGCCAACGGCCATAGAATAAAGGATAAAACAATGTGGTAACTTGCGAAAAACAAAAATATTTAGATCTCTTTCCTACTTAATTTAAACGTTTTCGGATGGACGGACATGGTACTGATGCATGGAAAATTATGTTGTCATTTTCCTTAATAAAAATTTGTCTGAACATTTTTATGTATAATATTAATATTTAAATGGGAAATTTTGATAGGATTACCAAAGATTGTTGCTAAGCAAATATTATAAACATTGTTTTTTTACATAATATCGAATGTTGGTGGACGACTTGAATGTCATATTACATGATGTACTGGTGCGATAAGTCGAGCTAAGTTTACAAACTTAGGTCTTTGTTGACAATTCCTAGTATGGCACGGTGTGTATTGTTGGGTTATCTTATCTGGAGTGTGTGAAGAAGCATCATGGACGCCAAACTTAGTTACTTAATTCTGATTTTTTTGCTTTTTTATGAGGGATTGGACAAGTTTGAAAGCATTACTTTAAATTTGGAGTGAGTAAGGTGTAATCTAGTTAATTGTGTTCAATGTATCGTATTTCAACAAGACGGACCACCTTGACGGACCTTGATCGGTGAATGGGACTTGTTCAACATTTTATACCACCGGATTATGGATCCACACGCGTCACTACGCAACTAATTAAAGCGTAGGCAAAGAGAAAATGGCAATCTGTGGAGTCTCCCACCCGAGGGGCCGGGGGGAGGGGTGCCGTTACGTGTACCCCCTTGGGGTGGTCGGGCGTATGGTTTTTCTGCTCGGGCATCCTTTGCTTACTTATTGATCCAGTCAAATGTGTGGAGGTGATGCGATGGGTGGCGCGTCCGCGCCCGCCCCCGCGAAGGGGGTACGTCCAAATAAATCTGCCCGCCCGCGAAACACCGCAGTGACAACGACGACCGGCGGTAAGATGCGGTCGCGCCGTCTCCGAGTGGCTGACGCTCATCCCGGGCCGCGAGCGTGACCCGGGACTCGCGGGCAAGTCGCGTCTCGCCGACCCGCCAAGAGCCATTTTAATTGAAATCATTACCATTGTCAGGCAGGCCCAGACCGGGCGCTACCTGAGACAGACATGCGCGTCGCCGAACGTGCCTAGTTGGAGCCGCGCGACGGCTCCGCTATTTTCATGGAGGTCAATGACGCCTCCCCGCTAAACAAAAGACACGACATGTGCAAATGAGTTTCGATCTTGGCTCTCATTCTTATTACTCTTGCATTTATATAAACGACAAGTCACGAACTCGTATAGGCAGCGGGCGCGGTGAGGCGGTTAAGAGTTAAACGTTTAATGATTTTATATTCCACTTTATACAAAACAATGCAATAACATTGCAGTGATTAAGCTGTCATGACCTTAATATGACGTGCTTAAAAGTACTCAAGAGCAAGTAAAAAGTACATATGAACGAACGTTTAAGTAGGTACTTTAAAATAGATTAGCTAAAGAAAATTTTCTAATTCAAAAATATTACAAAGATCTTCAAACGTGACGCTGTACACTACATCCAATATTTTCGAATAAAATTCAACGTTGACCTAGATGAATGCTCTGTTGGTTTCGTCTCATATAAATGAATAAATCCACATCAAGATTATTGTAAACGTCGTGACATCATTTTTCATTACAGCTAACTCAGTATCAATTATAATGAGAATGACGAAACCAGTATAAACAATATAATCAGCGGTAGTAGATAAGAACGCAAATCACACAGTCAGGATGTATAAATGTTTCACCAAAGAATAAACGGTGCAGAAGGTAGTACTGCCACTGGTGCATTAAGATTATATAAGAAGAACCTAACATAATACTTTTTCTTCATCACGTAATGTCTTCAAATGGAATTAACATGACGCATCAAAACCAGATACAAAAAATGCTATGTAGGTGAAAAAAAATCCAGAATATGCCAAAAACGTGATGCAAGGTATAATGTAGATCAGTTCCAAACGGTCTGTTAATAACAAAATTATCTAAGTAGGGCACAGGATGAGTTGCACGTAATGCACCGATGTATTGAAGTTACCCAACTCCATAACCGACGAGAAGACGTCATAAACAGTCGAATTTCCCCATTTTTAACCATCATAGCTAATACAATTGTTTTGGACAGGAAGTATAACGATGTCGTAAAAGTAGACATCTAGTAGAGTTGTAGAGTATCAACGGATATGAAGCAAAAAGTCCATTCATTTCAGCAGTGGAAACTAACAATGACTAAAAACGACGTTGCCATATTTCACATTAAACAATTTTTCAATCTTTCCCTCTCAACCAGAGGTAGAGTTTAAGTTATTGAAGACGAAAACATAATTTGTAACTAAAGGTATTTATTTAATGAATCCCTCGCACGAAGCGATGCAGGTGTATTATACAAAGGGCATGCGCCGTCACTTCACAATGCATACGAGTCAAGTTTTTGTCGATAAACGATACTGGAAGGTTTTTTTTCCTCTTCATTGTTAAAGTAAAGCCTAAATTTACATTTCTTTTTATGCAAGGCTTTTAAACGCGAGGAGCCGGTACCGGATTTAATGCGACCATCGCCGTCGCCAGAGTAGACGATGTTCGCGTCTTATATGTACCAATCTTTTTTAACCTATACCAATTTATTGTCGGTTTGGTACGAATTCCTATAAACCAATTCTCCATGCTCTATGATTATGATCTCTACTGTCTCCATGAAGACCTTAACTGTACGAAAACATATCTATTATATCCAATAATATGTGAGAGGTCAAAAATAACCATAAATATGTATCTGAAAAAACCCAATAAATTCGTATAAATTTTACCAAATATAGATACAATAAATTTTCCATAAGATAAAGACACATTTAAGCGTCTTTCTAAACTGAACTGATTTAATACTGTTACGGTGAGGGGTTCTGTATACAAATACTTTTAGTCTATTTTTTATTTTTGAGGTATAAGCGTCATTATTAGATGATCCAGGCGTGGTTAAGGTGGAAGAGGCGACGGCTATGATTTGAGGTTGTTTTTGAATAAAAAAATTATACAACTCGAAAATATATTTTACTCAGAGCTAACTGACTTTATATGACCCTCATAAAAATAATTAATAAAGACTAATAGACCAAACACCTCAAGAACGAAGAATTTAAGTAGACTCTGATGATGAAGTGATCATCATCTTCCCGTTCTTATTATTCTTTCTTGTCCTCCAAGTTAATCTATCATTCGTCATGTCAGTCGTCACTCCCTTCTTGATCATGTCAACTTTCACGCAATCCATCCATCTATTTCTAGGTCTACCTCTACCGGTGTGCTTCTCTACACTTATAAAGTTCTTGTTACTTCATATATTTATTGTAATCAAATATTAATAAGTGTTCACTATCAAATAACAACAAACGTACTTTTATCTCTGTTATTTCAAAGAGATAGAAAGGGAACACAATGTTTTTGTAGTTACGGCAAAAATAATAGATAACATAAAATCTTTTAATGCTTATATCCATTATTTTTATAAACATTCCAGATAAAAGATCAAAAGGATCTTGTTATAAAACATAATGCCTAGATTATTCTAGGAACAAACGGTGTTACGGTTGCATCGAATATTTTCGGCGATAGCAACATTTTTAATATCCAGCACAATCTGTAGAAAAAGTTGTAATTATTATCTTTTATGTTAACGCTCTCGCTGGCAGGAAACTGCAGACAATACTTCTGAAAAGTATATTTTGATCAAACATTTTTGTATAGCGATTGCAGAATTTCTTGTATTTTTTGAAGCACTTAAAAACTACTCCTGATTACAAACTTTTGTATCTAGATTTTTTTACGTTTTGTACACAAATATCACGCGTTTGAAATATATAATACCTTATCTTCATGAATTTCAAATTCAAGTTACAGTTAACACTGAAATAATCAATACATTTTGAATGACGTTATATCTACTTTAACATAACACTCACACCTTTGATCCAGATGTGTAGGTGCAGAGTTTACAAATTTCCTTGCAAACCTCTGTCGCACACCATATATTCGATATACATAGACACTCATGCCTGTCAGTTACGTGTTCTCTTTATATAGTTCTAGCTTTCGCCCGCGACGCCGTCCGCGTGGTATTAAAAAAAAACAAAAGTAAGTAGCCTATATGTTCTTCCAGACTATGCTCTACATCTATGCCAAATTTCATCCAGATCCGTTCAGCCGTTTAGGCTACAAACTCTTACAAACATCCATCCATCCATCTAAACTTTCGCATTTATAATATTAGTTAGAAGTTAGATAGTTAGATTTCCATAGAATGATTAAAGGGTCTATCACTAATATTTGTTTGACAGTTTCAAGAACGTATTCATAACGTTAGCGAGATTTGTATGAGATTGGTGTACCGTCCTCCCGGTAAAGTGCACCAATCTAATACAAATTTTGTCGATGACGTTACGTAACATTCTCACAATTTGTAATAAGCCCTCTGATCTATTATATGATAATAAATACTTTTTCCACTTTGTATTGATGTTAGACCAGTGTGCAGGCATACATAAATGAAGTCGACAATTGATATATTTTAAGATCTGTGGAGGCAGGTGCCGCATCTCTAACAATCTGGGGCCTTTGTTGTAGAAATACATCAATCCACCAAACGATTATTTCCTTTCATCTAAGTCTTTTTCAAAAATAATAGCAAAAACATGATTTTAAACAATAATTTTCAATAAATTAAATATGTGAGCCTAGAATACTTTTCTTACTTATCTATACTAAGATTTGTATTTTTGTATGTATTTGATTCACGCAAAAACTACTGGGCCGATTTAAAAAATCTTTCACCATCAGAAAGGTAATATTAATAAAATCGGTAAGGTATGAGGGACGATGGTAAATTACATTAATTTTGGGCCTAACAATGCTCCATACTTTACCAATAAAAGACAATATTTCTAACACTACATTAAACATTACAATAAAATAAATTCTAATATTTAATAAGGAAAACGACCGGGAAGGAAACGAGCATATCCTAAGCAAGCGATGTCAAGGCCTTTTACTTTTAAATAACATAAACCAGATTATTATTTTCAGGTATCAAAAATATTTTCCTACTTTAGAGGGATACAAAAGCAAATGCTTCAGTCCTTTTTTAAACTAGTCATACCAAAATTGTAGTATGCCTAGTTTAAAAAAATCGATTGAAGCGTATTTGCTTTGAGATGATCACATAAACAAGAAAGTATTAAGATTGAATATGGATGGCTACAAAGGTACATGAAAGAAGAAAGTATGGATGGATAGTGTGAAGAAACTATGCTTTAGAAGGAGGTGAATTCAGATGACAACTGATAGAGGCACGGAAGAGCAGTACATACCTTCGACCTTCCGTAGAGACAAGAGGATATGTTGAAGTATAATAAATATATATGCTTAGAGTATCTAAAATTTGATTTTATGAGTACTTGCGGTTACAATTTAACTGACATGTTGTTTATTTACCGTATCGTTTCGTCCCATATACGTATCGATTGGTTATTTACTGTACTGCGGAGAAGTAATTTTACTTTCATTAAATTTATATAAGCGCGACACGTAATGCAGACCGCGAAAGTACACAGCGGTGGATTATCGATCCTTTTTAACTAGTCTTCACTTCAGGTAGTGTAAAACATGCCAGATTGTACATAAGTTAACATTAATGTTAATCAAACAATTATGAGATACTAGTTTACGCCCGCGACTCTGTCCGCATGGAATTAAAAAAACAAAAACAAAAGCGAATGTCTATGACAGTCTATGCGTTCCTCCGGTAAATCCTCTACCAAATATACCAAATGTAATCTAAATCCGTTCAGCCGTTTAGGGTACAAACTCTAACAAACATCTAAACTTTCGTATTTATAACATTAGTATGATTTTTATTGGACAGATGGAAAATTTACTGTGATGATCAAATGCCGGACGACAATGATAGTAGTGTACTAAATTGTGCATTAAATTAAAACAACTGCTTTTGTAAGTGTATTGAAATATAAAATTTTATTGATAGATTTCCATCATACTAATATTATAAATACGAATTTGAATGGATGGATGGATGTTAATTACTACGTATCTCTATAACAGCGCAACGGATCTTGATGAAATTTGACACAAATGTTGAACATAGCATTAATAAATTTATTATTATTTTTCAAATTATTGTTATCTTTCAACACAAACTTAATGATTTAGGTCTACATTGTAGGAGCAAGGTTGATTTTCAATTTCATTACCTTCGGTTACTCGAGAATTTGCAACGTTACTAAGATGTTCAATATCTAAGCTAAGACCTAGCCTTTGGAAGCGTTTTAATACGATGTTCGGTGCTTGTGAGCATAGCTTGATTAAATTCGTTATACATCCCAAGATAACGTTACATTCCTTCGGGAATACCTCCGCTCGCTCGCCTTTAATTAGCGGTCGCCATAATTAACGCTGACTGCTCATGAAATACTAACCCTGTAAGACTCTCATTATATACTTCAAGTTTTTTACTATTATACAAATTACACTCTGATTGCTTTTAAGATTTGTGTAGAGATACTTCATCTATTTTCCTAAATCTATACTATTATAATAAATCGTAAACACACACTTCTTTGTTGCCTAAGATGTCAGCAATTACAGCATATTTGAATTCTTTTTTTAATAAAAAGCCCTACACTTCATGCTTTAGGCTATATATTTTCACACCATTAAACTTAGGGGTAAATACTTTGGATAAAAACTCTAATGTGGGAAAGAGACCATAAGTTGCTGCCAACATCAAGAAAGAAAGATTGCTAAGGTTTGTCATGTCATGTCATTTTGACATTTGCAATTGAGGATTTGACAAATGTAAATAATAAAATAAAGTTTTTATAATTTCACGCGGATGAATCCGCACGCGAACAGCTAGTCTTTAAGAAAACCTTAGTTGCGTTCAAATATATCTGGATATATCGATTTATTATTGCTAACTACATTATTTCAAGTTTAGCCAACAAGTATCGTATAGCAATTAGCAACATATGAAGTGAATTATTATGACTCAAGTCATGGTCACGGATATTTCCATACAAATTAACTAATTCATTATCAATCGTGTCTCCTTATTAAAACCTAAACATTGTATGGATTTTATAGTCAAAACGGTCATTGTCACACAGGCCATAGTCAAATCTACTATCTCACTCTATTTCAAATCTTATATTATACCTGCTGTTGCTCGTGACTTCGTCCGCGTGTAATTAAAAATGGAGCCTACTCACTGATAACGTAGCTTTTTAATGGTAAAGGAATTTTTGAAATCAGCTAGGTTTTTGAGTTATTTCAATACATACAAAAATGCAAATATTTACTCTTTATAATATTAGTATAGATGAAAAAAAAAAACGATAACCTCACCGGTCTATACTAATTCATTAATTCTAGTTTAAAGAAATATAACTTGATTAAATTCTCTTAGTTTAATCCGTTTTAAATAGCTACCAATTCTCCATTATAGACCGGTGTAACCTTCGTCGGCAAGGGCGTCACTTCTTATACGTCTACGGTCCCCGCGTCAAAGAAAGTTTGACCTCCAATACCGCTATACTAAATAATTTAAATTAATAGCACTTTTATGTCGTTTTATAATGAAAAACTTTAAAAGAGACTGTGAGCAATGCCACCTTTCGAGGGGATAGTTTAACATTATGCCCGAGTATTTACTGAATACGAAGGAAGCATTTCACGACTATACTAAAGCTGGTATACATACAGTATTCAATTCTTCTTCTTCTTAAGGTGCCTCTTCGACTAGCGAAGGTTGGCGGTCAGTTCTCCAAATTTTATTCTATCTCTTGCGAGGCGAAATAGTTGTGCGGCACTCGCAATTCCTGTCCACTCCCGAATGTTGCGCACCCATGATTTCTTCCGACGACCCACACTCCTTTGTTCAAAGATGAGTTGGAGGAGATCATATCGTCATGCCTGAGCACGTGGCCGAGATACGATACTTTTCTCATCTTGATGGTCTGCAAAAAATCCCTTTTTTGGTGGACTCGTCGCAGAACCTCCTCATTTGTCACTCTCTGAGTCCAACTTATGGCCAACATGCGCCTGTATGCCCACATCTCGAACGCTTCTATACGTTTTCTGAGGTCTTCTATTATTGTCCAGTATTCAATTGAAAGTATTAAATTACTCTTCGATCTTTTGTGGTAATCGATAACTAGTGTAATTACTAGTTTTACTTTAAGATGGCTGTGGTTGCATCGTTGTACATTAACCTGAATATTGTTGACCAATCTTACACTAATTGCACAACGGATTTATTCTGCACTTGCGTCCCGGAACGCCGAATTTTATTACTGCAACGGTTATAGAAGTATTACTTTATTACGAGCTTTCATTGCAGAACCTCTTGTTAAACATGTTATATTTGTGTTTCAATGAGAATGAGATAACAATTTGTGAAAGTTTTGACAGTGCGAACTCAAGTTATGGTTAAAAACTTAGAGTTATCTTAGATTAATGTAATGCACTAACTTCATGAAATTATGTTATTAATTTCAGGACTTTAATGTATCGTCTGTCAGACACTTAAATATTATAAAAACATTCAATTAGTTTGTTTCAAGACATGTATTGCATTAAGTCGCGTCCCCAATGGTGCATGCAGCGTCAGGAGCGGTGTAAAGTGTAACACAAGGATCGCGGTGCGGTCCCGCGAGCCGCGGCGTTGCGGCGCGCCGTGGCCGGGGAGCGCGGTGCGGAGTGCAGAGTGCGGGGGGCGGGTCGGGCGCGGAAGGAATGCGTCGTTTTCGCATCGGGAGAAACGAATGCGTTTAAGCGTCGCGGGTACACAATGGCGGCGTGACGAGATCCGGTTCGCGAGCGGTGCGGCTCGCGCGGGGCCGGGGGCTGCGAGGGGGTGGCGGGGTGCTCTAATCGATAGCCGCCGAGCGACGGCCGGCCGGCTGCGGCGCATAGGTGACAGCCACGGCCCCAATCAAATTACCGGCGACGTGCAAGCAGAGGAACTAGAGCCCCTTAGCCGATACATCTCGAAGGATCGCGGTGGCCGCGCATTTAAATGAAGTCGACGTTCCGACCGAGTCATTGTCGTTATTCATTATTGTAATATGTGATTTCATATTACTATTGCCTCTGTATAATAATTGAAGCATCCAAGTAGTATAATGAGGAGGAAGAACTTTGAAGGATTAATACCCTACGAGTGGATTTTTTTTTATATTTGCTTATTTACAAATCTAAACATGTATTAAATTTGCTAAGTACTTTTGCTACAGTAAAACGTTCAGTGAACCCACGTAACCTAATCATATTATTACTGTCAACCTCAAATAAAATCTGCATTGCATGATTTTGTCAGTTGCATAAGTTGTCAAGGCACGTCTTGTAACATCCGAAACCTAATTTAGAAATCGTTAACCGGGATGTAGCTTGCAATCTAAATTGTTCCCCGTTGTAACCCGCCAGTCCATGGCAACGCAACGGCTTATTGTCCGAAACACGGCCGCCTCGGTACCCATCCCCGCCCCGCTCCCCTCCCTCGCCGCCCTCCACGTCCGGGTGCAACACACTAAAGGATAGTTTGCACTTATCACGTCGGCCTATGTTCCTCCCTCAACACCCACTTGGGCTTCGGATTCGGCAATTTATTCCGAAGCTTCGTATATACGTTAACTGTCTACACACATCGTGGCATTTTTATTGCCCTGCACTGCACGCAGATCAATATTTAATTTCGCACAACGAAACTTCTATGAAAGTTGTAATATTCTTACTTTCCAACAAAGTGAAATTTTAGAATTAAAAATTATACCATAAACAAGAATGGTCTATTTACTTTACTCTAATATAAGACATTATTAAGTTTTTCATTTAAGTTATAAATTCATATTTAGGTAGTAAATTCACTACCTCAGAGAAACTTCTAGTTGTTGATCTGTCATATGTTAGTTTTGCAGTTCACATCTTTGGCATCATGGAAAGAAAACGAAGTTCTATATCATACAGATTATATCTATACTAATATTATAAAGAGGAAAACTTTGTTTGTTTGATTGTAATGAATAGGCTCAAAAACTACTGGGCCGATTTTAAAAATTCTTTCTTCGTTAGAAAGGTAATTTGAATAACATAGGCTACATTTTTTCATTTCTTTTATTATTTTTATATTTCACGCAGACGGAGTCGCGGGCAAAAGCTAGTCTGTAATGAAGTACGGCGGAAAAGCAAAAAGCGGTTGTAAAACAATTTCTTAGAACATTACAATAAACAAGCGGTAAACCACAAACAAGAAAGGTTTCTTCGCAAGCTTAATAGTTGAAAACCACCTGTATTTAATCATAGGCCTAACATACCAATGTTTTTCATTAAATAGCAAAAAAGAGCTAGCACTATATGAGAAGGAGACAAAAAATCTTACCTATGAAATAGTAAAGCAAATCAAGTAGTTATACTTTTCAAAGTAAGTCTCAAGTAAAAATCTTTGATTTCGAATTACATCATATCTTAACTAAACATTCGATATAAAAGCCATAGTCAGTCCAAATTCCCACCGCGAAAGGAACCTGCTTATTTTCACTTTCCGCAGACTTGAACGTTGAATCACATGTGTTGTGCCGCAAAACTGTTGGAGCTGCGTTCATACTGGAAACGAGAGTATTCAGCATACGACAAACCGACGGACTCTAAGTAAACTAAATTGCTAAAGTTAAATTTTTAACGGTCCTAAACTTTTTGCCACAGATATCCGAAATATTAAAAAAAAAAAAAATTTTTTTAATATTTCGAAATTTATCTATCAAGCTTTAAAAAATTATCTATCAAGCTACAACTTTGCAACATTTTAAACATAACACTTGAGATCTTGAGCAATAACAAGTTACATCTCGTTAGAGTAATTTCGCTTGCGACAACGCCCTTCAAACCGGTATTCAGTAATGTTTGAACGTTACATGTTGGTGACAGATATAGGCTTCTTGCTAGACAGACCTACTTACGCTATACGGAAAATATTTCAAATTTACACCAACACTCATAATCAATTAGTGGTCAATAAACGATTCCTTAGTGTAGATTTTGTACGAGAAATGCTTAAGTAACCATTAACCAATAAATAACTCATGTGGATATAACTCTGTACGGTAACACAATTGAGCAAAGAAAGTGAATTGAGCAATCGAGTAATATAAATAAAAATCGAGCATTGAAGTCGCTCGTCAGCCGGCGGCCTAAGTTATCGGACATTTTAGTGCAGACGGCCCGTGAACGAGAGAGACCACTCGATCCTGTTCCGCGTCCGACCAGCGTACGCGCATCTAATTTTAGGTTATTCCACCCGATCGCCGCTAGTGACGCTACGCCGACAAACGAGACGTTACAATTTCGTGTTTAAACAAGGGCGTGTGGCTATCGAAAGGAAGGTCTTAAAATAATTCTGATTGGTAATTATTAAAATTGACTACTTGTCCATAAACATACATTTTGGTCTGTAATTCATCCAATTATTATGAGAGATCGGTTATACATTTTGAATTTGTTAAAGTTTCTACACAGAATAAATATCTTGCAATTATTTTTTCCTCAATTGATCAAAGTTTATGATCTCATTGCACAGTACACATACGAATACAATAACGTACTTTTACACATAAGAATGTTATTTACAAAATAAGGATAACATTTTCTCTCGATATCTCATTTATTTTTTAATTCCACGGGAATTGTTACTGAAATAGTAAACGAACAATATCATATGATGGGCATCTAGTCATTGTGATTTCGTAATGGTTTCTAATCATTTGCAGGTATCACTACAAACGTAACGCACATGTCTGGTAAGCAGAATCACTAATGGAAACGTCTAGCTTTGATGAACGCACTCACGAAATTGTATAAAGCCACTTTGAAGACGTGTATAAATATAAATATAATGCATTTTCATTTAATCTGCAATATATTTAGGTTGAAAACAAATCGTCTTTAATCAGGGGTGGCGAAAAAAAAGTGCGGAACACATACAATATGAGGAGCGAACACGATTGATCCCTGCGCACACAAAGTCAAAATAGTTTTATGGCACGTGTATGCCTGTGGTGAAAAGTATCAGTGTCACAAACAGCAATAAAGTCCGATCATAACAAACCGACGACAGACAAAACGTCACACGTAACCATCGGTTTCCATTGCGGAGATGTCGTAAAAAAACAGTGTCTTATTCTTTTCATATGGATTTCAACAGTGAAAACCTACGGCAACTGTTCTAGTTGACATTGCAAAGCAGAAAGGTAATCAAAATAACAAGATAACAACTCATAAAATGTCTATTTATCGATCGGTTACCAGTTGCATGTTTCATCGCCACCCACTAACCGATGCATTTCCTAAAATACGAGGAAAAATGTTACAAAAACTGCATAAAAATTCACCCCTTCTCGTCTAAAAACGAAGACACGAGAAAATATCATTGTTTAGTTGTATTTATAATGAGTGGTTTTACATTAAAAGATGGCTATGAATATTGCACCTGTTATTGATTTCTAAATAAGGGGTGTTCTTAAGTGGTTTTAATTTAATCGACGCTTCAATAACTACATTACGAGACTTTTTACAATAACTCTTGCAGGATTGATTACTGTCACAATATAAGGTAGAGTTCAATCGAAGCTAAGTTTAATGGTTTATAGCACCTATAAAACCGCCTTTAATAGATAATTGTAAACATATTCAGGATGGTTTTACTAGATTTTTAATATACTTTACTGGAGTGTCCTTGCACTAGTAGTGTAGGTGTAAAAGTGAAAGCCATCAACCTTACTTATTATTAGTATTATTTTTATATATAGAAAAAGGGGCAAACGATAAATTGATCCGACGGTCATGAACATAATCTCTTATTGGAAAGAATTCGCGACTAACCGAAACGCAAAGTACTAACGTAAAAGTTAACACTCAACATTCCGTCGATAAAACTCTATATCTCGCATTGTACATGTATTATATCGTTATAGATTAAAAATAAGTGTCGTACGCTACACGTATAAAATAGCGTCCGCAATTAAATTGATGACATCACACGGGGAATAAAAGCACGGTTCAATCAACGGCGTCGCGTCGGAGGCGGCCGCGTGTGAAAACGTACCGAACGACCGACCAAGAGAACCGGTGTACGCACGCCACGACACAACACCGCACCGCGTCGTCTCACCTTGAAAATGTCCTAAAAACGAGTGCATAATAAAACTCCCGTATCACTATACCGGAGACTAATAAATAAATTAAAACGATCTGATGAAAATAATTTATGGTTTCTTACAGTAATCCGCGATCATCTCGCAGTCTAGACTTTCTTTGATTTTTTGCATCAAACTTGATAAATATTCCTCCACAAATTTTTGTTCACCGCGAAACACGTGGTAAAAATCAACACATAAAATTGTAACAGACAAATTTTATATCTTTGGCATCAACGATCAAAGTTTGATCTCGTTATGAAATCAAAAACAATCTTTACTTTTGTGTCATATAATTCTGTTGTCAGTTACGAATTTGTACGTACCGAATTGTAATATTTTTTTTAAAAAGTGGTAAGTTCAAGATCCTAGAAGTTTTAGATAAAGTTTATCAGAAGAGAATCTAGCATAAAACCGTTCCGCGGATATCGATTGTGGGTCAATAAAATCGAATCTTGTTTTTAAACTGATGGGGAAGCCCTTTCCGGTCATGCGATCAATGCCAACACTTTTGTCGAGAGCTATTACAAGCCTTCCGACCCTCGAACGTCGACAAGTTTGGCTAGCGTAAGCCGCTCTACTCGACCTACTCATACTGTCTGGAAGATTTACATTTTACTGTATACAAACTAGTGAATATATAATTTTTTCATATACACGCTTTATTCTACGAAATAACATAATTCAGAAGTAGTAATTTCTATATGTCTTAAATGTAATACATAAATCAAATTTGTCTTATTAATAATTTCTAATATTAATAATTTGATTCAAATAATAATGCGAAGTCCCACACTTATATTCAGTTATTATCACCCGTAAAACGGATCAGATCTGATCGTAGGAACGGT
This sequence comes from Papilio protenor, assembly GCA_029286645.1. Classification (NCBI taxonomy): domain Eukaryota; kingdom Metazoa; phylum Arthropoda; class Insecta; order Lepidoptera; family Papilionidae; genus Papilio; species Papilio protenor. The sequence continues at coordinate 878,638 of JAGSMZ010000031.1, read as the reverse complement.
AAAGAATAAAAGCGGGCGCACATCTTTGACTAAACTATCGAACAACCGTTGTGCAATTGTCTATTGTTTCGCAGCCCATCCAACTGTTTAGCTCATAACCTCCATAAGCTCATATAAGAGTCAAAACTCGACTAAACACAGTTGTGCGATAGTTTAGTCAAAGATATGCGTAAAATATCATAAGTTAGTCGTACATAGGAACATACAAATTAGTAGGGATACCCAAATATTGACTTTGTATGACTTACCTAACGCTGGGTCGAGGACTGCTTGTGCCGCCTGCTCCTCGCCTATCGGCGTTTTAAGGCAAATTTTCTTGAGTTTCATCGCGACCGGTGAGTCTTCCGACTCCGCCACTGCAACATCACATACATGTTAAAACATCTGTACAATAACATTAAGTTTCTGCTGCAAAACAATTACTGCACTATGTTAATTAGTACGTAATAAGAAATCTACTCGTATTTAAACATTCCACACAAGTATATTCATTAATTAATGCTTATATTGTTAGAAACAAAGGACTACTTTGTCGCATTACGTTGAAACAATTTGAAAAACATCAAAGAAAAACAATTTAAGTGGGCTATCACCCTCAGTGGGTCAGCGTGGTTGACTATGGGCTAATCACTCTACCATAGGGAAGGCTCCGAGCCCCTTGGGGACGTATAGTGAGCTGGTGCTGATGAGGATTAAAGTAGACAAGTACTAAATTTAGTTAACATTTTCTTAGGTTCTTTAATTAGAAAAGTGTTGAGAGATATGCAGTTCTTCTACAACATAACAAATACTATCTATTTCTACTCATCAATTCGTTAGTAACTTTGACTTCTCTTTACAATGAACAATCATTAACCAATGTAAAGTGTTATGCAATTTAAGTGGCAATATAAACATTTGGTAACAAGGTAATGAGGAGGGTCGGTAAAGAGACTTAACAACGCCATTAAATTCTATAACACGGCATTAAATAAATGATACAACCACTTGGTTATTGCCATTTCAATTTTATACCCGGCAGTATAACTTCTTTACGGTGACCGAATCGGAAACCGCGGAGACGCTTAACCGCATTTTAACACTGTTCCGCCGAATTAATAAGTATAAATTCTTAGTAATGATTAATTCGGTGTTATTTCTATTAAGAAATCAGTTACAGTAATTTAAGGAATTAATACTTTAAAATTTGCGTAAACGTTTTTATCGAAAATTAATTATGGATTGCAAGAAAGGTGAGGTTGAGAAGGGAATGACAGAAACCTGTTTCGGCGACCTCACAGAATGTGATAAGTATATTGTTATTTTAAAAACTAATTAAAAACAATCAGATAGAAAAAACGTTCAGAAATATTACAAGGAATACAATTATAAATTCACAAACATATCAAGAGACGCCATAAAATAAAAAATACTACTAAAATTTTATATTTAAAGTGAAAGAAAGGTAAGGTGTTATCGATGTACATTTGTGAGTGACCCCAGTGGGGTTCGTATTTGGGTGGCGTGTGAGGTCGCATTCCCTCGACCTTGGGTGCGACGGTCGCCGGGGAGCTGCGGCGGGCGCGACTCGCCAGGGGTAGGTCGTGATACCGCCACGGGACACTTGTTGACTTTCACGTGCAAAATATTGTAGTTTCGTATTGCCATTCTTGCTGACGTTTTTTTAAAAACAGAAAAATGTAGTTTTTTTTTTCAAAATATCGTATTCGTTCGTCAATGAAGCAAGTGTTTCGAGATGGAGTTTGTGCGCTAATGATGAGCATTGTGTTGCCGTAGCAAAACATTTAAAACGAAAAAAAAAAAACGTAGAGTTTCTATTTAACATGGAGGCGTCATCAAGGCGGCGACATTTATGTATTATGTGCATATGTATATAGCGTCGTGCAGCGGTCGGGTGAGATGTCGCTAGTGTGTCGCGGCGGTCGCGGGCGTCGCGGGTGCGAGTTCCGGGCAGGTGCAAGCGCGGCTGCACGCTGCGCCGAGCCGACCCGATCCCCGCTCCCGGCCCCCGCCCCCGCGCGTCACGCCACCCCTCACACCCCTACACCACCCACGTGCGCCATCTTAACAAATCGATAGGATATGACTGTTCTCCACTTCGCGGGTGCGACTTTTGGGCGCGGACGGGATGACCCCCCATTTGGTTACGTAACGACAACACAATACAAGACGCGCCTGTCTGTGGCTATAATCTCGACGGATTAAAACGAAATTATTCTGCGCGTATACTTTGTTAATAAAAACTGCAGACTTCTGAGCACACGAAAACTGTTAAGCAGACGCGTTTTTAGAATAGAAATGGTTTGATTTTATTATACAGTTATGGGTAAACCGTAACTGCGGGCGAAAGATATTTCTGGAAAAACAACATTGAAGAATAATTCGTTATTATATAAATAAACCTAATTGATTTTTGTAACACATAAGCACAATCTAAACAAATGACGGTTCCTGTAGATTTGCAAGCAAACCTTTTTCCAATTCAACTGGCCGGAGGATGCCACGTGGTATCTACCTAAAAGGCTGTAGATCTCGCTTTCATTGTGCTCACGGTTGTTGATGCCTGAGGGACTCAGTTCGGAGATACATCATCTAAACATTTCTTTAATATTGAAAATTTCATCACATGTTTTAAAACGAAAATAAATCGCGGGGATTCGCAAACGACCCCTCAATACAAGAAAATGAAAATTGGCGTGTTCAAGAACAAACTGAATTAATTCAATGAAAAGGCAATACGGAGAAGCGAGCGGTCGCAGAGCGTTGCGCCGCCGCCTCTGCTAAAATATTCACGCCCTCTAATGACACGGTGTCGGCTCACATTAATAAGCTCCCAGTTGCGGAACTATTATACCGAGTTGTGTATGTTTTGTGTCGCGAATGTGGAAATGTGAATAACTTTCAGGATGTCAACTTCTTGTAACATTTTTGAAAATACTATATGAACTGAATATCAGATAGATATCATCAATTATTTCGTATGGCATCAAGTAGTAATCGGTACATTGCAGAGATAGATTCCAGAATTTCTAGTTTACAAATCAAGTAAGATCGAGGATCTAAAACATACAAAACCCTAATTCACACGGACTGTTTTATAACGCGTCTTGAAGTCGAATAAATGCATTTCTTCAAACGGCAACGCTTTTTATATTGTGAATTGGACGAACACGTCCAGCACTCAAGATGCAACACTTGTTTTGATAAACAAGAGTGATTTTAAGTCGTTTCGAGAGCCGCCAACGTCGTGTCAACGCGGCGTTAAAAAAACGCCCATGCGAATGCGTTATAATGTAACAGCAACACATTTTTTCATTTAGTTCTAAAGTGATATGTAATTGTTGATAAAGAAACAAGTTTCTCCGAGTGAGGCAAGTGTAAGCGACGCTTCAATAACTATATGTCAGGGTGAACGGAATTTTCCGCAAATTCCGTTACAATTAAATGTAATTAACTAGACTTTTGCGTTAATATACACGATTATAGACAATCATCGAGTTCTATAAGACAATACCTATACTTAAAGTATTATAGTTAAGATTCACTAAACTCTGAGGGTTCTTAAAATATCTCGGTTCCCAACAGGTTGATACATTTAACATATTTTTATATCATTACTAGCTTTCGCCCGCGACTCCGTTCGCGTGAGATTAAAAAAAACAAAACTGAGTAGCCTATGTGTTCTTCCAGAATATCCTCTACATTTATGCCAAATTTCATCGAAATCTGTTCAGCTGTTTAGGCTACAAACTCTAACAAACATCCATCCATCCATCTAAACTTTCACATTTATAATGTTAGTAAGAAGTAAGATTGAAATAAAGAAAATAGTTTACAAAGAAAAAATAAACTTATAGTTTTAAGAACAGCTGCGTGTGTCCAGCTTATAATAGCGTGTCGCGTTTTGTCTAACGACTTTGTATAACGACAAAAACGCCCTTCGGTCTATTCTATAGGTGTTTAAATGTATAAAAATGTATAGTAAACGTACATAATATTATTACTAAGATAAAAAAAATCTCCCGTTATTTAAAGAGGCAGTGAGAATTAAAAATATATGCGTAGATCTTAACGCATAGTAGTGTAATGCGATGATTAAATCCGGCTACACACTTTCGACTAAAACTAAAGTTGTGTAGCCGGCTTTACTATCTATGTAGATCGCAAAGAATAAAACACATCAATTCCGACAACAATTTCTAATTTATGAGCTTAAAAAATAACATAAACAGCTTATTTCCAGTTTACTTCTAAATTACATACACAACAAATTAACCAAACTTCCTAGACAAACGAATGTCGATTTGATTGTATACGATAATCCGGCAGATGGCTGTTGTAAAACTAAAAAAAAGACATAATACCATATTGTATTATATTTGTGTACAAGTATTAAATATGACATATGTCACACAAACACGATGTGGGTCTGTAGTGCGCAGGCGCAGGCGCGGGCGCGGGCGCTGGCGCTTGCGGCGCGTGCGTACGCTCATTCAAAATACTCCATAGACAAGGATCTGTTATAGGGTTGTCAAAAAAAGTTATGAACTAAAGAATTTAATGATCCATAGATATATTGACTCCAAATGAAGGCTAAAATGTTAAAGGGATACCTTTTATCACATTTACTAACATTTAAACTCACAATTTCCATACAAATACGTTTCCGATGAAAATATTAAGCACCTCGAATAGAATTTGACATTTTATATTGATAAAGATTTCATTTGTAATCGACTATTATGGCAAGACTTATTTTGTAATTATAATACGTATAGACGTAACATAAAAGTAGCACAATAGACATCGATATTATTACCTGATGTCGGCAGCTGCAACTTTTTTTACATTTACTGACAAAGTCAAAAGGTAAACAAACTAACATACCAGGAAGAATCAATACAAAACTATATAACAATTTAAACACAAATCTCTTCCTATATTACATTGAACTATCTGCGTGAAGGGTGCCTAATAATTTAGGAAACGATGAATTTTTTCAAAGTTTTTATAAACCTTGAAAAAACTACTAGCAACTAACAACTCCGTGTTACTATGATTTTCTACTACTAGGTGAACTGGCAACATAAAGCACTAAACGTATTAACCTAGAGTTAACCCTAAATTAATAGTCTATCGGGCGGGCATCAGCCGGCACCTGGGGAGCCTTGAACGTGTGACCTTCGAGCTAAAAGCTCATTCCGCGCACTCAAACGGTCAGCGATACACTCAAACCTACACCGGCAGTATGACGTAGTTGTGTAAAGGTTAAGCAAGCAATGACACTGCGGTACAAGGTATATTTACAATACCAACACACCTAAAAGGGGTCAGCAGGTAAATCGAACTTCATTCGCGGTTATCCGTATTAAAAACATTTTACACTGGTTTCGTAATGCAAAGTGAACAGAATATCTTTATATTGTAATACTATACGACATTCACATAATAACAAAGATAAAAAAAATAAGTTCAACGTTCAACAACTACGATTCTTAATTTTCTGGCCTAGTACTTATGCTCTTGGACTTTTTAACCGATCGACAAAATATAGGCACTGGTCAATAAAACGTATATGTAAATTTGTTAGCACAAATGACTGACTCGGGCAGATGGCAACTTAGTAACTTTAGATTAATTACTGGAAAAACATCCTAATATAAAATTAACACAAATTACAGTTAAAGTTGCAGACAATACAAAGTATGAGAGCAAACAGTAGACTACATAATGGCCGGCCACGTGAGCCTCTCAACAACGTCTCAACCTCCGAATTCATAATGCTGACATTCATAATTCATAAGTACGCAGTCGCACGTATACTTCTTCCTATTGTTTCAACTTAAGAAAAAACAATAGTTTTTTTCCCAGCGATTACTATTTCTGTTACTGGAGTAAACTATTTTAACTATGCTAGTTACAATCTAGTGAGTGACTACGGTGTAGAAATTATTTATGCCTCATCTACGTTTAGCCAGCTGAATTGATAGTGAGTTAGTGCGTTAGATCCAAATTAAAAGCTAACAACTATGCTTTGAAACTGTATCATAAATTATAGTAAAGTTAACGTGTTAAACGTTTAAGCGCCAATAGCCTAATGGTTTGGGGTACGGACCACCTATCTTGCGGTCGAGGGTTCGTATCCCGCCATTCGACTATAATCGTGAATCATATCCTAGCACAATCCTAGAGCTTAGTTGGATAGGTTAAAGAATATATTAGTAAATTTACAAAAATCTACTAATATTTTTTATAAAAAAAAATCATATCAGGTTCACGTGTTTTCGTTTACACCATCATCACACTTGGGTTTAATTAAAGAATTAGGTGTCCACTTTATATCTTTGTTGAAAGGAGTAAAACTTTTAAAACAATGTGTATTCCTTTTACCAGGACGACGAAGGCAATGAACGATCGCACAGCAATTAAACAATCCGGACGCGGCCGTTGGACATTTAAAACGTATATAAATAGTCTTTATCACAAACATTTCCGTATGTGCGGGAGCAAGCAATACCAAACTAATGTAGACGATTTTCAATCCTAATCGATATATGAGAATCGTAAATCATGATTTGCGTAAAAATCGATATCAAACCCACGACGTTCCTAGTGGACGAAGCTTACGACGAGCGGATATTCGCTTCACGTGTTCGCTTCCGCTAGATAATTACAAGTACATACAACTCGTAAATGTCGCTTTCCCTAATACTCGCTGCTTCGAGTCAATGGCATGTTACGTCAGAGCTGAAACCGCCTGGTAACGCTGAGCTGGCATAACTGCAGCGTGCAGTACCGTAAGAACTCTCTATGGTTTTTAGCATCTATGACCCAGCACAAGTATTATCACGAATTTACTCCACCGGTACCATTGTATTATACAAACATCATACGGCACGTGTCTATTTAGGCAAATTTAAGATCACGAATGCGACAACGGGTTAATTTAAATAGAATTTTGGTGTCTTGCTCTACCTGTGATTAGTAACATATAGTTTGAAATTTAGCGTATTTTTGAGCTTGAGGACAAACAATGCGACATTAACATATTTACGACGGGCCAGACACGATTTGTCATCGTTTAACAACTGAGTGAGTGTTTGGGGAAGATCATCAAGCGAGGCTGCTGTAGGCCGAGTCGGTGTAAGTACGACAGTACGGATATCGGAGGCGACGGGCCGGTGTTCGAGTGCGCGGAGCTCGGCGGTCGGATGCGCGAGGTCGTCGACCCGACCGCCGCCACGAGTCTCACTTTCGATGCGCCCGCGGCGCGGCCGCGGCGGCCCCACGTGCCGCCACGCCGCTGACGTCATCCTCACCTCCAGGAGCCGCGCCGCCCAACGGTGTCGGCCACTGGAGCGTGCTGATTACGATGACGTCCAAGAAAACCGACTTTATTACACGTAACATAAATTATTCAAGTTTCCGTAACCATTAAAATAAGCAATTAATAGACGTGACAGCAATAAATATGGACGACAAAGATAGAACTAATGGAACTTTTTAAATACACCTCGTCTTTTAACTTTAACGGTGCGTTCTTGCGCTTACATAAGCAACAATTTATCGATCATAGCGTTGAGAGCGAAGAAAGTGCGAAATATCGCACTTGGGTGTAAAAGCCAAACAATTCTACTTGTACACTAACTTCAACCAATCTAAGCTTTTGTTTGGCTTCGAAAGATAAATGATATAAAAGGGGTTTGGCAGAATATTAACAGTATTAAAACTGATACAATAAATGGGTAAGTAGAGATTACAATTTCCATTGGGTAAGGTCCTAATGGCTATACGTAAGCTGTGTCACGTTATTGGGTCAACTATTGGTCAAGTGGAGTTGCCACTTTCTATACAAAATCCGAGCATACTGTTATGTTAATAATGCGTAAATATAAGGTTTAAGAATGACTCGCTCGTCAATGTCTCAATACTTTCGATACTGAAGAGAACAATCAAATTGTGTTGCAATAACAAGTTGGTGACAAAATTCCGTCTACAAGCTTCGCTGTAAGTATCAAATTTTTCGCAAGTATAAATACAATAAGTTAATTACGGTAACGACTTGCGACGGCTTCTCCCTTCTCGCTTGCGAAAACCCTCCTCGCGAGTTGATCGTTGCAGTAATCTAAACAACTTGCACAATAATCGAGCGCTAACTACGCTGGTATGAAATGATTTCATGTTAAACTTACCGCTTATACTCGTACGAGTGAGAATAAATTATTTGAGTATTTGTCAACACGTGTAGGTGATCGACCCTTTTCGATTGGAATCAATAAGGCTTTTGTGTTACAAAAATAGCGGAACGTGTGTTGTAGAACGCAATCTTGAGTTTTTTTCTAAAAAAAAAACACAAGATTATATCTCATCTAATCTTATCTTCTTACTAATATTATAAATGCGAAAGTTTAGATGGATAGATGTTTGTTAGAGTTTGTCACCAAAACGACTGACCGTTCAGTCAGATCTTGATGATGTTTGGCATAGATGTAGAGGATAGTCTGTAGTTTTTTTTTTAATTCCACGCAGACGGAGTCGCGGACGAAAGTAATTAAACCTATTGTCATCGAGAGGGAGTTCATTTAAAATAAAAAATTACAGTATATCTTCGCCAGTGGAAATAAAATTATTTCGGACATTATTTGAATCAATTCGTACAATTAAATGAAATTGAATTTAAGTTTTTGCGATCTTCATTTAAGGATAAAGCGACATGCGATGAGGTCATTGCCACTTTAATACTTGAAACTAACGATAATATAGTCATTTCAAGTATTACAATTTGGGGAAAATGTACCCATTTTTTCATAGGTATTCTACAGAAACACAGTATTACAAAAAATATACGTAAAGATTTTTTTACATGGAAAATATCAGTAGATTTTTGGTAATTTACAATATTTCCTTTAACCATTTCAACTAAGCTCTAGGCTTGTGCTAGGATATGGTTTACGACATTAGTCGAATGGCGGGATTCGATCCCTCGACCGCAAGATCGGTAGTCCGTACTCCAAACCATTAGGCTATTGACGCTTGCTATTGTTGCTATCGTTTCTTCTATTGGATCGATATTAATTGTATCTAAGATCAATCTCAATAATTAATACCACATACAAAACTACATTATTCAATGAAATTACATCCAGTGTATAAAAAACCAGACATCAGCCATGTTAAATTGTTAATGACGAATGCATTAATTAGATAAGGTTATATAAAGATGGCGGAATACAATACGAGCAGTACATATTATTCAAATTAGGCGAGTGTCTGCTCGGCTGGTGGTGGTCGGCCGCGGCAACCAATGCTAGGAACACCATAATAGTTAACATTAAATTAAGGACACGTAACAAATTTATTAGCACATAATTTTTAATTCTAGTTTTATTACTAACATAAATCAGTCTTAATTATGTTGGTAATATTGGTTTAATACGAGTTATCGTTAGTAGAATTTATAAGTGCAATCGATTAGGTATTTTCAATTTGTTACATATATGAATCCATAGAGTATAGTCGGTATTACTTTTTACAGTTGTAAATTTAATTTGAAACCAGGGTCGGCCGTCCCATTGATTCTATTTTTCTATATATGAATGTAGGATCTATCCGTTAATGTTTTAAGAAATATACACACTACACTATCGTAGTTGGAAGGCCGGGTCATCGGCGCGTGGCGACAATTAAAACCGGGATAAGTGTTGCGTGTACCTGCGAGATGAGGGCGCTACGGTCGATACCGGGTGGCGGGGGGCAACGGGGGAGGTGCGGCATCTAGTTAAGGAGTTTAGAATGCGACTCACTGAGTATTGATGTCTCGGCCTCTTTGTTTTAAATTGGAAACAAAAATAGGAATCATTACATTTGAATAATTGATCTATTCTGTATTTGTTATCGTCATAGAGTAGCAATTGCATTTCCATCTATCGATATATCCATTTTCTATAAAATAATAAAAAAAACTTCGTTACGTATCGGAACCTGTGCCCATCTAAACAGAAAGGTCCGTATCTTCGGATGTGGTCGTAAAATGGCTCATTGTAATTCACGTTGCGTGTTGGATGGCTGCCGCGGTACAACTTCTATTCGTCACGTATGGCGGCGACGTGATGTTAGATGTGTAACAGACGAGCCGTCGATACGAGAAGCTTCGGTGCGGTAACATTAAAACCCCTTTTACACTACAGCGATCGAACCGCGCGTGTGTTATTCCTATGAGCAATGTAAACACCATTTCCATTGGCGTCATAGAAATCGTTATAAGAGGGTTTAAGTTACAGGCCGTGTGATCTCTAGCTTCTCATCGACAGGACCTTTAATTTTTTTATAGTAGAAGGGGGCAAACGAGCAGCGGGTCGCGTAATAGGTCTATCCATGGGCGTCGGATAAGATGCAGATGCAACGACAAGGGAACCGCAGATGCGTTGCCGGTCTTTAAGGGAGTGGTACGTTCTTTTCTATTACAATTGGCATTTTACTGAGCTTATTGTATTCTGATTTAAGCTAAGTTACCAATACACACCGTTAAAATTATTATGTTTACAATATAGCGAACCTGTAATAATCATATTTGAGAAAAGAAAACCAGCATCGATTCCCAAATGGTCTGAATAGTTAAAATTGGGTGTCCCCTTTTCCTCCTCTCCGTCTCAGTTCGCATTCGGCGGGAGGCCGCGATTGTGTTTACGCCCTCCCCTCTCCCGAGGACGCCGGCCGAATTAACACACAGCATTTGTCTTCAAGTACCCCGTACTGATACGCCCGAAGCTATCGTTGTTTCTTTCAAGTATTTTTAAATATTGTAATATCAAATCTCTTAATGGCAATAACGAGTAGCAACAAATTCTTATAATAGACCTGACATTTGAAGAGGAATAGCTCAATATAATAAATTTTCTTTAGTGTTAGATATTTTAAACTATCGTATCAAAGAAAGATACACGAGAAGATTGAAAAGTTTTAAAACATTTGAGTGAAATACCATACATAAGCAACCAATGGCCTTTGTTTTTTTTTTTTAATAACAACATTGTAAAAATTAAAAATACCAACGACTGAGATGAACGCGAGCCCTACAAACATACAAAACACACACACTCACACTGACGTTAAATGCTTACACATTGTTCGAGCGAGGCTTCAGTCAGCGTTATAGTAACACACACAAGTATAAACATATACATAGACAAGCTCGTCTGCAAAGTTGTGAGTAAATAACGCTGTACAGGTAGACGGTCGCCTGATGAAAGTCGATGGGATGAATGTTTCGGTTTTAATTAGAATTGATTAAAGCCAGTTGTAAAGAACGGCTCCGACGAGGGTGCCCTCGCAAACACATTCGTTATTTAGCACGAGATCGCTAAATGGCATCACATTTATGTTCGTGCACCGCGGGGATGAAGGACAGGAGAGCAGTCGGTTATGATAACTTCATACGTGTACCAAACATAAAAAGCTATCATTAAGGCACTTGATTTTCCGCAACATAAAATAGCAGATTTTTTAAATTTACTTTTAAAGATTAACAATATTTAATTTTATTTAAACTTCAAGAGAATAGGGCGCCAGGTAGCACCTAGTCGCAAAACGTTGTTTTACTGATCCCGAATCAGCCAGAGGTTAAGAGATGATCCCGTGAGAGATCGATCGATCACATAGACCAAATTGCCGACAGATTTTTGTTCTTCTGTTACAATTGGAAGAGTCGAGAAAAAGTAAATATAGGAAAAGCCTAATAATCAAAACAGATCAGATCGATACTATAGATAGCAACAATTATAACGAAAATCATTTGTAACGCTGAAAGAGTTAAAACAAAAAAAATGGATTATATTAATTACTGTAAGCTCTATTCGCCTTGCGACAATTCACATGATTGGAAACAAAGAAAATCCATAATCGGCCCCACTCAATTTTAGACAATCGCGAGTGATATGTGGCGGCCACGTGATTAAATCTGAGAGCTGCGATTGGCCGAGGCTGATCTGACGTCGCTCTCCTCCGAGCCGAGTTCACGTTACTAGGGCTTATTTTATTAATCCTAAATTATGAGAGAGTAAAAATTAAACGCAAGCATAGATTTCATTTCTAGTTCTACTGATGACATAGATTTATTCACCTTTTCCCAACTTAAATAATAAAAAGTTTTTCATTGAAACGTATCTAATCAACCAGAATAAAAAAAAACAATTATCGAAAGAGGATTAAATCCCGTATTAACAAAATAGGGTTAAATAGCCCTTAGCTTTAGAACCTTATGCCGGAGGATATAATCAAAATTAGCCTAATATCAAATTAACTAGAGCGTTAAAGCATTATCATAATATTTGACACGGCCGCTGTTACACTACACAAGAGTTAACGAGCCTAACCTAGAATAATGAAATTCTAACGCTACTTTAACATACAACTAGCTATTGTTAGCCTAAACTTTATTGAAGTGTTTCATTAATCAAACTACGGTTTTTTTACGGCTTTTTACGGCTAGGTGGACGTGCCTAATAGCGACATAGTATGAAAAGGAACTTTCCGAAAAACTTTCATTTTATACGCTAAAACGTAATCCAAACCAATAGAGTCCAAATCCACCTTATAAACGTATGAATTCTTCTTCCAAATCGAAGTAACACGACAAAAGTTGCCCTTCAAAATTCGTAACACCAAAGACGCAAATCGCTGTATCCACCTAACCGTGTAAACGTATTGAAAGATCTGGAAACACATTGAGTATTAGTTCCTAGACGTTCTTAATGTAGTATATAATCGTCTATTTATAGAAAAGAATCGAGCGGCACGGCTCCGCATGGGCCCGTGCGCGGCAGCAATCGCAGATTAGAGCATTTCTTATAATTACCGCTTCGCCCCCTCGTCGCTTACATTTGTACGTTTCATACGTTAAATCGATACCACGCTGACTTTATTTCGTAACAAGGTCACCACGAGTACGATACCTATTGAATATAAATAGCAATCATAGAAAATGCTTCCAGCAAAATGATTCATATACACTGATTTTAAAAGTAAAGAGATAACGATATCGATTCTTTTTGACCGACTTCCCAAAAGAAGGAGGTACTCAATTCGTCTGTATGTTTTTTTTTTATGTGTGTTACGGCATAACTCCGCTGCTAGTGGACCGATTTTGATAATTCTGTTTTTATCCGAAAGGTGGTGCTTGCAGGTGGGTCCCATTTTTTTTATACGTAGTATGTACTCACTTTGATGCTTATCAGCTAACTGTATGAGGGGGTTCGGCAGATCCCGCCGCCTGTAGAAGCACATGACTTTCGCTTCCACGTTGCCTGATGCCGTCTTGTTCAGTTCCTCTATCCGCCGGATTTGGTACGGAGACGTCGACGACGTCTCGAAATAGACGCAGTCTGTGGACAAAAACAATATTTCCTATAGATCTACAACTATTAGAACAAAATCGGTAAGGTTAACCTTTAATTTATGTAATTAATGGTCAGTTTCCCAGCTACTTTTAACCATTCGTTAATGTTATTGTTTCCATAACTTCATGATATGCGTTTCCGAACTACGTAACTTGATTTTTACTCTTTTGAAACATAGTTCAACCTAGCACTAATTAATCAATAGGTAATGATAAAATAAAAGGCAACTTCAGCAACCCACCATATCCATACTTCGACCTACTTAACTAAGGCTTAATTGAATTAAATTGGAAGTAGTTATAACAGTTTTAAAGACATTGAATATGAAGATAATGTTATCTTTATAAATACAGTTTTGGATATAAAAATTCTCTGAATGCTTAGGCTAGGATTAAAGTTACTTTTATAGTAATCAATTTACATATGATTTCAGGAAAATGTTGCTGTTGATGGGAAATATTGATGAGTAACGTAAGTTAACGTTTGTAATAATTTCTAAGAAACAATGCGATAGAGAATCATAAATAAAAACTGTCAATATATTTTAATTCAAAGTAACTAATAGCAGACACAAAATCAGAATAAATTAGGAAAAATCGTCGGATTCAGGTCATGTTAATTTTAGTTTTAATTAAATTTAAATAATTAAATACACAATAAGGAAAATAACGCACACAATATAAGTTAAACTAATAAACTTTAACCAATTTCTGGAATTTGCCATAGGTATGATTTTTTTTAATAATTGAAAATAGTCAAAATTCAAGAGTCAACATTTTTAAATATATGTGTACATCATCATCAACTTGCCCTTATCCCTTATAGAGGGTCGGCACAGTATGTGCTGCTCTTCCATACATCTCTATCAGTCGTCATATCTGAATCCACTCCTTTCTTAAGCATATCCTCTTTCACACAATCCATCCATACTTTCTTCGGTCTTCCTCTTCATTTGTAGCCATCCACATTCATTCTTAACACTTTCTGGTTTAAGTCCCCATCGTCTCGTCGCATAACATGTCCATACCACGCTAACCTTTTGCTTCTCAATTTCTCCACCACTGGCGCTACTTTCAAACTTCCTCTAATATACACATTCTTATTTGATTATTTTTGATTCTTATGAGCTTATATGGAGGTGCACACACTACTTTTTAGTTGTGTAGCCAAACAATTGAATTGGCTGCGAAACCGACAATCACACAACTGTTGTGCGATAGTTCAAAGGTGCGCCCGCTCTTACTCCTTTCTAACTCGACTTCTCGTGTAAAATAATTGTGACAAATATTATAATCACCATATCTATGTATTTCTTCACGCGTACGACTATCATATAGCGATCGTAGTAGTTTTGTTTGGCTATTACAGTGCGATCAATTAAGTCCTGCCTACTTTTGTTCTTGTTCTATTGTCACCGTCTACGTAAACAACCAGTATAACAACGTAGTCTTGATGATTCATTGCATTAACAAGTACATTTATTTTTACGAGGAAGCATATACAATGAACTGGTTACGACTACTTTGTAGTGATTATGATGTACTAGCTTTCGCCCGCGACTCCGTTCGCGTGGATTAAAAAAAAACAAAAGTGAGTAGCCTATGTGCTCTTCCAGACTATCCTCTACGACTATGCTAAGTTTCATCAAGATCCGTTCAGTAGTTTAGGCTACAAACTCTAACAAACATCCATCCATCTAAACTTTCGCATTTATAATATTAGTATGATTCGACCATATCTATTACGAAAAGATAATATCGACATTTTAACAATCAAAATTTTCTTTTATAATAAATGCTCGGGTTGTTAAAGGTGGATTTGATTCTATGTCGTATATTTTGTATATCAGACTATCAGGAAAAGCATTATTTCTCTTTCTATAGCTTGGCAACAACATAATTGAGCGTGGGCGCAAAATCGATAAGAAATGAAGAAGGTTGATGTCTATTACTGTTTATAGGATCATATTTATGAGCAAATATTTATAGACATATACATGATAACAATTATAACGTTATAAAAACAACTATGATATACAATAAGACATAAATGGTAGCTGCCCCTAGACCTAGCCTAGATCATCAGATGGCGACTCCCGTACTACCAATAAATTGTTTTTGTACCACAACTTTGAAAAAAAACTTGATTAAAAAAAAACATTTTATTTATCAGTTTCAAATCGTGACCAATGTCTATGGAAAAATAGTATGAAGTTGGCATTGCCATCAAGAACCGAAAGATTACCTGTATGACATTTACCAGTAGCATAGCAATCCCATAGTGAAGCACTATGGGATCGCATGGTCGCCATATCACATGGCCGATGTCGATGTAAATGGCGGCTTACCGTTACGTGCAATAAAATAACACGCGACGCGCACAATGACTCGCCTCGCTTTGTTAAAAACCACGGTTAAGATGGACATAGATAGATGTCGCTGCGCTCTATTATTCAAACCATAGACACCTCTTTATACTTTTGCAATGTATTTCAAAGATAAATTGTTTATATAAAGTTCGAAATTACATATACATTTTAGTAATTAAGATAAATTTTCATAGTTAGATCTTATAATAGTTAAGGTTTTTTGTTGTTTTTACTTCTTACATTTTTTTCATCGGTTTATACGATTTTTTTCTTTATTTCACTGTAATTTTGCATTCCATTTTGTATACATTTTTAAAAGGGTCGACGCCTACAAACCACGAAGTGGTTTGGTGGGAATGTGTTATGTAACGATATTGTAATATTTTGAAAATAAAGAATTAAGAAAAATGATTTCAGACATTTACAACGTAACAAAATGTATTTACTAAGTTACGAAAATTTGTGGTTATCCTGGTATACCTAATTGTCATAACAACAAGGGTTTCGTAAACGTGTTAGTCTGTCCACCCTCCAAAAGCCAGAATACATTGATTAATGAAAGTAATAATAATTTTATTTATATCTAGTTTTAGCTATTACACGGTGAGAGTGGTTATTTGGCATGTCGCCAGCCACTGGAGACTCCGGATCGAATCTCAGTCTTTAAAGATGGACATGAACATTCAAGTTGGACAAAGGTTATATGCTTTCGAAAAAAAAAGCAAGAAGCCTATGTGTTCATCTAGACTACATTCTACATCTATGCCAAATTTCATCGAGATCCGTTTAGCTTTTTAGGCTACAAACTCTAACAAATATCTATCCTTCCATCTAAACTTTCACATTTATAATTAGTATGATTGGATTCTTGAACACGATGGTTAATTATCATCTTAATGTTGTTTTGTATCTGAGTTTTAATAAGAAGATTACACCTCGCTGCTATACATCGAGAAGGATTGACGGCAGCAGCATACACATTACTGTAGAATAGTTAATGTGGTCTCTAACGTGCAAGCAACAAAGAGATATTGCCTCTAAGTACATGCACGTCTCGTAACGTTAAAGTGACATATCAAATCAAAATGATTGCGCCCCAAGATAGTCTTACTAATATTAGCGAAAGTTTAGATGGATGGATATTTGCTAGAAGGAATCCCAAATAAGGTAAGACCAAAGGATCTAGACGAAATTTGGCACAGATGTAGAATATAGTCTAGAAGTACATTCAGGTCATTAAGTTTTTCCTTAATTCCGCACGAAAGAAGTCACGGGCGACAGCTAGTACTTCATATATTAGGGAAAAAATCGTAAACATAATATTTAAAAACGTATTAACAACACCAGTTCCGAACATATGCGTAATGAGAAGATAAAATTAAAAAGCTCTACACAGTGAAACATCATCCACGGATTGTTAAGCTCGTACCACACAGATGATATAGCGACTCGTAAAATATATAGTATAGCGGCGCTCTGCGACCTAGCGACTGTAAGAACAACATACTTGTATACGCGGCTGCGATACAATACGCTCACGAGCACACAGACAGATTTACAGATGTGAGCGTGGCGCATTAATCTATGCAGATGTTGCTATATGCTGTGTAGTTGTGTAGATATAGACGGAGCCGAGCGTCGGGTGTGTATGTATAAGTTGGAGCATTATGCGGCTGATAGCGATGTTAACGCCCGTTCAGTTTTGCCAAGAGTTTGCTGGTATTTTTGGAACACGTCAATAACTAAGTGTATTGTAAATTTAGATTGGATACATTACTGGAGGGCGGGGAATGATTGCTCTTCAGGAGCTTTTAACCTTAATTTCGTAATATTAATAAAAATTAAATGATTGTAGAAAAATAATGATATTCTACAACAAAAGTATACGTGCATTATCTGATACTAGAATCACGGGAAATGTACAAACATAGTACAACAACTATAAACACTACGTAAACACAAATTCACAACAAAAACATGCATCATACAACTGTGCGTACCGAGTAAAATACAAACAAGACCACACTACATTTCTTTTTAGTATGAATTCAAATTACCTTAAGAATGAAGATAAAATACAGATCATTAAACTAAAATATCTTAGATTTACCCTTAGAATAAGACTAGATTAGAAATAGAAATAAACAAGAGTGAAATTAAGCAGAAGAAATTACTGCACTATAATTCACAGGGAATTTATTTACACTCGATCACTTCGCACATCAACGCCGACAGACGATACGTCTCATTATTTGACCCTGCTTATATAGTCATTAGTAAGCACATTTTACACCTAATAATAAAAGAATCTTATTAAATTGGCCGCTATCTAGTTTACAAGAAGTAGCCTAAATCTCAGAGTATCATTGCAGTATTATGAAAACGTAATTGTAGAATGGATTCCGTTTTCAAGTGCACTGGAGATTATTCAAAATTATAGGTCAATCGGGTTGCAGTCATTTAACCGAACATGACAAGCCAAGCTATTAAATTAAGCTACTTTCCCTCGTCCATTATTCCAGACCTAATTGGTAAGAATGATTTTATCGTATGTCTAACTTTACCCAATTTCAAGTTTTATTCAATATCTTCCACGATCTTTTCTATAAAAACAAATTTCTCACTTGATTTTTAATATCCGGGATACCACTAATACAAGCAGATTCAATTTAACGTCCAATAACATGCAACGGGAACTTATTCTAGTCACGATATTACGATATCTATTACTCGTAGTGATTTTCTATCACAGGTGAACCACACAGCAGAATTTTGACATCCCTCTCATTATCTTATAAAAAGAGAGAAAACGATATCTTACCAAATTATAAATGGCGAAGTTGTTCGGATGATCGTTTTTTTTTTATTGGACGGCTATGCGCCGTCCTCTTGCTTTCCTCGGACACGGAGTCTGAGTTCTTTTTTACCTTTATTAAAATTTTCTTACATTTACTGTTCATACAATCCTAATGTTATTTTCGGATGATCGTTAGAAGGTAGCTTCAATGCACGGATCTTGCATGAAATTTGGCATATAAATGTGCATAAACGGGAAGAACACATAGGCTAAATTAAGTTTTTTTAAAACAGAGTCGTGTGCGAAAGCTAGTAATTAGTGTTGCGAGCCAAATTTCGATAGGAACAGAATTAAATTCGCATATCATAAATCGGGGTTTATGGTTTGTTTACAAATAAACAATCAACAAGTTTTAAAAACAAATTCAATTATTAAAATTGTGGTCGAAATAATTCGCGGCGTACACCACAAGCGTATTGACAATCAAATAGGTTTAAAGCCGCAACCACGTGGATATTATTTTATACGATGTGACACCGGTGAAATGTTAACGTATGGATGGAAAAAAAACTTTTATTATCAGCTCTAAGACGCGACTTGAACCCTTAACATGTATTGGATACTTAACTCTTCACTTAATCTCTTAAAATACACACTCATCAAAAGCTATAGTAAGCCCTATTTAGAAATTTAAAAAAGCGACCTTTTATCCAATCGAATGGACCAGATGTTTTATAATAGTAAAAGTGAATTCTTATTTCGCACTAAACATTGAATTTATTCTTCATCGTAAAACATACTGTATATGATGTTAGGTACTTGTGGTTGAGAAATTAAGGAGTAAAGGTTTAGCGTGGAATGGGTATATTATGAGTGGCATGTAACAAGAAGGACGTTAGTTATGAATGTGGAGGGGTACACAGATAGAGGACCTAGAGATGGATGTATTGCGTGAAAGGTGACATGATCAAGAAAAGAGTGATGACTGAGATGACGGATGATAGACGGACGGATGACGGGACTCCTACGGGAGTAGGATAACGTAGGGGAGATGATGACAATACCATAGTATATCCCATACTTTCTAACATACACCTTTGTGTAAATGTACAAGTGTTGTAAAATAACGTTACTAATTGGTTGATGAAGAAAAAACATAAATTATGAGATAAGTGCTCGTATAAAAAACTCGCGTAAGTAATGAATATCCATTTTTTATCTAATACACATTTATAACAATATAATGTACAATACAGTCGAGCCAATGACGTAAATAAAAACTTTTGTCCAAAATATGTAAGTAGGCATAAATCACACACATCGGCAACTTTACAGGAGAGCAGTTTAGAACGCACGCATTTGACTAAACTATCGCACAACTGTTCGATTGTAGATTTTTTCGTAGCCAATTCAACTGTTTAGTTGCACAACTAAAAATCGTGCGTGTGCGCACCTCCATATAAGCTCATAGGAATCAAGCACGACTAAACAGTTGTGCGATAGTTTAGTCAAATAAGTTGTCAAATTGCAGTTCAACGGCAGATATTGGCGAAGTATTTGATATGCCATTTTGCAGTGTTTAAAATAATAATTACAAAATTAATTATTACATTTTATGCGAATAGATATTTAAAGCAGATTTCTGTAAAAAAAAAATATAATAAAAAAGCCATCGTTATACGTCGCCGACGAAATCATTATACCGTCAGTATTAACCAATATCTTACTGTTTTGTTTTTTTTTTTGTTGTTTTTATCTCTTGTTCTTTTTAAAAAGATCATGATGCCTGTCGTGATCTTCCTGTTTCATTTCCGCACACATTTGCATAGATTTCTAGATGTGTAATATCATCTTTCTCTAGTTTAGAACTGAAAGACAGTAATTAGATGATTTCTTTTAGAAAAAGTAAATGAAAACTATAAAATAAAACGTAACATAGATAAACTACACACCCCATTGAATCTCAGCTTACGGTCTCTTAGCTATGAGGTCAAATTTTATATCTGCATCTATGAAAAGTGTTGAGAAGTTTGTGTTCGCGTTTTAAGAATTCCGTTTGACAGTGCAAGGGTCTCGGTTCGCGGTCAACAATGATCCGTGCGAGGGCGCGTCTCGCAATTACCGCCGCACCGGCGACCATTGGTGAAAGTCGCATACCTAAGTACGTTTCCGAACAATAAACTGGTCCTGTAACACTAACCCAGACCGACCAGTTGCCGTCAATTTATTTGTTATTCAACTATTATACATAAATGGATCAGTGTTGGTTTTTTTATTATTAAAAACTAGCTGTTCCCGTGCGGCTTCATCCGCATGAAATTATGAAAATTTTATTTTATTGTCAACATTTGTCAAATCATCAATTGCAAATGTCAAAATGACATGACAAACCTTAGCAATCTTTCTTTCTTGATGTTGGCAGCAACTTATGGTCTTTTTCCCACATTAGGGTTTTTATCCAAAATATTTACCCCCTAAGTTTAATGGCGGGAAAATATATAGCCTAAAGCGTGACGTAAGTGTAGGGCTTTTTATTAAAAAAAGAATTATTCAAAAATATGCTGTAATTGCTGAAATCTTAGGCAACAAAGAAGTGTGTTTACGCTTTATTATAATAGTATAGAAGTATAGATATTAGTAGATTTTTGTTAATTTACTAATATTTCCTTTAACCTAGCAACTAAGCCTAGGCTTGTGCTAGGATATGGTTAACGACGATAGTCGAATGGCGGGATTCGAACCCTCGACCGCAAGATCGGTAGTCCGTACCCCAAACCATTGGGTTATTGGCGCTTAATTGGTTATCTTAGATAATTAGTCTATGCGGAAATAGGGCTTAAATTAAGTTGAGTAACCTGATCTGATCCTGGACCTTTGTTAAATGTTGTTGAGACGATCCGCACTCCCAAAAATTGATCAACAACACTGAAGGAGTTTTTTATTTAATAGTATTTTCTCTATAAATGCTAACAAAAAAAAATTTAGTAAACGGGTATTTACTATTCAGTCTTACTAATATTATAAAAGCGAAAGTTTAGATCGATGTTTGTTAGAGATTGTAGCCTAAACTGCTGAATGTATCTCGATGAAATTAGATTAATATAGATGTAGAAGATAGTTTGGAAGAACACTTGGCTATTTTTTTAAAATTCCGCGCGGACTAAGTCGCGAGCGAAAGCTAGTTTATTATAGTTACTATTAATATTAAATATTAATCCCATAAAAGAGGTGTAATAGATATCAATGATTTCACTTTTTTTTCCCTGTAAAATATAACGTTTTGCTGGAAATTCAAAATGTTTGATAGTAAAAGGTTTTTCAATGTATAGCCGTGCGATATCGTCTGCATACTGAAGTGTGCGACAAATTTGTATGAGATTTTATAATAAGTATGTACTTGAATTGGTATTTTGATCACTTTTGATTAAAAAAAAAATTATAAAGCGTTGAAAAATTAAAGAAACAGAGTCGTGAGGCGCAACGAGTGAAAGCATGTCACGCTATCTGCGGAACAATAAATAACCTAAACTGTTTAATTAATTTCATTTTTAATATGTTAATTTAATTTGCACCCCTGTTTTAGCAAGCGTCCTTTTATTGCGTCGACGATAGATGGGCTCTCGTGACATAAAGTACTTATGAATAAAAGCTACAAGAAAACCCAATAAATCACACGTGCAGTTAATTATTTCAGTAATGAGGAGTACTAATAGTCCATTTCTAAACATGGACTACTACTGTTTTGCGTTCCTTTTTATACATTAATACGTGAAAAATTCCCGCGAAAGGATGACCGTGAATTTTGACACAGTAAGTATTGTACAGAAGTGCTGGAGCTATTTTTAATTAAAAAAATGAATGAAATCTCGAATGAGAGACCACTAGTCTGAATAATTACACGAGAAGATGCGATACGTACTATGAAATCCACGAAACCTTTTACGATGGTTATGAAAAAGTAGCTAGTTTACAAATATGTTAGCAGAGAATTCTTTCACAATGTGGTTAATCTAATAACTTTTAGATGTAACAAATTTATAAGGTAGCTAGTAGCTATTACGATTTAGTAACATTTTAATGCTCCTAGTTCAGCGGCACCAGGGGAACAGATGTGGGGAGTCGTATTTCAAGTAATTCCTATCACCGAGACGAGTCGCCCCCTTGCTTTACAACAAATAATTATTACTATTATAACAATGATGTCCATTTAATATTGACGCGTAGAAATATAAACATGTTTAATTCAAGTTATTTTCCGAGAGGAAAAACGGTGAAATCGTATAGCTATGATATAAAATTGGACTTTTAATTCCTGCCTACCCCGTACATCACATTGATTGTAGTATTTTTTATAATTCTATGAGACAAACAATACGCCATAACGGAACTCTCCTACATCTTGGATGACGTGTTCGCGATAACAGTTACCTAATGCCCTTATCTAATAGTACATATATAACCGATTTTACAAGCCAATCATTTAATTAGTGAATACATTTTTATTTCAAGAATGGATAGGCGATGTATCTTCGGAAGTTGTTGGCGATTTTCCAGAATGACTAAGCTTTAAAGTGCTCCTTTTATCAATACTCTAAAAAACCCTGTAGTGTTGCTTAGTGAAATAAAAGGAAATAAATGAGTGATATGACAGATAAGTGATGACCAAAAAGGATAACCACAAACCAAATTACATTAGAGGTCCCTATTTGGCATATTTGCAAAAAATCGCATATGTTTCAATGAACACTGTTATCACTATAAATCCCTTAAATTTAGAGGTCACTTAAGGCGCTTAAGTTTTAATTTAAGGACCCATAGGTAGAATTTTGTTTTCAACAATATTTTAGTATTGTTTATGATTTTGCTTCAGTTTTAGCAAGACCCTAAAGGGAGCCTTTCTAAGAATACTTAAGGGGCAGTTTGGTGAAAAGAACCAACCAGTGAGCACAGGAGTCTACAAAAAACAAATTTGAGAATCACTAAATTTGGCTAAGTACATTTTCTATATACCAGACAACTACAAAACAAACACCTTATATTTAGAAACTATGAGATTATTTTTAGTTTGAATGTATATAAAATATTTCATAAATATACAACATGAGTATATAACATACCGAGTACTGGTAAATATTATTCTTTTAGTTATTATTGATATATTCATTAGAAATTAATTCTCTTGTGATTAATGATAATTATGGAAAACAAATTATGTTTTAGCATATTTATCTTAACAGTTTGAGTTCATGACTTATGACGGTTGACACATTCTGTTGTGTTTCACATAATATTTTACTACAATTCAATTCAATTCACATCATCATCATTATCATCAGCCTTTGTCTGCCCACTGTTGGGCCTTCCCCAATACCTTCCACAGATTGCGGTCAATTCAATTCCCTTGATGTATTGAAATTGTCAATGAACCACAATACCACCAAAATACATGCATGCTGCATATTAATTTAAAAAGTATTTAAGAAGCATATAATTAAAACATTTGTTCCGATATGTTATAAATATCATCATCTCCTTATCCTACTCCCGTAGGGTCGGTGCAACAGGTTTTGTCCTCCACATAACTCTGTCATGCGTCATCTCAGTCATCATTCCCTTCTTGATCATGTCACCTTTCATGTAATCCATCCATCTCTTTCTAGGTCTACCACTCCTTGTGTACCCTTCCACACTCATAACTAACATTCCAATATGTTATAAATATGCAATATGTAATAAGTATAAAAAAATCCTACTAATCATACTAATATTATAAATGCGAAAGTTTAGATAGTTAGACGGATGTTTGTTAGAGATTGTAGTCTAAATGGCTGAACAGATTTCGATGAAATTTGGTATAGATGTAGAGGATAGTCTGGAAGAACACATAGGATAGTCACTTTTGTTTTTTTTTTAATTCCACGCGGACGTAGTCGCGGGCGAAAGCTAGTGGAACATAACTTACACAAGTGAAATTCTTACTAAATGTAACTTGTACATCACAGTAAATAAAGACTTAATCATTTCAGTTTTGTCTCACTTGTAACGGTACATAAAGAAAATGCAAAATAAGAATTCAAAGAAAAGAGACAAGCATAACAGCTATGTCTTGAAATATGTAAAGTGTTGAAATAAGGTCAATGAACTTCAAACTACCGAGAGCTGTTACAAAAAAAAATAATATAAAACATTGCATAGTACACAGCGACTCGGTGACTGCTTGATTAACTTGTAACATAGTCTGGGTTCAATTCTCATCTTACTTTTTTTATATATAATAAAAGGGGGCAAACATGTGGCGGGAACACTGAGGTGGTCAATGCACCCTCGGAGTTCAAGTATCACAACTTCTTGTAACAATTATCACAATATTGTGACTGTATTGACACTTTTAGACTTTCAGAAATAATACCATTAAAAATTATCTTTGCGGGAAAGTTAACACCATTTAAGAATTGACTTCCAAATTATATAGATATTACTATAGAAGCAAGTCTGCTTATTACAATTGTAGTGCACTATTTACGGACATGTTTAGTTGTTTATTAGTACATAAATAGCTCTTAGTGTAGATTCCATTCATTAATTTTACATTGAAGAGATCCTTTTTGGTATCCATTCATGTTTGTATGTTGGTAAGTATAATAGAAAACCCTAAGACTGTTATTTAAGCTATTATTTTGACTTATCTATGTTTTTAATGTCCAATGTCATAATACAATACAAATATTTTGATAAGTGAAATTAAATAGGCTTCCTCTTACATTGATAAGCTAAAGCATCTTTCGCAGTTTGCAATAAATAACTAAAAGGCAACAAAATAATGATTGTTCATACATACATCTATTTGGATCAAAACATGGTTTTGATTTGTACATTGTACATATTGAATTTAATACAAAAGGAGTTTTTTTTTTCTAATGTATTTACGAAAATATGCTATCATTTTTAATAATGAGTTAACTTTAAACTTTTGTAAATAAAGGTAAAGTACTTATTTTTTTTAATCTGTATGGTAAAATTCAAAACAATTCTGTGTTTGCAAGCTCTGTGACACGATGTTTAGTAATAGGAAGTAGTATAATAGGAAGAGCTAATTAGCATTCGGCGCGGCAACCACCGAACGCGGCACATGAGGTACCAGAGACCGCGCACAGCGCTGCAACGCCGTCTCTATCAACGGTCCATAAGATCGCAAACACTAACTAAATCTCAAACAATACTAATCACTACCACATACAAGCCAAAACGTTACATCTATCTATGAATGCTTTCAAAAAATGTTTTGACAACACTTTATATAACCTAAAATCTCATGTCAATACTCAACAAAAATATTAAAACTTGTAAATAAGTTTGTTAAAAAGGCGCAATGTTACTCATGTGTACATCTTCACGAACGCACGCAGATACGCGAGCCGATACAACGACACCTAAGTGCAATGCAATCGTACTATTTGAAGAAATTTGGTAAAAAAATAAATCTTTCCGAAAAATAAACTTTAATTCAGACATAAACACAGTTTTGCCGCGAATTTGACTAATATTTTAATTATATTGTAGGTTCAAATCTAAATGATCTAATTATTGTAAGCAATTAATAAAGGTACGACAATCAAACCAAAGCACCGCTAGTCGGCTGGCGGTGAACCGGCGAAGCTTCAACAAAAATAACCAATTATTGTTACTTACCGCCGACTCTGTACATATTCGCAGCCATTTTTATACACAATCACTATTCATTAACACTTAATTAATCTACATCTGACACAATTAATAACTATAACACTATGTAATTGAGCTTTTAACAATGTTTTTCATCACGTTAACTCCGGACGCCTTTCGCTGATCGCCATTTTCTTTCACACTACCTACTAATTTGGCCAGTGCGCAGTCGCACTTTTTGGCATAAACTTCCTGCTGTTAAAACAAAGCAATGACATGTCATTAATTTTATATTCACTTATTGTAACTAAATTATTGTTGTATTAAATTAAATCCAAAGTTAATTTACAAATCATGTCCTACAATTGAAATATAATTTACTATGTCCTAAAAATAAAAAAAATGTTTCATTCAAGAACGTTTCATTACGACCGATTATCGTTAATGTCATGTGTTTGTACCGTACATGCAACTAAAAGTTTTGTAGTTTCTTTTTTTAGCGATCATTTAAAGTAACCGAATATTATTATATTTCAATTTTGGTTTTTTCCCTTACATAGCAAATTGAAATGAGAAATAAAAAAATATAATTTGCAATCTATTTAATTTAAAGGGCGTTATCCTGAAAAGGAACGTAAGTCATAGACAATTAAGCATTTTGTCTATGATTGTCTCTGCTTGGTTACTGATTTTTTTATTTTAATAATTGAAAAACAGCAAAACTTAAGTATTTCAAGTGTTAAATAAAGTAAAAAGCATAAAAAGCCAATAATATTTTGAATAAAAAATCAATTACGTTTGCAAAAGTGACGTGGCTGAAGTGACAGACAAAATGTCTATGAATTTGACAATTGCCAAATCAGCCAGATTCGCCTGTCTGATAGAAAATTAAATTAATTGCATCAATATAATAAATTCCTGAATGAACGCCGAGTGAGGAGGTCGTTTGTGTTAAGTGTAGTTAGTGGTTTGATAACCGCATGTATACGTGGTATGTAAAACATGTGAAACATTGCTAATGTATGTGCAGTTGTGTATTGTAAATTAACCCGAGTTTCCTGTTACATTTTAGACTAGCGATATGGCTACCTACGAGGAGTTCATTCAGCAGAATGAAGACAGAGACGGTATACGATTTACGTGGAATGTTTGGCCCTCCAGCAGAATTGAAACTACACGGCTTGTAGTACCTTTGGCCTGCCTCTATCAGCCGCTAAAGGAACGGCCAGATTTGCCTCCTATACAATATGAACCTGTATTGTGTACACGCAATACATGCCGCGCCATCCTGAACCCGATGTGTCAGGTCGACTACCGGGCTAAATTATGGGTGTGCAATTTCTGCTTCCAAAGAAATCCTGTAAGTACTTATTTGTTTGGCTTCTGTTTTGTCACTGACAGTATCAGTATATTTTTTTTGTAAAAATTGCTCAATAGTATGTTACATTAGCACAATATATATTTTATTATTAATATAATTAATCATAACAAATTTATATAATGAAAAGAATCGTATGAAACATATTTAATGTTAAAAAAAACAATTATTATATAGCCAGTGTGTACACAGTATATTCCAATGTTTCACAATAATTATTTTTTTTGCACAGAACAAAATGTATTAAAAACCCCATGACCTCATTCATCTAAGAGATGTCTTAGTGGGAAATGCATTTATGTAACATAGTGTAAATTCTAAAATGAAGCTATTTGTGATTTTTTATAGTTTCCACCACAATATGCTGCAATATCAGAACAGCATCAACCAGCAGAACTTATCCCTAATTTCTCAACAATTGAGTATACAATCACAAGGGCACAGTCCATGCCCCCAATATACCTTCTGGTTGTAGACACATGCTTGGATGAGGAAGAACTCGGGGCACTTCAGGACTCGTTACAAACATCTCTGAGCTTAATGCCTCAGAATGCATTAGTCGGCCTGATAACTTTTGGCCGCATGGTTCAGATACATGAACTGGGTATGTATTTGTTTTAGACATGCTTATGAACTAACTTTTATTAATAACTGGCTTTTGCTGCAACTCTGTCCAGATGGAATAAAAAAAAACAAAATCCAATATCCTATGTGTTTTCCAGAGTATGCTCTACATCTTTGCCAAATTTCATCAAGATCCATTCAACATCTTAGGGTACAAACTCTTACAAACATTTATCCATCCCTGTAATTGCATATTAATATTAGTAAGAGTCTTACTTGATTTAATAATGTACCAATTTTAAGTTAAATATGAAGAAAGAGAGAATATTTAATAATTGATTCTTTGTAATAGGCAATCGGATATTTTGGTGGCCCTTGCCTTCGCCCAAGTCACTGCTCAGTACACTATTTTAGGTGTAGTGGGCCCTAGCAATTAGTGAAAGGGCTTAGCACACCAATGAGCTTAGACATTTATTTTTCTCTATTTCAGGTACTGAGGGTATTTCAAAATGTTATGTCTTCAAAGGCACTAAAGATTTGACAGCAAAGCAAATACAAGAGCAATTGGCAATCGGCAGAGTGAATGCTCCCAATCCTCAAGGAAGACCAGGAGCACCAGCACCAATGCCTCCTGCACATCGCTTCTTACAACCAGTAAAGCAATGTGATATGGCATTGACTGATCTACTAGGCGAGCTAGGCCGTGATCCATGGCCACTAGGTGTTGGAAAACGTCCCCTAAGGAGTAGTGGAGTTGCACTTTCTCTAGCTGTAGGTCTACTAGAAGTCACTTATCCGAATACCGGAGCGAGGATCATGATGTTCCTTGGTGGCCCCTGCTCACAAGGACCAGGTCAAGTTGTCAATGATGAGCTCAAGCAGCCCATTCGTTCCCATCATGATATTCATAAAGATAATGCGAAATATATGAAGAAAGCGATTAAACATTATGAAGCGTTGTCGTTAAGAGCAGCTACTAATGGCCATTCTATAGATATTTACTCTTGCGCTTTGGATCAGACTGGTTTGATGGAGATGAAGCAATGTTGCAATTCTACTGGGTATGTATGTTTAGAGCGTTTGTAGCTCATAGCCTCACTTGACTTGTTATTTAGAGGTTTTGGGTTCGAGTCCCGCTATGTAATGTGTTTTTCGATTTTCGAATATCATATGTACTTTTACCTGATGTACTTACGGTGAATAAGCCTGCACATATCTATAAAGAAATTCAAAGATATATGTGAAGTCATTTCCAGTGTGCCAGTGTTGACTGTGGCTTAGTTTTCCTAACATAGGGAAGGCTCCGAACTCCTCAGTGGGGACCCATAGTGAGCTGACAATGATAAATACTGTAGAGACTAATTTATGTTTGATTACTTGCGAATAAAAGTCTATAATTTAAGGATATAAAAAATTGTATTGTTTTTTTTTTATCCTAAAAAAAATCAAAAGTATGTTTATGAATATAATAATTTTATTATTTCAGTGGTCACATGGTGATGGGCGATTCCTTCAATTCGTCCCTCTTTAAGCAGACATTCCAACGAGTGTTTGCTAAGGATCAGAAGGGAGAATACAAGATGGCCTTCAATGGTAGTTTGGAGGTCAAATGCAGTCGCGAACTCAAAAGTAAGCAGTCTATTTAAATGTTATATTTTCGATCCTATACAGACTTTTATAAACACAGATATTCAACATTTATTAATAGAAGGGACAATACCAAACCATAATTATTACAAGTCTTGGTTTTATAGGTGTCGTCAGCCGATAACCTAGGTCTAAACTGCAGCTTACCTCATGTTCCAAATAGTTCATATATTTCACATTTTTTGGTACTTTAAGGGAAGGGGCAGCATCCCTCCTCCTGTGGACGGCAATGATTTAGTTGTTGGTGATGTTTATGCTACTTATACAGAAATGTTTCCAATGTCCGCTCTACAAATAATTTATTTCAATGGTCATATATTTTATTTTATTTATAAAAAAACAATACAAAGAATATACATACGACCTAGCTAACAATTTATGTGTGTCAGTAACGGGCGCGATAGGGTCGTGTGTGTCGCTGAACGTGAAGGGCCCCTGCGTGTCGGAGCAGGAGGTGGGCATGGGCAACACCTGCCAGTGGAAGATGTGCACCTTCACGCCCAGCACCACCATGGCTATATTCTTTGAGGTACAATTTAACTCTTTAATAAATATGCAGTTAATGCGCTTTGTATTTTTGTGTGTATTGAAATAACTCAAAAACTACTGGGCCGATTTCAAAAAAAAATATCACCATTAAAAACCTATGTTATCAGTGAATAATATAGGCTATATTCTTTATTATTTTTAATTTCACGCGGACGAAGTTGCAAGCAAAAGCTAGTCTTTGATACTTCTGTTTGACATTGACAGCTGTCATAGGGATGGGACGTGTCCAATGATGTAGTGTTGTGCAACAACTCCGGCGTACCGATTTCTTCTTAACATTGTATGCAGGTGGTAAGCCAACAGCCGGCGGCGGCGGCGGGCGGGCGCGGCTGCGTGCAGCTCATCACGCAGTACCAGCATTCCAGTGGCCAGCGCCGCGTTAGAGTCACTACAGTCGCACGCAAGTCTGTCACTTTATACTTGTTATCGCTATTTATAGAATTAAGAATGGATTTTTACTTTCGTTTTTTTTTTATAAAATAGCCTATGGATACAAAGTGAACTTGACGCCAACGCTCGTGGATTTTAATATTTTTTATGAATCTGATTTTGTCAAATAATTCTATAACATTAGGTAACTTTATTTTACAAAACCATTTAATTCTCGGCTAACTATTGAAACGTAAATATGTAAGCATCTAAACTTTTTAACAATTTTAACACTTCGTAAGCGGCACTTACAATCTGTAAGTGACGCTTACACAGTGTTTACTATTCATTACAGAATTCTGCACTAAATCTCACAATTTTCATAAAAAAAAAACCAAAAAAAAAAATTGCCACTTAACTTAAGATTCAAAGCCAATCGGACTTCTTATCTAACTTCGGAATGTAAATGAAGGATATTAACCCTTAAATGCGTCATTTTTCGACACCTAACGAAAAAAAAAATTAATGCACGGTATTATAATAAAAGAAAAATAAAAAAAATCTAGTATACAATTTTTTTGTCGAATGTTGTATACAACAGTGGGCATTTAAGTACCAACCAACCAACCCACTAACATATTTAACATATGTCAGTTGGGGCGACGCGGCGGTGAACCTGCACCACATCGCGGCGGGCTTCGACCAGGAGGCGGCGGCGGTGGTGATGGCGCGCCTCGTGGTGTACCGCGCAGAGCTGGAGGACGGGCCCGACGTGCTGCGCTGGCTCGACAGGATGCTTATACGACTTGTGAGATAAAATATTAAATACCAGACTGGATGACAAAATTGCAAAAAAAAAAAATTTTTTTTAAGATAGATTTTTTTTTTAAATTATGTAATTGTAAATCGTACGACTTTTATATTAATTATTAATTCGATGGAGAGTTTTGTAGAAAAAAAATATGTTACCAACACACTAAAATATAAATCTCACGTATTTTTCTCAAATTCAGTAGATTTTTTTTTAAATTAGTTGTTCGTCACATTGGATTCTATCAAATTAAGGGTTAAACACCGGGACTAGTTGAAAAATTGCAAATATATTTTTTTTATTTTGAATAGTTTTTTTTAATTAGATAATGGTAAATCATACTAATATTGTAAAATTGTGAACTAAAAAGCTAAACGGATCTAGATTTTTGGTACAGACATAGTCTGGAAGAACACATAGGCTACTTATTATTTTTTTATTCTGTACTTACGAATTCACGGTTAAAAGCTACTGTAATATATTTTTAGTGTAGTAATGCTTAAAATTATTTAATGTTAACTTTTCTTACTAATTTGTACTATGTGTTAGTGTTTCATTTTATTGTTTTGTATTGCAGTGCCAGAAGTTCGGCGAGTACGGTAAAGACGATCCGAACAGTTTCCGTCTATCGGAGAACTTCAGCCTGTACCCGCAGTTCATGTACCACCTGCGCCGCTCGCAGTTCCTGCAGGTCTTCAACAACTCGCCTGATGAGACCACATTCTACAGGTATGCTAACAGCTATTCACCAAAAGGTCCAACTTGACCTATTAAGGTGTACGGAAAAACCAACGCAGATGTAATGACGGTAAATTAAATTCAGGACTCATAAGTTATAATATACAATGATAACCAAAACGTTAATACGTTGTTATCCAAAACCTTAATACGGTGTTAACAATTGCGTTAACATGGTGTTAACAATTGTGTTAACATGGTGTTAGCAATTATGTTAACATGGTGTTAGCAATTATGTTAACATAGTGTTAACAATCATGTTAACAATTGTGTTAACATGATGTTAACATGGTGTTAGCAATTATGTTAACATGGTGTTAGCAATTGTGTTAACATGATGTTAACAATAATGTTAACTTATCAGACACATGCTGATGCGCGAGGACCTGACGCAGTCGCTGATCATGATCCAGCCGATCCTGTACTCGTACTCATTCGGGGGCCCGCCCGAGCCCGTGCTGCTCGACACCTCCTCCATACAACCTGATAGGATACTTCTTATGGACACATTCTTCCAAATATTAATTTATCATGGAGAGGTAATACATCGAATTTTAAAACGTATTATGTTGGATTGTTAACTGTTAACTGTTAATTGTACGGGATTTTTATAAATGATTTTTTTTTAAAATTCAATTCAATAATTAATTAAAAAAAAATTAAAATCAACTACTGAATTTTTTCGTGATTTGACAACAGTTGTTGAAACCTTTTGTAAATAGTTTCTTGTGATAATTTGCATGTGTATTAATAAAGCTTCAGTTAAAATATAGTCTTAGTAATATAAATACGAAAGTTTAGATGGATTGTTGTATGTTTGTAGCTTAAAATAAACAGATCTTTACAAAATTTGTCATACATTTAGAAGAGTCTGAAAGAACACATAGGTTATTTAATTTTTAATTCCACGCAAAACGTCGCGGGCGAAAGCTAGTGTAACAGCTAGACATTTTCCTTTAACGTTTGTAATGCAACTAGTTATATTGTAAAGTGGTATTGCAGACGATAGCGCAGTGGCGCGCGCTGCGCTACCAGGACATGGCGGAGTACGAGAGCTTCGCGCAGCTGCTGCGGGCGCCGGTGGACGATGCCCAGGAGATACTGCAGACACGCTTCCCCGTGCCCAGGTACATCGACACCGAGCACGGAGGATCACAGGTAATTGCACCATCATCATCATCATCATCATCATCATCATCATCATCACCATCACCATTATTATTTACTTTCTAAAATTATTTTGTTTCCGTCTGACTGGCTTTTATATACAAATAAAATAAAATAAAGATATTTTTTTGAATATACACTAATAGATAATTAATTTATATGCTTAAAAAAATAATAAATATCATACTTAAATAATAAAATAAATAAATAATACCAGCGAGATGGGATTCCCTCGGCAGAGGTGACCAGACGGTTTTATTATTTTTATTATCATCATCATCATCATCGTCGTCATCATCATTTCACAGTAATAGAGCCCGTTTTAATATCTTTTAGCCGGATCGACAGGTGTAATACCACGACCAAAACAGGCGTGAAGTGGAAGCAATTCCACGTACAATCCTAATATTAATCTCTTTCCACCCTTTTCTTATAAAGAACGGATAGGAAGGGAAAGAAGAATTGATGGTGTAGTCGTCTTCGCCTTTTTGTCGAATTCCGCTCTCTCGTTTGTCACATTATGATATACTAGCTGTTGCTTGCGACTTCGTCTGCGTGAAATCTTTATCTTTACTTCATTACTAATATAATAAAGCGTAAACACACACTTCTTTGTTGCCTAAGATGTCAGCAATTACAGCATATTTTAGAGTAACTCTTTTTTTAATAAAAAGCCCTACACTTACGTCATGCTTTAGGCTATATATTTTCACGCCGTTAAACTTAGGGGTAAATATTTTGGATAAAAACTCTAATGTGGGAAAGAGACCATAAGTTGTTGCCAACATCAAGGAAGCAAGGTTGCCATGGTTTGATATCATGTCATGTCATTTTGAAATTGAAATTTTGACAAATGTAAACATTAAAATAAAGTTTTTATAATTGCATGCGGATGAAACCGCACGCGAACAGCTCGTTAAATAATAAAAATAATATTGCCTATGTTACTCAATGACATTGTAGCTTTGTAATCGTGAAGGATTTTTTGAAATTGGCCCAGTAGTTTTGAGTTATTTCAATACATACAAAAATACAAATCTTTCCTCTTTATAATATTAGTATATTATAGATAAAAAAATGTGATAACCAGGTTTATGAAAGCAAACGATATAAATTATTGAGAATAAATATTAAAACAAACAAAATACACTAAAAACAAAATCTTCTCAAAAAAACAGTACACTAAAAAGTAACGAAATAATTACTTGAAAATAGTAAACCTCCCTTATTGTAGCTGTAATGTCTATATTGTACAATTATTATTACTTTGATGTCGGTGTCAGCCGAGGTATATGCAGTGATATTTCTACGTAAGGTTTTCTACATTTTTACCATAACAATTGACAATTGAAAGTATAGTAACGTTTTTAGTAATGACTGACACCGACATCAAAGTGATAATAATTGTACAATATAGACATAACAGCTACAATAAGGGAGGTTTACTATTTTCAAGTAATTATTTCGTTACTTTTTAGTGTACTGTTTTTTTGAGAAGATTTTGTTTTTAGTGTATGTTGTTTGGAAGTCGGTTTTGTTTTTTATTAAAAAGTTTATTTATTTCTCGATTTTAGTGAATCTAGACATCGCAGTATGATAATCACTAGCTTTCAAACAAATAATGAGTTATCTAAATCGATTATCTAAGAAATTAAGTAAAGAACTAATACATCGTTGCGATCATTCACTCATAATTCGGTGCGGCCGCGCGCCGTTGTTGCCCGTGAGTTTTAATATTTTGATAACTTCTAGAATCTTGCACAGAATTACATACTGTAAAAGGCAATTACGATCTACATATAATACTCTATCGTGAAAACATATTTATTTGGATAAGGATTCATACCAAATAAAAATAAAAGCGTTTTAAATAAAGTCGATTGCACTTATTTGACGGTTTTCTCGAAACAAACGGTTATTGTGCGACAACCTTAAGAGATAGATATATGCTATCGCAGACTTTAATTCAGCTAATTGAATGACCTACAATTCTTTCGTACATCATTTTTATGTAGGTCTTATAGTTTAGGCTACGTAAGCCAAGAAAGCAAACTTTGTTACAAGTTGGTATTTTTTTCTGCGACTCGTAATTTGCTATTTACGATATCTCCTAAACTATTGATCGGAATTACACAGTTCCAGGGGCATTTATAATCTACATTAAATTCTCTTGATGATGGACACATTTATTTTGATAAGGATCCATACCGAACACGAGTAATAGCGTTGAAAGTGGGGCATAGATTTTGATCGAAATTTTAATGAAAAAAGTGGTTATTGTGCGACAACCTTAATAGATAGATATATGCTATCGCGGACTTTTATTTAGCAAATTTAAAGGGCTACAATTCTTCCATACACAATTTTTGTGTAAGTCTTATAGTTTAGGCTACGGAAGCATAGAAAGCAAAAAAGACACCAAATTTCGTCACGCAATTTTGAGCTAAACTATTTAACTACGCCGTAGTCTTTGACTCCAAAAATCAAACAAAAAAATAGGACCCACCTGCAAGCACTACCTCTCGGATAAAAAAAGAATTTTCAAAATCGGTCTACCAGGGGCGGAGTTATGCCGTAACACACATAAAAAAAAAAAAAAAAAAAAAAAACATACGGACGAATTGAGTACCTCCTTCTTTTGGGAAGTCGGTCAAAAAATACAATGCAAGGTTATAATTAGATTTTTACTAAATTTTACAAAAATATTATGTCGCTTCCACGCTAAGTGGTAGGTCTTCTTTCTTCCTCTTGGCCAGCATCTGTGTCAGCATTTCTGTCACTTTCTGTTGTGTTTTGAGCAGATTTCTAAAGGAAATTTCGTCACGAGATCTCATCTCCGCCCCCGCGAGTTGTTCGCTTGTAAATATTTCATCTTTGCAACAATCAGCATTCGCTTTGTACGTTTTAGGATATTGTTCGAGTTTCTCGTGAAACTTTTTTATGTTACTTTGACTTCGTGGACGATAAACGCCTCGCGGTTTTGTCGTTTTTGTTTCACTTTCATCAACTTCACTCATTCTTTTCTTATCCGTTTCTTGTTTTTTCTTATGATATCTGATATTTTTATTTATACGTGGATTTATGTTGCGAGTTCTAACAGGTTTATGTTTTATTGGATTAGTGTTTTTTGTTTTCATATTTTTTGTTTGATAGTTCCGTTGTTTGTTTCTGAATGGTCGTCTTGTACTTATTATTACGTGATGGTTTAGAAATGCTAGTGGTTCTGATATCGGTACACCGATTGGTGGTATTTCTATTAAATTTGTTTGTAACGTAATAGGTGTGGATTTCAAATTATTTGATATATATGTTTTTGGTCGTGTGTCTCTTTTGGGTATAAAGTATTTCGGCTTTTGTACTTCAAATTTTAATCTCGATGATATCTTGGGTTGTGCAGGTTTGTAAGAATTATACGGATTCATATATGGTGAGTTATTTTCAAATTTCAAAGGTTTATTTTCTATAGGGAGATAGTAAGGGTATATGTTTGGATTCTGTGATTGTTTCGGAGTACTGTAAATTGGCACAGATTCACTTGGTCTTCTGTATTCGCTGAGATTGTCGCCGTTTCTGTATTTTTGTAATATATCTAATATCTTTGTGAGAGGGTACGGTTTTGGCATATTCTGTCCGTTATATCTTGGAATTAAATTTTGATCAGGATTATATCTTGGTATTAAATTTTGTTCTGCATTGTATCTTGGAATTAAAGCATCCAAACCTTAAATAAAAGAACAATTATGTTAGACTAGCTTTTGCCCGCGACTCTGTCCGGGTGGAATTTTAAAAAAAAGTGAGTAGCCTTTGTGATCTTCCAGACTATCATCTACAACTATACCAAATTTCATCGAAATCAGTTCAGCCGTTTAGGCTACAAACTCTAATAAACATCCATCCATCCAAACTTTTGCATTAGTATGATTGTGTTGAATTGTATTAACTTAAATATAAAATCTTACCTTTTTCAATTGTAACAGGCAATGTTGTTGTTGTTTTGCTTTTTAAATCTTTTAATATCATAGCTTTGACATCTTCTGCAATTTTTTTGATGACCTCTGGAGGTAGAGTGCTAGTCGTCTGTTCATCGTTGTATATTTTATCATAACTTTCTTCTGGTTTCCTTGTAGTATATAAGTAATGTGTTCTCTCTATACTATATTTGACATCCATTTCGTCATGAATAGGAATATTTTGATTTGAATCTGGTTTATAATCATCATTTACGCTCACTGGTTTCTCTTTTTTACGTATAAAGTTTTGTTTATGCTTTGTTTTTGGCTTTTTAACACCTGTTTCTTGAAAACTAATACTATGTTGTGTATTGTCGGTTTTAAAATTTTCATATTCATTTATACGATCCGGTTTATCTTTTTCTGATGAATTGTCTGTATGTTTTGATTTGTTATTATTTTTATATACGATTTTTGAATAGTTAATTTCGTAGGAATATTGATTTACGTGTGCATTTATGTCATGTTTTTCAACGCTTTCGTTGTCAGGGGAATCTAAGATATATTTAAATATGTCTGTGTCGTCGTCGGTTACTAAATCTTTAGGAGTAGTGGTGGTAGTGGGTTTTGTAGTCATATGTTTAGGTAAAAAGGGGGGTAGTATGCTCCCTAAATATTCCCCTTCTATAATATCTTTGTCATGTAAATTTTTATTAATTATAAGTTTAGAAAAGTAATCATTGTTAGTTTTGTTTAGGAAATTTGAAAGCATACTCTTGTTTTGTTTTTGGTTGTTTGTGTTGTTTTCTCTTTTACCGAATCTTTGCCAGAAAGATATTACGTTGTTTAAATCAGGTTTATTTTCGCTTTTAACGTTTTTATTTGCATTACGTTCGAAGAAATTTGTGTGACCGTCAAAGTTATTTGTTACTGCGGTTCTTTTGTCCCGCGCTATAATAACTTTTTCAGGCTTTGTTGCTTCTGTATGATTATTTTTATATTTGTTTATTATATTTCTTGATGGATCATTAGATAAATCTGGAAATTTTGTCATATGATTAAATTTATTTTAAAATTAAATTAATGGAATGAAAATATACCGACCGTGTAATTGTTTGATTACTTTTTGGTAGGAAGATGTATTGAGTAATGTTTTCGATATGTCCACATTACTATTGTTTCGACAACTCTTATATAGAACCCTGGAACATATTCAAATAATTTCTATAATAGAAATAAAACGGAAATATCTAGTTTTTGTAATGCCTTTTAGTATATTTGATACATAATCTACAATTGTAATTCAATAATTGTGCTGAGTGGCTTTAAATAAATAAATAAATAGAAGGCAAATTAACTTTTTTTTTTTAAATTATTTGTTTCAATCAGGGGTGTTATTCTCATTGTTGTATTGATATATGCTTTGGATTCATTTGTCAAATGAAAATTAAAAAAAAAAAACATTTTTTTGGACAAAAACATTTTGACAATATTCATTGGGGCTCTGTCTCCTCAACTTATTAAAAGAACTGTGTAAATTAAATAATAGTTAAAATTAAATTAAATACGAGTATATACTCACTCATTGTTGAATAGATTTTTCACGTTAAGATTATATTTGGCCAGTTGGCTTTTCCCGCTGATGTCGTCTTTTTGCCCGCCACTTAACACCAACACGCATATCAAATCTGCAAAATTTACACGTTCAAACAAAACAATAACACGAGATTGTAAATCTTCATAATTAACTAACGCTACCGGATTTAATAATTACTAATAATCGTCCATTTCAACAAATTCAATAATTTAACTTTCATTTAATATAACATGATTATTTCTTCACTTCTATACGTTAGCACAATATATATATAATGTGCAGTTCGCTTGAATAATATTTATTAGGGAACCTTTTATGTTTAATCGCGATGTTTTCTCAGTGCGAACGTATATCGAAACACGGAACGTACATGAGAGAACGGCGACGGCGAGCAGCGCGCGACGCAACATACTGCGTCTTATCGCTCACTCAAACATCAATATTTTACTTTGCCTTTTGCTCCGTTTGCACGATTATTGTGTCGACACTTGATTCGCACTTTACTGACTTTTTAATGCGATGATAGATGTATTTTTTATATTATAAGATGACGAATGAGATTGGGAACAAAACGACAAATGAGCGTTGAGATTCTCAGATATAACGAAGCGACTTCTTTAATCATTAGGATGGGACTTAAAGAGACATAAACCAGAAAGTGTTAAGAATGAATGTGGATGGCTACAAATGAAGAGGAAGACCGAAGAAAGTATGGATGGATTGTGTGAAAGAGGATATGCTTAAGAAGGGAGTGGATTCAGATATGACGGCTGATAGAGATGTATGGAAGAGCAGCACATACTGTGCCGACCCTCCATAAGGGATAAGGGCAAGTTGATGATGATGGGACTTAAAGAGGAATTAGCCCTTTCTAATGCATCCCCTGTCGAATACTCTTCCGATAAGGGTGGAAGGGTAAGGGTAAAATTAGGCACCCAGAACGCACTCTTATTAAACGAAACACGAAATGTCTTTCTTCCGCCTTCTGTGGTTGTGGTATTGTACTAGTCGAACCGACCCATTCGTGCAAAATTTTATTTCAGCATCTAAAATTACAGGAAAAAACATACTGATCGTTTTTTAAGTTGTTTAATTCTTAATTTTATGAAGTTTTTACATTGTTTTTGCTCCATTGGCAATTTGAGTGACCAGAGATATTTATGTTTTTTTTTCAGGCACGATTCCTTTTATCAAAAGTGAATCCTTCGCAGACTCACAACAATATGTACGCGTACGGCGGGGTGAGTGACTGTCCCTTATGTTTATTTTATTTATTACTGTCTTTCTTCATAGACAAAGAATGGATGGAAATAGACATGTTTTTAATGTTAAGAGCGAGCACACCTTCGACTAAATTATCGCACAACTGTACGATTGTCGATTGTTTTGTCAATTCAACTAAAAATCGAATAGTGTACCTCCATATAAGCTCATAGGAATCAAAGCGACTAAACAGTTGTGCGATAGTTTAGTCAAAGGTGTGCGCGTCTAATAAATTGAAACTGTTTATTTGCACTATTAGTCGAAAAACTAGTTGATTTTGTAGTCTAACTAAGCCGCCATTTTTTTCTATGTAAGATTCCTATGTAAATTCATATTAAATTTAACTAGTTGGATGCAAAACTGTCAACGGTTGAAATATTGAAAGGTGATCAACGGTTGAAATGTTGAAAGGTGATCAACGGTTGAAAGGTGATCAACTGTTGAAATGTTGAAAGGTGATCAACGGTTGAAATGTTGAAAGGTGATCAACGGTTGAAATGTTGAAAGGTGATCAACGGTTGAAATGTTGAAAGGTGATCAACGGTTGAAATGTTGAAAGGTGATCAACGGTTGAAATGTTGAAGGTGATCAACGGTTGAAATGTTGAAAGGTGATCAACGGTTGAAATGTTGAAAGGTGATCAACTGTTGAAATGTTGAAAGGTGATCAACGGTTGAAATGTTGTAAGGTG
This sequence comes from Papilio protenor, assembly GCA_029286645.1. Classification (NCBI taxonomy): domain Eukaryota; kingdom Metazoa; phylum Arthropoda; class Insecta; order Lepidoptera; family Papilionidae; genus Papilio; species Papilio protenor. The sequence goes on along the minus strand of JAGSMZ010000031.1, from coordinate 837,693 downwards.
ATCAACTGTTGAAAGGTGATCAACGGTTGAAAGGTGATCAACGGTTGAAATGTTGAAAGGTGATCAACGGTTGAAATGTTGAAAGGTGATCAACGGTTGAATCGACGCCCATCCCTAGTTATCACAGTTGAATTAGAGTGTGTACTTATTAGCACGGCTTTCTAGTTGTCAGTAATTATCACTATTAAAGAAAATTATGAACTTTGATAGACATTAAATTTCGAAATCAAAGTAAATATTTCTTGATTTTTCCATTTAACAAGCTTTACTTCATAAACTTTATTATTTCGGGTTCGATTCCCAATTGAGTAATTATTTCTATATATCTTTGTTTATATGTGCGTAAATGTATAGAGATAGAATAAATACTGTGACTTATGTAGATGAATTGCCATTTTATGGGTGTTTGCCGTTGGCCCGAATAGCACATACTTCCCAATGGGAAAGTAACACTCATTGGGCTGATCAGTCCAACGGGAAAACACGATTTCGAATCTATCTTCATGGATTTACGCTCTAATTTGATTCTTTCAATGCCACTATTTTGAAAACGCCAATACTAGCCAGATAAAGCATTGAAAGTGTTAAATGTTCACTATATATGAGCTGCTCAGCGCAATAACGGCCCAACCCACAAAATCACTATAAAATAGTTAACTACTTTTTGTATTGGTATTTGAACATAATATAAGAGACCATTTACCTACATAATTACGTAATTGTAATCCTTTAAATTTTATTAAAAATAAAACAAAAGTTGGGTCTTTTTTTATGCCCTTTATTTCAATATGACTTTTATAAGGTTGGGCCACTGTTGCGCTGAGCAGCTCTATTTTAAATATGTTTCATATCTGTGTGATTTGCATGTAAACACCATTAGAGCATGGTTTGATTGATGTTTTTTGTTCCATCATGGTCGTGTCGAAACACCAGGCGATGCCGATACCATCTGCGGTAGTGATTTTTATTGTTTTACAAGGTTTTAGGGTCACTAACATATCTAAACTTTGTTTTACTTTTTTTTGTTGGGAAATAATTTCGTCTGTACTTCTTGTTTGAGATAGATGTCCTTGAGTGATGTTTATTCTGATTTAGCTGTGCGACTTCGTCCGCGTGAATGTAAAAAATAATAAAAAATATAGCCTATGTTACTCACAGTTAACGTAACTTTTTAATGATGAAAGAATTATTGAAATCGCCCCAGTAGTTTTTGAGTTATTTCAATACATACAAAAATACAAATAATTTATCTTTATAATATTAGTTTAGATAGATAAATTGTCTATTGTGAATAGGTATTTTTCTATTAATTACATACCCTTAACATTTTTACTTAATTTTTTTTTATATTCAAACAAAATAGATAAATCAAGAGCCTGATCAGAAATATGAAATCCTTTGCCATATTATCTGAAAATATGGAATTAATTTATTTGCATATATTTACGAGGTGCCAGGATTTTTATATTTTTTATTAGGCTATAATAGCTTTGTTCCGCACTAACAAATTAATCTCGCTTTATGTGTATTTGTCTGAACTCTTTGCCGTGGGTTTTACTACTGATACACGTACAGTCAGCTTCATAAACATGTATACAGTTACAGAGCTTTGGTCTCCAAATAGTACATGCATTCGGTTTTAAAAATTATTGTATTCGTTCGTATGCTTCTTGTTATTAATATGTGTATACTTATTTTGGTAACCATAGGCGAGTTTCTAAAATTTTATTAGTGTAATTAGTGTTTTTATGCAGCTGACTGTACAAAAACATTGTCATCTCTTTCACTCTTTAAGAAGAACCATAGATAGTGAAAACCCATGGTGAGATCTTGCGCTGTCGTTTGTCTAGCTTTGTTTGTGTACTCTGTAATTTAAAACCATTAACAAAAAAAGTTTTGGGGTTTTTCATAAATTAAACAGACTTTTATGTTATATGATAAATTGATATTTAAAAAAGGAACATTTCTCAGTTATTGTTTACTAGCTGTTGCTCGCGACATCGTCGCGTGGAATTAAAAAATAATAAAACATATGGCTTATATACTCACTGACATCGTGGCTCTTATGGTATAAGAACTTTTTGAAATCGTCCCAGTAGTTTTTGAGTTATATCAATACATATAAAAATATAAATCTTTCCTTTTTATAATCTATACTAATATTATAAAGAGGAAAGATTTGGTGTATTGTAAGTATTGAAATAACTCAAAAACAACTGGGACGATTTCAAAAACTCTTTCATTAAAAAGCTATGTTATCAGTGAGTAACATAGGTTATATATTTTATGGTTTTTTTAATTTCACACAGAAGGAGTCGCGAGCAACAACTAGTATTAGTATAAATTACTATCATTAAAGAAAGGTATTGGGTACAACAATTCTTTAACAATATAATTTATTATTTTCTAAATAAAGACTCTTCCGTACAGGACGGTGGCGCCCCCGTGCTCACTGACGACGTGTCTCTGCAAGTATTCATGGAGCATCTCAAGAAGCTCGCCGTCTCTTCTACCGCGTAAACAGAAATTCTTCGAGTATTTGTATCTAGAATGTTCTCTAACAATATATTTGATGTATCACAAATAAAATGTCTTTTGTCTAATCTCATTGTTTTAATCCTGAAGTCGGAGCAACTATTATGGGCGTCGACAGGTTATATAGGGGGGTAGGTGGATGATTAAGGGGGGGTTAGTGGTAAAATGGGACATGTCCATTTTTTTTAATTAAAAACTGACTTTGAGTTATTTATCCGAGTTTGAATTCTAGATATTTTAGTTTTTCGCAGTAGCTATATTTTTAAATTTTTCGATTCTTTAGGGAGTTCTGACGCCCATATTTTTTAGTAAGAGCCTATCCACTCTTCAAATCTATCTTCTATGAAAACATTTTATTAAATCAATTCGGATATTATTGTTTTGAAATTATTTTTAAATTTTGTATTTTTGCTTGATAGTTTCAATTGAAATTATTTACTTAATTCATATAAGACATTCCTCGAAAATATAATCTTTTTTTTAATGTATTTAAATACAAAAGTTACGTATAGTTACAATCATTCGCTATTTTTTTTGTAAAATGTTTGCCATCTTGAATTGTTTTTTAATATCTACCTGGTTTTTTAACATATTTTTTTTTTACTTAAACATGTTCGCAATAGACCCTTTTCATCTTGTTTCGTGTTATATTAAGAAAATTTAAGTTTTGTATGAAAAGTTGTAGACAAAATTTCGATAGTATCCATTTCTGTAGAAATCACCATAACAATGTGTATTCGTTTAGTTAATTTTTTGTATTGTAAAATATTTAATACAATAAAATGTTTATGGTATATAATTGTTTTATTAAAAAACTTCAAATAAAACAGCATTTGAATAAATATTTATTTATTTATCTACAGAGGCGTTGATATAAATACATTTACCTTTAAAAATAACATTTTTGGTCGCACCGTTCGTAACTCCTGCAATGCATTTTAAATGCATTAAATACCTAATTGTAAATTAAAATGCAATAAAAAACAAAATAAAAAAGCTAGAAAACATGCTGCTACCATTTATCCTTTAATCTAATAAAACCCTTAGCTAAACACCAACAAATAGGAAACTGGTTATTCCAAGTTTTAAATAACTAAGTCATCTTAGTAAAGAGGCTGTAAATAATTACAGACAGTAAGTATTTGATGCTATCAGTTCAGGAGTGCGAAGGTCAGTTGAGGAACCTGATGGACATCTTCTGCTCCACATCGGTGCGCTCCAGAGCATGACAGAACTCCTCGAATGAGATCATCTGGTCATTGTTCGTGTCAGCTTCGAGTATCGTACGTTCAGCAATACTTGTCAATTGTTCTTCACTATTGAGCAAAAAACAAGTATTAAATTTTTTTTTAAGTTTTGATATGTACAGTTAGGGAATCTGATGGTGTTCCTAAAAAGCTTTTCGCTTGAACATTTTGTACACGATATGACGACGTACAATAACCAATAGGACGCAGCTTTTAAATGTGCGCGAAAAAAAATTAGCTTTTTATTATTATCTAATTTTTTACCCAAATAACTATAATACATTTTTTTTTTGTAAAAGGTCAACCTCTACTTTGTCTCATTGCAAGATTTTTGAAATCGGTCCAGTAGTTTTTAAGTTATTTCAATAAATACAAAAATCCAAAAATAAAAATCTTTCCTCTTTATATATTAGTATAATTGCTTTTCAGCTCACCTTATATTAACTCCCACCATCATGTGAAGAATAGCCAGCAGTTCATCTCTTGAGATCTTTCCGTCACTGTCCAAGTCATACATTGAAAAAGCAACTAAAACATACATAAAAACCATAATAACAAACTTCCATACATGCGAAAACATTAACATCTTTAACAATAAGATATTACTACTTACATCTTAATTTTTCCTCTCGACTATTCAACTTATTTTCTCTATTCTTCCTGATTGGTCTAAAGTGTGCTAAAACTCGCATGAACTGCAGGAAGTTGACCCTGTCATCATGACTTTCCGCAAAGAAGGAATGGACTATCCTCTCACTGAGAGGGTTGATTGCAAGCTCCGGTATCCGCAGGAAGTCCTCACGTGCTAATGTACCACAGTCGTTCTTATCCAATGATGTGAAACGGGAGTATAAGCGCTCTATCTGATTTGGCGTAACTGGAAAGACAAAATATATTAACAAAGGAAATTTGATCCTGATATTCACTAAATCTGTCTTATATGCGAACATACACATTACATTGTGTTTATGTTTTGTTAATGTTTAAATGAAATTAAATTCATATAATTTCTTACTCATATAAATCTGAATGTGTAGATGGATAGATTCATGGATATTTATTATAAGGTATTTTCTAAATGGCTGAATGGATCTCCATTAAATATAATAAAGAAGAATAAAGTCCAAATTAACTCATAGTCTGCTTTTGTTTTTTTTTTACATCCATGTGGTTGGAGTCATGAGCAAAAGCTAAACTTTATTTGTGATTTATTCCAATACCTACCAATACTCTAACAGAATTATACATTTCAAAAATACAAATAAATTATGTCTAGATTATCATTATTGCAGAGAAGTCGGTAGTAACAGTTAATCAAGTATCATAAATAATCTAATTTCCTTACAGATAAGGAAAATAATCCGTGAAACATTTTAATAGGAAACAACGATAATTTATCATGCCGAAATAATAGATTTAGAGGAAGGTCAAAGTCTCTAATAATGTAACAAAGCCTTTATGAATAAAACTTAATTGAATATTTTACTAATTTAATTCATATGCTGCGCATTTCAAATGATACGTAAATCATTTTGACATACTTACAGCCAGTTTCTTCTTGTATTTGTGCGATTTCTTCCTCTCGCAGTAACAACGATGATTTGTTTCCCATATTTTAAAATTGCTCAGTATTCAGTTGACCTTTCTGTATAAGCAATTGTAAAGTTCTAAACTCCAAAGGTAAGTACGTAAATAATTGATCAGTCACAGTATTGTGTGAAGGCATGAAATTGCATTGTTATAGAGCACTTATATAATGTATTTTAGCGTCAATGAAAGTGTAGTAATTAAAGAATTTTCATAACGATGAATATTTTCTAACGATTATACTATACGAAATAAAACTTATTACCACAAAAGAAAGATTTATAAGTTTACAACTTGAACAATGAACATTTGGTATGGTTTGTCATTGTCAATTGTCAACGTCAGATTATTCGTCACAGATTGTAAACAGCACAGATTATATTATATGATATTTCAAAAAGAATACCGTTGAGTTGAGTTGAAAGCGTCGGTGGCGCAGGGATTTAAGCACTTCACTTGTAAACTACAGGTCCTGGGTTCGAATCCCGCCATGTATTAATGTGATTTTCGATTGTTCGGTCAGTGTGGTTGACTATGGTCTAGTCACCCCTTAGAGTAGGCTCCGAGTTTCGCAGCTGCGACGTATAGTGAGCTGCTGATGATGACTCCTAAAAATTAGTTCATTCCTCGCTAATATGAAAAATAGGAGACGGCATTCGCGATCAAAAACGTTATTTGTTTGTCATCTGTAATGCGTAATGTTTATTTTCGTTACTTAGCTACCAAAAACTTCAGATATCAAATTATGTATATACAACAGAGAGAAATTGTTCATTTAAAACATTTTTGTTACAAACTGCAGTGCACATACGTGTTTTAAATACTCATACTGAAGAATCAAATAGCTTAAAATCAAACAAGCATGGCCTCAATTAAGTTATCTTCAGAAACTTTTTCAATAGATAAGAAAACTGATGTGGAACAGTTGGATCCAGTTCTTGAAATTAATGAAAGTATAGTTACGCAAATTTTTGACCGACCATGTGAAGAAGGCGAATTTAATGAAATATCACCGAGGATATTTAATCGTAAAGTTGTAAATGACAAACTTAATTTAGAATCATTAGTTAATGCCATTTACGAGCTTGGTGTAGTAAACCTTTGTTGGCCGGATATAAAAGAACCAGTTTTTGAAACAAGATCATGTTTCCCGAAGAGTTATTATACTAACACTGATAAAGAAAGACTATTACTTGCTTACGCTGAAAATTTTAGACGTCAATATTTGTTATTCTACAAATTTCGAAGACCCTTGTTATTACAAGCGCCAAACGAATGCGGTTTACAGGTAGGATATATTCCCAATTTTCTGGTATCATATCTGTGTATACTACGACCCAGCAATGCTGCGTTCAAAATACTCACTAGCGGACAACTAAAATCTAAATGAACGCTACATAAGTTCTGTGACCTAATGATATTGCTACATATCCAAACTATTGGGTCATGCTATAGAATTTCAAAATTAAATCAGTGACCTCTTGTGGTTTAGTTTCACACCACGTTGAACTAAAACTCAAAGTTATGTAATCAAGAACTAAAATGTTATTATTTTTACAAAACATAGATGTCGCTTTTATAAAATTGTAAAGTGGGAAACGAAAAAATTATCGTTGCATTTTTTCTTTGTTTTAAGAAAATGGTTTGTACGACGATTAGGCCTACTAAGCTCTGCTACTCCGATACAACCACGTGGCAAGGGATCGCTACGCTAGTTTCGGACTATTTTGATTATGAACCACTTGCGAAGCCCATGCTGCACGTGAGTCACTTTTAAATTATATGTCCTGATTTATTTAGATTTTATTACAAATTAATTAATAATAGGAAATATTTAACTACGAAGTTATTTTATTATAACTTTGTGTATTTAAAAATAGTAAAGAGGAAAGAATAATAGATGGCGCTGTGTGCCTCGAATTATCGACGGTGTTATTGTTTACCAAACATTATGTCGATCAAGTAAACAATTGTCATATTTATTATCTTTCGAAGTATCCTTCTCTGGCAATTTTATAATAGGAGTAATATTGAGGTATATTTGACACAGTACCCAAGAATCGTTATATTACTTTGATTTTGGCGGGAATTTAACAATGCGCATCTTTATAGTGATGGTATATTATGTATAGAATGTTTGAAAGTTTTCTTCCATCATTTTACGTAAATAAAACACAAGATGTCGTTAAAGGTTCAAATTTAATTCTTCAACATTTCAAGATCACAAACTCTGCGTTACGAAGTATATCTTTTACAATCATTTTCTCATATTAATTTTGTACAAAATATCTCTCGAAACAGTATCCAATGGAGCTAACATAATTACAACGAATACAATACAACTATACTAACTTCAGTGGAAAGGAGATATAGAATCTTTGAACCGGCTCGTGTCCGACGGCGGGCGGCGGCAAGCGGCGGATGGCCGGCCTCCCGTCGCCGTCGGACCCTCGCTTCAACATCACCATAATACGCTCTATTCATTAGGAATGTACTTATAATATTAATAATCTCTCAATAATTTATAATTTTGATCACAGAGTCCTTAACTGTTAACGTTTAACATATACAATTCCGAGTCGAGACTTCGAGATTGTCTACGATATATAAAATACTGAGCAATAAAAAACAATTACACGGGTGTCGATAACCATAGTCATCTATATATTAACAACATATACTACCTTGTTCTTACGATTGGCACATTTGATACAATCGCAACCTCAATATTTGGTATAGGTACGCGACACTAGCGCCACAAGCGGCTCTCGCCAGACAACTATCCCCTAAGCGGCCGACAGGACGCCTTGACTTAGCATTAGATTTGATCTGAGGTAGAAGATAGGGCTCGCACTACGGTAGGGCAACAACACCTAGGAATGTAATCGACAATGGCAACGTACAGCGACAGCGGCGGCGACTGCGGCGGCGATGGAGGCACTACTTAGGTACTCTAATCACATAACGACTCGTGCGCATCAGAAACTAACATGACTGTGGATCTGTAACATTTATCAACTATATTAACACAATAAAGTTTGCTATAAACTCGGAAAAAGTTCAACTATCAATGTAGAGATTCGACAAAGCTATCGAGGGAACCGCGCCGGCCCCGTACCGCGGCTACGGTAAACCTTACGAACTAAACAAATATAATGCATAGCTTTTCTTTTAGAACAAAGAAATTACGCAAATTTGGCTACACATATCACAAGTGAACGCTTACTGGCGACGACGTAATTAAATATGTACACGTATAATTGAAATATTCCCTGTAGCGAGCGCGCAAGGCGGGGGCGCCTACTTGCGGCGCGCGGCGTGGTCTGCGGGCGCGGGGGGCGCGGGGGGCGCGGCGGGCGCGGGGGGCGCGGCGCGGCGCGAGCGCAGGTTGTGCAGCAGCGCGCTCAGCTGGTGCACGTGCATGCGCGTCACGCTGGGGTCCCCGCTCGCCTCCAGCCACCTCAAGAACTTCTCCCCGTGCACCAGCGCCTCCGCCGCCCCGCTCTCCCACTCGCCATTCGTCACCTCATTCGACTTCGCCTCCTCCCCGCTCGTTTGATTGTTATTATTGAATAACAAGTTGTCCAGGACGTTTCGCGCCTTGTTTTGACTTCTGCCGGTGTCTACATTTTTCTCGTGATTGGGCTCCTTGTTCTCCGTTCCGATATCGGGGCTAGGTACGGGTTGGGTAAGGCGGGGCTCGGGTGCGGCGGGCTCGTGCACCTCCCCGACGGCGGCGGGATGTGGAGGCACTGGGACCGGTATAGTGGTCGCGGCGTGCTCCTCCTCCGCTTTGCCTCTCGTCAATTGTGAGTAAAGTATGTTCTCCGCCGCTTTGTCTTTCGGGACCTGCGATGCGGATTTCAGTTTGTCGTCGGGCAGGGGCATCGCGCCACCGAACTGTTTGTAATATTGCCACAGCCAAGAATTTCTGTTGTAATCTAAGTGCGAATTTAGAGGAGGAGCGGGCGCGACCGACTTCGGCGGCAGACTTGGCTCGCTCGGTTTGCCAAGCTGCAGCGGGTGGGCGGTGGTCGTCTGTGCGGTCAGGTCGAGCATGGCCTGCTGAGTCTTAAGCCAGTACCACAGCGAGTCGTCCACCGGCTGAGTTGCGCTCTGGGAACTGCTGTGATGTGACTTGGAGCTGTGACGGTAAGGGTCGGAGGAGTGCGAATGATGGGACTTGCTCCGATGTTTACTCTCGCTGAGGTTGAGGCCTCCGTTGTGTGCTGGCTTGGGGGAGCGCACGGAGCGCAGCGCGCGGCTCGCCGGTTGGGCGGACAGACCAGATAGGCCCGGGTTAAGCTGCGCGAGCAGGGTCAAATTGGTAGCGATCTCGTTGAAGCTAATGCCGAGGTGGGAGTGCGTGAGGCCGGGCAGGTGCGCCAGGCCCGAGAGCGGGCTGATGGCGCTCATGGAGACGCTGGCGCCGGGGTCGGCGCGGCGGTCGCGGTGCGCGGCGTGGTGCAGGGTGGGCTCGGTGCGCTTGGTGGTGAGTTCGACGGGCGTGTCTGCTAGCGGCAGGGGCGCGGCGGGCGGGGTGTGCGCGGCGCCGACCGGAGCAGAGAGGTCGAGGCCGGTGGGCGCGGGCGAGTGCGGCTCGACGGGGGACTCCGTGCGCGCGCGCTTCTCGAGCGGCTCGCCGTCGTTGCTCTTGTCGGTGTCGGGCGAGGAGAGGCGCGAAGTCATGTAGCGCAGCTTGTCCTCGTTCTTGCACCAGCCACGTAGCGTGGACTCGGGCACGCCGATGTCGCGTGCAACCGACGCCTTAGACTCGCCGTCGTTAACGCGCTGGATCGCCTCGATCTTGTCGCTGGGCGTGAGTGCGCGCATCGGCCGTTTTCCTTTAGTCGCCATAGCGACCAAGCGCCAGCTGTAACAATGGAAATATTCCGTATAGTTTAATGTTGAAATCTTCATCACGAATAATTTGACAAATATAGCTTATATCACAACTTTTGTATTAAAGAAGTCACCGTGTAGAATTACATTTATTGTTATAAAATACATAGAATAATTAATATCCACACATGAAAAGTCAAATCAGAAACAAAATGTTTGACCATCATTAGTTACACTGTGTTATCTAATCTATTCTAGTTATTTATTGTTAATGTCGTCTGCTAAAAGCTAAAATCTTTATCTCCCGAAGAGAGAACATAAAATATAAGCAACATATATTACGCTCGAGGTAGACGAAAACACGTTCAAGGTTACTGAACTCCCACTTATCAAAAGGTGTGCACGGTTCGCGCGCAGTATAAAAAATGTATTATCTATTGAATGCAATAGCGAGCAATATCAGGGCTAGTTGCGGCATGAGATACGATGTTTGCGCGGGAAGCTATAAAGTTACGAAAAGATAAACAAAAAGAAGACATAAAATTATGACCTACGACAACAGTAAACGGCAAAAGTTGTCGGGTCGTTGACACGGTGACCTTGTGAGCGCGCGCCCTCGCTCCCGCGGTCGCCGCTAGGTGGCGCTACACCACCGAGGTGCGCTTTTTAGGTTTATAATTTTAAAACAACGTATTTACGTTAAAAACTAAATGAAATATTATTATTTATTTGACATAACATGTCGTAACATGACGCAAAACAACGTTAAAAGTTTTTGCATTTAGATTTTGCGATAACTCTGTCTAAAACTATTTAATTCATAATTTTTGTTTCATTTATTTATAGCGAATTTTGAGAATGTTAACAAGATATCTTTATAGCGTGTTAATAGTGAAAAAATCACAGCCTGATTTTTGTTATAGTGTTAACATATTTTGGAGTTGTGCATATATGTAGGTATTTTAGAAAATGATAAATAAGTAAATGCGTCTGGAAATAGCTTTTGACAAAAATTTTAATTTTCTTAATTCAAAAAGTGTTCAGTTTCTTTTTAAACTATAAGAGCAGTGGAATTTGAGTATAGCGATGAATTGAAATATTAATTTTTGGATGTTTAACATATTTTCAGCTTGCACAAAATAAACGCATGATTTTGTTACTTTTACGTGGATCAATTGGTTTTATAAAAACGGTATCGAAGTGAGGTCATCAATAAATATCTACGCAACAATGTTTTTCTGTAAAACTGCTCTGTTTTTTTACAGCGACGTTTATTTTTATATTTTAACAAATTTCTGTTTTTTGTTTTGTTTAAATAAAATCAACTTATGTTGTTATAAATTTTTATTAATTTTTAATAGTGCACATCGGATTTACGGCTTTTCATTTTCTTTTTCGTAAATTTTAAAGCTCGTTCATTCAAAAATTTTCAATGAACAAGATACTAAAATGGTTCAACTAGGTATATCCTGACATTTTAAAATTTCAATAAATAAGATTTTGAAAAAACTTAAATTAGTATTTTTCTTTGTAAATCACTAAATCAGAGATATAAGTAAATTTATGTAAAAAAAATTGTTGAATGTTTCAAACATTGCATCTTTTCATCGTAATAACAATAACGATATAAACAAAACTTACTTGTGGGCCGGCGTCACGTGCGCTGTTGTTTACAACTTGACAGTTGCGTTGTATCGTCTCACAAACAGATGTAGTAATCGCACACCTTGGAAAGTTCACAAGTTCGGGCTTCACTGTCACAAGTAACTATTCGCGGGTCGAACGGCACTCGCGGAAACGTGCGTCGCGGGGGACGCGAGCCGACTGTGTGCCGCTCGGTGATAAGGCCGCCCGGCTCGCGGCTCGCCGGCCGGCCGCGCCTCTCCTTTGTGTCCGTCCGACACCCCCCCGCGGCCCCCGCAGCCCCGTACGCCCCCGCGACACACCCCGCAACCCCCGCGGATAACCCTCGCGCTTTATTAATGTAATTAAATCCGAACACATCGACTTTCTAGTATCAAAACTGCATCTAAGTTTACTCGCGACTCGAACTTTTCACAACTCTCAAAGTTGAGTTTTGTTTGCAAGACTGAAAGATTGTCGGTAATCTATACTTATATTATAAAGTACATAATTTTTGTATGTATTGAAATAACTCAAAAACTACTGGGCCGATTTTAATTCTTTCACCGTTAGAGAGGTAATTTATCTGTGAGTAACATAGGCTTTTATTATTTTTTAATTTCACGCGTGCGAAGTCACGAGCAACAGCTAGTGAATTATGTTTTAGTTTTAGATCGCTACGCTTTCGTAGCGTCTTACCGCTACGTTTGTAAACAATCCGTAGAAAGTTATTCAATTTATAATTGCGTCTTGCTTGTCCGTCGCTTATATCAGTATGTTTTAAAAGTTTTCATGAACTTTCTTTATATCGTGCTTTCGATACTTTAGTCACTTTTATATTCAACTTTCAGTCTTTACGTTATACGTATCTTTACTTTTATAGTTAAAATATTTCTTTCTATAATTCTTATGCTACGAATGTCTAGAGATAGGTTACTTTTTATCTTTTATTTAAGTCGGAAATTTTGGAATATGACGCAAAAGCGGAGTATACCAATATTTTAATATTGACCACTACCACAAATTAAATTAATAAAATTGTTGAAGGGGTTGCCACATTGTCAAAAACCTGAAGAAAAACGAATGTTGATAAATAGATGCAAACGAGCAAAACGCTTGTTATCTATACTAATATTATAAAGAGGAAAGATTTGTATTTTTGTATGTATTTGATTCACGCAAGAACTACTGAGCCGATTTTAAACATTCTTTCACCATTAGAAAGGTAATTTATCTGTGAGTAAAATAGGCTATAATTTTAATTTTTGTTTTAAAATTTCACGCGGGCGAAGTCGCGAGCAATAGCTAGTAATTATTAATTTTAAACCTAGTAATCAGTGATTAAGATTTAGGTTAGAGAAATTAAGCTAATTAAAGCCATTATTAGTAGAATATATTTATAAAAGACCAACATTTCTGCGTAATAATTTCAAAGAATAGTTTAATTATCTGATGGCAACAATCCTTTGGTTATTTATACATTTTAATCTATTGTCTGTTTAGATTAAAAGCGCGGAGCTCTTTGACTAGTTGTTGGCGCTGACTTTGCTCGGCCGCGCGCATCGTAAAGTGGTAATGAGAATATGAACTGGTCTATGTCGAAGATAATGTCTACATTCTAAATCTGTACGGGTCTAACCCACTTTTAAATATAAAACACTTTTATATGTACTTTTGTAGCCAAATGTTTTGTTTTCATGAAGGCATTGACCATGTGGATTATGGATTCTTACTACACTTATCTAGTTAATCTATGAAATACTAGGTTTGGCCCCCGACTATGCCCGCTAAGAATTAAAAAAATTACATACTTTTAAAGGACATAAGCTACATAGCCTATCATCTGCCAGATTATGCTCTACATTAATGCTAAACATCGAGATCCGTTTAGCAGTTTAGGCTACAAACTCTGACCCATCAATCTAAACTTTTGCATTTATAATATTAGTAAGCTTGTTTACATATATTTCTATTGTAGGTAGGGATCGCTGCCTTTTTACTTATTGCAGAAGTCTATAAGCAGTTACGGTCGCTTGCTAATTGACCACTTTTATTATCTCTCTGTCCTTATCCCGCTTAGGGGTTCGTGCATCAGGTTGTCTCCTTCTAGATCTGTCATTTCAGTCATTACCTTCTTCATAAGTTAGTTAATGTTAGCTTTGATAAATAACGAGGTTCGTTTTTTAGTAAAAGGTGCCATTGTGGTCATTTGGTCACCTTGACGTGTTGTCCAGTGCTGGTTAACGATTAATGAGGTGGGCAGTAACCAGTATTTCACAACAGATAATGAACAATCGAATTTTAAACAATAGCGTTTTAAAAATTGCCTCCAACGAACCTCGAGAGATATTTATTAAGCGATTTTTGTCATAAATATTCAGGATTTCTTTTACGTTTATTCTTAAACTAGCTTTCGCCCGCGACTCCGTCCGCGTGGAATTAAAAAAAAAACAAAAACCTATGTGTTCTTCCAGACTATGCTCTAAACCTGTGCCAAATTTCATGGAGATCCGTTCAGCCGTTTAGGTTACAAACGCTAACAAACATCCATCCATCCATCGTAACTTTCGCATTTATAATATTATAAGTATGATATGATATATGATTACTTCTTACTTATAAATGCGGAAGTTTAGATGGTTGGATGTTTGATAGAGTCTGTAGCCTAAACGGCTAAACGGATTTGGATATAATTTGGCATAGATGTAGAGTATATTCTGGAAGAGCACATAGGCTACTTTTTGTTTTATTAATTCCACGCGGATGGAGTCGTTAAAGCTAGTTGTTACATAAAGTTTAGGTGTTCAACTCTTTTGCTATAATAATCTTAGCAATGAAAAGAGTTACAAGTCTTTAACACCTTTAGGAGTTATAATTTTATCCTCGTATGGATCACTATATCATGCCTTTTTTTGGTTCTTATGCGACTGACAAATAGTGTTTTTGTGTGCATCTTTATTAGCAGCTGGTCTATGTTGGCATGGTCGGGTGGTCGGGCAGGCAGGCGGGCAGAATTGCGGCGTGCTGTAATACCCCTCGTAGGCCGTTAATTGTTGCAGCGTCGGCTTTGACTAATGCCCGGCCGTGTTGGCGCACACCGCGCCACTACATGCTCCCACTTTATTTGTCATACATTGGTCGATTTGCCAAATGTTTGGACAATGTTTGAAGTAATGTCTTTTAAATGAGAGGAATTATAACTGTTAAGTTGTTTAGTCATATTACAAATTTAAATAACTCTAAAATAGCGGCTACTGTTCCTCTATGTATCCCAGTTATACTCCAAAAGCTGAGGTCTTCGTATTTGTTTGGTTCTGTTAACTAAAATTATTTAAAAGATAGTAATGACGCATATCTTAAAGCCCATATACAGTTCGACAGATCAATTAATACTGACAGAACTAAGCGTCTGTAGCAGGCTTTGTGTAGATGTTTCCAAGTTTCGTGTTTGTAATATAGATGTAGAGTTACGTTCGTGAGTCGGGCGTAAGTTTAGGTAGGTAGTTGGGTAGCTGGAGGCTAGCGGCTCGTAGGTATGTTTTTGCCAAGTCGAGGCCGCACAAAGGCCCTCGCCGCGCGGGGCCGCCGCGCCGCGATTTACGACGCGTCGCCCGCACTGTATTTCGGGCATTGGCGATGTACAATGATCAACGAAAGGAAGTGGATGCGGTATTTTAAATATTTTTAATTTAAAGTTTATTCACTGAAGGCATTAGGGTCGTACAATATCATATAAAAATGATGTCGATAATTATTTCTAAATAAAGTTGTTTACTATAATTTGTAATTGAAACAACTTTTTTCTTTGTTGTTCATCTATGCTAAATGTTTAAGTATATTATGAGTATACTGAAATTTTACGATTAAGCATATAGACAATTTCCCTTTATCTATATTCCAGTGAGTCATCTAAGTTGACACAAAGAGTCCGTAATAATGTTATGGTGTAAGTGTGCTCTAGATGCCGCATCCATGACAGATCGTTTCGTAAATCCGGCAACACGTTCTCTAGTGATTTTGTTATCGGCGGCGCGGCGGCACCCCCGGCGACATCCGACGCCGCGCGCCATTACCCCGCGCCCCCCGCGACCCCCGCAGCCCCCCGCGGCGCCTGCCCGCCGCCCCCGCACCCCTCACCCGCTCATTAGCCCGATGGCGCGAGACCGGCTGCACTCGGTGACGCCGCGACTTGAATTTTTAGACACGTCTCTATACACATGGGTATGTATAGCCGCTGAGTGTACACGCTTCGCGCTCGTGGACAGAACAAACTTGGTAGACCCTTCTATTGCACTTTCTAAAGCAAGATCCCACTCGCAAATCTTGATTGACGACCGATCGCTGTTTTGTAAACCACGCTTTAGGTAGAAATACATAGGTATTTCACAGGAATAGTCCTGTGTAGTTTCTGCTTAGAGATTGCATTATGATTTTTCCCACTGGACTTAAAGCATATAATTACATACATGATCTTAATTAATTTGAAGATTATTCCATTAAAATATTAGTCACTGTGTTAATAAGATTAAATTAACTTTTTTTTTTAATTGAAGATCGTCTGTGGAAACGTGATATGAGTATATGCTTAATTGTTATCTGCCGCGAATGCATCAGGGCCGCGGCGAGACGGCGTCCGAGGCCGGCTGACGGCCAGATAACGACCCAACCCTGCGACCTTCACCTGTATACCTTGCAATACCTACTTTAATGTATCGCATTAAGATTGACTTTAAGTTGAAGTGTGGCTACCGAGCTGTGACGTCACGTCGCGGATGGCGGACCGAAAGTCGTTGATGATAATTTGCCAACGGTGATGATTGTTTTAAAGAATTACTAAGGAAGGGCTAGTTACTTGTGTACTAGACTTTATTTAACGCTATTGTACGCTAGTACTATATGTTTAGAGGTAATTTTTGTTTGGTGAGTCGATAATTATTGATGGTTATGTAAATTTGTATTAACATGTACGTCACCAATCATCATCACCATCGTCATCATCATCACCAGCTCGCTATACGTCCCCACTGAGGGGCTCGGAGCCTACCCTAATAATGGTGACGTCACCAATCATCATCACCAGCTCGCTATACGTCCCCACTGAGGGGCTCGGAGCCTACCCTAATAATGGTGACGTCACCAATCATCATCACCAGCTCGCTATACGTCCCCACTGAGGGGCTCGGAGCCTACCCTAATAATGGTGACGTCACCAATCATCATCACCATCGTCATCATCATCACCATCGTCATCATCATCACCAGCTCGCTATACGTCCCCACTGAGGGGCTCGGAGCCTACCCTAATAATGGTGACGTCACCAATCATCATCACCATCGTCATCATCATCACCAGCTCGCTATACGTCCCCACTGAGGGGCTCGGAGCCTACCCTAATAATGGTGACGTCACCAATCACCATAGAGAATTCTAACTCTAGTGAGTGTTTGGTATTGTAGTTCCACGGTCGATTGCGTTTCAATGAGCTAATATCAAAAACATTTTCACTACATTTCATATTAAAACTAACATTTTTCCCTCTTTTGTTGGTTGTATCGCGGAATTGATGCAGGTCTGTATTACATCGATGAATGGCTTCCTTGGTTTTTTGCGTTGGACGCCTGTCATTACGTGCACAATGCAAATGAGTGCATTTAGCATTGAGAAAAATGCAGTCCGAGCTTAACTGTAAGCGCAATTCTCGGAAACGGTGGCATATTATGTTTTTAAGGTCAGCATAGCGAAATGGTGACGCGGTGGATGGCGGGGCGCGGCGCGGGGCGCGGGGCGCAGGTAGCCGCGCTGTGAATACGCGGAAAGCGCTTGGACGCGGCGAGGCGAGGCATCAACGGAGCGCGCTGTCACATCCCATGTCGCCCACAGATAATGTTACGTTTATATTCGTGAACGGGAATGAAGTATTTTTTTGGATAAAATTGCGTTTTTAAAATTTGTCACTACTGCTATAAAAAAATAATTTGTACTAACAGCTTTTTGAAATTTCGTAATTTGAAACAGTCCTATTTATGATTTGACTAGCTTTCGCCCGCGACTTTGTCCGGAATTAAAAAAAAAAAACAAAAGTGAGTAGCCTATGTGTTCTTCCAGACTATCTTCTACGTCTATGCCATATTCCATCGAGATAAGTGCAGCCGTTTAGGCTACAAACTCTAACAAACATACATCCATCTAAACTTTCACATTTATAATATTAGTATGATTAACTCTTAATAATTATTGTTTTTAAGTCCAAAAAGGACATGATTTTTCTATCAATTGCCTATTCTTTCGAAATGAAATGGTGCATTGCGTTAAGAATTTGAATTATTTAACAATGTGCAGTGACATTATCCCGCGGGTATCTTTGCCCGTTGGGAACTTGTAAAAAAATATATGGTTATCTTGTTCGCGCGGCGGCTAGTGAAGGGTTGGTGGTAGAAAAAAACGCGCATCTCGGCAACAAAAGTCGAGGCAGCTTTCTGCTTTTACAATTATTGCAAGGAGGACAAAAAGACGTTACATCGCGGTGCCCCATTGTGCTGGCGACGTGACGCCGAACACTTTTATTAGACGTTCCACCGTTTCCCGAAGTGAAACAATAGGGTTTCGGGAAGGGTCACCCGGAACGTGTTCAAATGACGGGCCCCGTGAATATTATGGAGCACAAAAAAAGGAACGCGGCATCTGTGACCATTCATGCATCTCGTGTTACTTTCGGTATAATTGTACTCGTTTCAAGTATGCACTGATTTTCGTAAGATTGAGACACATGTTGTTTTTTTTTACTCTAACAATGCTAACATTTACTGATCGAGTCGTGTAAGTTTGTGCTGGGAATTCGTCTAATCCGTAACTTCGTTCTTTGAATTAAAGTGTGTTTATCATAAGATGAATTCCAATAGGTAGCTAGTATTAAGTACTTTGGATATTCGGGATTTTCTTAGATAACTAACTTCTGATGCATGCTATTCAAGAGATTTTTTGTATATCTCAGTTACATACAAGCTGGTAGAACTTTAACCAAAGTTAGTACCATAACTGCTCAAATCTATAGGTATATAGTTTTTTTTATTTGTTGTTGTTTTTTTAAATTACGAAAATAATCATAAATTTAATATTAAAACATTTACGTCACGATACAACTTTTTAAGTCGGAATCGATGGATATGTTTCTATGGAAATTAAAAATGCTGCGAGTTATTTCAATAATGTTCTGTTGAAGTGTTTTGACATCTTGTGTCAAAGAACTCTTGTTTGTCAATATGTTTCTACCCCCGCTAATGTTTCTGGCAACTGGCAACAGTAGTAATTACGTCTATATATTTTCTTTGTGTAAAACTTGTTACCATTTCTATATTTTTATTATTGATTTTTTTATTCTCTTTGCACTTAATATAATCTATTTTTAGATACTAGTTTGTCCTTGTTGATTTATTTTTGTTTTAATACAACCCGATGTCCTTACTTTATCGAAGGCTACTCTCTTTCCGTTATTCAAGTGATTATAAGGTCAGGAATAGATGCGCTGCGTAGTTCCAATACGCATAGTAAAACGCACTTCCAAGAAACGAGAATACAATCGAAATACCATTTTATCGCATCGCAAAACCCTGGCCAAATTCCAGCAAAAGTCGCTTAACCGTAATAAGTGTAATGAGCGCGAACAATGCTCGAGTAGCGTCCTTTTCAATTAGTTTTTTCGCGGCGCAGATAATGATTTAGGACGGTCGAGCGGCGGCGTGGCGCGGCGCGCTGGTAATCGCGGCCGGCCATCTTTTCCCGGAAACCGACAATGGCGCGAAAGCGCGCCCGCGGTGCCCCGGCCCGTCTTTTGTTTGCTCCCTCTAATAATAATGTACTTTCGGTGTAGTGAGGGACGGTCAGGGTATGCGATGCACTTTTGTTACTCAGATAATGTGGCTTTCGACTGTCGTTTCACTTTAAAATATAGTAACTAAAAAAATTGCGACTTCAGTATCTTTGGATTTAGTGTTTACGAGGTAATATCAAAATGAGGATGCCTATAAGGTATAAAACATGTAGCGATTGGCCAAATATGATATCTGTGGCTTCGTAATTTTTTATTATAGGAAAAGCGGGCAAACGAGCAGCGGATCACTTGGTATTAAATGATCCGATGCCCATGAACATCCGCAAGGGAACTGCAGATGCGCTGCCGGGCTTTAAGGGAGGAATACGCTCTTTTCTTGAAGGCCCCTAAGTCGTAACTGTTTGGAAATGCTGTTACAATCTGATAGACGTCAAAGTAATGAATTTGCAGTTAAAACGTGGCCTTGTCATGACGTTTGAATATTCGGCCATACTTTACTTTACTATACTATATACTTTAGTATGAAAGTAAAAGTTGCGATCGCATTCAATTCAAAGTTTCTTAAATTGTAAACAATAATATTAGGAGTTATTGGTTACTTGGAATTAACCATTCTTGTTAAAATTTTATTATTGTAACTTGGATTAAAGCCCTAATGAGTTTAAGGATTAAGGGAACTGTTAAATCTTAAAGAATTATTTAAGTTCTCAATAAGTTAAGTAACTGATTTTATTAGTAACTACTTAGTGAGTCGCGTTTATTGAATTTTTAAAACTAACTGACATTTAAATTCCGTGGAAGAAGTCAACTCTTTTAAGCGGTTTACGCTGTATAAGTACAAATAAATAAATACAAAAGAGCATGAAACATAACCTATATTTTGTCACTATTTTAGCTTATTATGACTGTAAGGGCCTGTCCCACCAAATTGTAAATTGTCTGATAACAATCCAACGTGTAAAATATGTATTGGAAATATCGGAATGTGTTAACTTATCTGACAGTGACGTCGACGCTATCTGAGCCTCTATCAGCCAGTAGAGGGACAGGCTCTAAGTATACCACATTATGTATGTATTAAATATGTAATATGACATTTAGACCAAACCACTTCGGCGAGCGTTACATAAAAAAGCTCCTCTTAGTAACCGGAAGCGGGTCTCCAGGGTCGCCAACACGTGCAAATTAAAGCCTCATTATTTTTATTTGTTTTAAAACATCGAGCCGCCACTGTTATTATGTTCATACGTGATTTGGTAATTTGTCTTATAAATTATAGCCTCCCGCTTTTATACCGAACTCCTAACTAACTATCTATATCTATACTAATATAAAGAGGAACGATTTATATTTTTGTATGTATTAAAATAAATCAAAAACTACTGGGCCGATTTTAAAAATTCTTTCACCGTTAGAAAGGTAATTTATCTGTGAGTAGTATAGGCTATATTTTTTAATTTCACAAGGCGAAGTCGCGAGCAACAGCTAGTTATTAATAATTTTAGCGTAGCATTTTTATATACTTCAACAATGTCAATGAAACTTGAGGTTTTGTAACGGGGATTTATTTGGTAGCTATTTTGTGATGACTCGATTATTTAGTTTCAGTTAAGAGCATTAAAATATTTTTATTCATTCATTAAATCTGTAAAGTTTTTTATTTTTTTAAATTATGACTTGTAATTCGGTTACCAATAAAATATTTGTATTTGTATTTATACCAGAGCTTTCGCTGGTTGAATGTTGTAAGCGCGTGCGACGAATGTCGGCAAGCGAGTGTAGCTCGAGGCAATTTACGTGCACCACTCTGTAGCTAATAATGGAACCCACTTCCTGATGTGTCACTTATAGTCCAACCTATGTTTAATTTATTTTATACTAAGCTACGTTGAACAAAATGGACGCATGATATTCAACCAATTGCTCGAGGTTATAGAAGTTTCGATTGCAACTTTATGCGTACGGCATAACCACATGAGCGTCGCCAAAGGGGCTACTTCGAATAAGACCAAATTAATGCTACCCCCACCGCCCCCTAGATGATCGACTGGCGATGCTTATGCATAGTATCCATCTATTGTAGATTGCAATCTATACTAATATTATAAAGAGGAAAACTTTGTATTTTTGTATGTATTGAAATAACTCAAAAACTACTGGGTCGATTTCAAAAATTCTTTCACCGTTACAAAGGTAATTTATCAGTGAATATCATAGGCTATGTTTTTTATTAGCTAGTCTATTGTAATTGTGGGTCCCTGTCTATTTTAAAGTATGTTACTCCTAACTAATTAATAATCCCATTCAAGCATTCGTTATCTACTTTACCTGCGTTTAGAATTTAGATAATTTGGAAGATAGGGAAGCGTTTGTTCGATTGTAAAAGTTGTATAAACATAAACGAGAATGATTCACCGGACAAAGGGCCCTATAGGAAGTGCGCCTGACGGAGGGTACGGTGCATAACTTGTTGCCCTTTATACGCAAGTTGCTACGCCAAAAACAACCTTAAAGCCATGATTCACGTGTTTAAAATGATATTAACGTTCAAATGATGTGTGAAATTTGTTTATACTGTGGACCTGTATACTAATTTTGGATAATTGACCCCTGATTTAACATTTTTAAATCATAATTTACGCGACAAAAAAGCTTATTGACTTACAGGCATGTTATTTATTATATTTTCACCGAAATATCTGAAGCTTTATCATGTACTAGTTGTTCCCGTGCGGCTTCATCCGCATGAAGTTATAATTTTTTTTATTATTTACATTTGTCAAAGTCTCAATTGCAAATGTCAAAATTACCGTTACTACCATGCTTCCTTAATGTTGGCAGCTTGTAGTTTATGGTCCCTTTCCCACATGAAGGTTCTTTTCCAATTTATTTACCCCCTAAGTTTATTAGCGTGAAAATAGATAGACTAAAGCGTGTGGTAAGTGTAGAGCTTTTTATTAAAGAAAGAATTATTCAAAAATATGCTGTTATTGCTGACATCCTACACCACGAAGTAGTGTGTTTACGCTTTATTACATTAGTATAGATTTTCTCGAAGACGTTTAAATAAGTCAGTGAGCGCTTCCGATGCATAAAGTTGTATCTCGTTTTGCACTGCTCAGGCGCATGTAACAGTACTTTGAGTGCGGGCGCTAAAACCTGTCAGTGTGCTGTAATTGCAGCGGACGCGGGTCGCGGCGATGCTTCAGCTCAGGTAGTAGGTACTAGGGTGACCATTATTTTATAATTTTCATGGAAAATATTAAAATGCACACCATTTTAATAGCGACAGTTAGTGCGAAAATACGTTGGTTGTTGACCGATATAAGTTTTCGCATACATTATATTTTTATGGGGTTATGATGTTTTGATAAGCATGTAATGCTTTATACTATTGTATTTGGAATGGACATCTATCCTAAAATGTCGTAACTTGTGGCGACATCATACAGGGGTAATAAGTAGGCAGGTACTACGGCGAGCGTGACGTCTACCTACAGCTAGGGCTGCCACATCTTCGGGATTGTCATGAATTATTCAAAATTGTATGCAAGGTATACACTAGTCGGTTTTTTCCGGATGACAACCCTACCTATAGCAATAGCACTTTGCTGTACAACGGTGTGTCTTTTAAACGCCCTAATGACTTATTATCCTCCTTGATTGTGGCCGAGCTATTTTTGTGAAGCAGGTTAACTCGAGAACATGTCTTGTTATCTTTGGTCATTTTGCAGGTAGTTTGTAAACAATAAATACTCTGATGGTGACGTTTGTTAATGACTTTATTTTGAACTACATTTGGTTATGACGTTTGTATGTGAAAAGATACTGATATGAATGTAAAACATTGCGGTTAAAAACGGGTAGCTTGATAAATTACCGATCGATTTAATTAAGTTAGTTAAAGCAATGTGTTTTTAATTATCTGCTCATTGTCCTCGTGTGCCTATAAGGATGTTGCGAATGTAAATCGATATAGTGTAACGTGAGGACTGCATCTCGAAATGATGCAAGATCTTCCTGAAGCAGGGTAAAAACGTTTCCCGTTTTTTGCGTTGAGTTTTGGTGGCGGCCTCGTTTGGGATGTTTAAAGCCGGTCGAGTCGAGTCGCGTCGCTTCGAGTCGCGGAACTGAGCTCTTGGCGCTCGTAAGTAATTACCGCGGCGCTCGGCGCTCGGCGCTCGGAGCCCCTTCGACTGCCCGCCTTTATCTGTGTCGCCGCTAATGTCTCTCTAGGGTTGTCGATTTGTCGATAATATATTTTGTGATTTTTATTATCATTTTTATCTATCTTCTATACATATTATACAATGTAGTAAACTCCTACAGTACTAAACCGAGCTTGATAAAAAATCGGAATTACGTGTAATTTATTTGTGCATTTTATCCAGTACTAACTTGTCGTATAAGTCTATGCATATCAGATATATAGTTATCATTTGCACTCCAAAATCTCAGGTAATACAATAACAATTAGTGGTTAATAGGAGCACATTAATATGAAATGCTTTATCCCTATTTATAACTATTATTTAAAAAAAAAATACCTTGATAAGAATGTAAAGTGTGGCAGCCCTACATGCGCGATGTCGGCGATCGGCAACGGTGACGGCCGCGTAAATGCGTGAATGTAAATGCGCCTCGCCACCGCCATCCGGTCGCGTCGCCGCGCCTCGCAGCCCGCGACCCGCGAGCCCCGTCATACAGGCGCGCCTCGCTTCCAAGCCGCTCCTACACATTAAATGACAATTCACAAATTACAAACAAGTTATTTAATCGATCGTTAATCATTTAACGTAGGTGAAGATTATTATCAATCATACTATGAGGCCACAGCTATCATCACCACTATACGTCCCCACCGAGGGGCTCGGAGCTTACCTTAGGGTGATGCCATCTATACTGACGTATTATATTGAGATTTTGTGGTGTTTTTACTAGTAAATAATCGAAGAAGGGCGTAGATATCGACCCTCCCGAATATTTAAAGATTGGTCTGCCAGTCTGCGTAGCTTGTTTGACATTATTAAGTTAATTGTAGGCTAGTATTGAACAAACTCGAATGATTACGACACGTGATGGAGACGGAACCGCGGCCTGCGAGCAGTCACTCAGCCGCGCAACGCTTTAGTATGTAATTACACACTAATTATTGCTCCAAGCAAAAAGTCACGTAAAAATTGATCAGTACACTCCACTAAGCGATTGTAATGTCGGTTATCTTCCGTACCTTGGCATAATGTTGAAAACAATCCAAGAATTCAAGTTTTCATACTTCATAGCATTTAAATCCGTCGAAAAGTGTAAAGGGTCAATAACAGAACAATGTAAAAATGTAAACTCGTACCATCTTGTTTATCTTCTTTTTTCATAAACACAATAAATACAATATATTACAAGAGCTCACAATTACGTTGTTCCTTCTTTCGTATGACATCTTGCACCTTGCACTCCGTTTCGCGCCTAAATCTCGTTGTTTTTATTATCTTTTTAATTTGGTTGATTGTCGATGGCCAGTTCTTAAACCAAAATTATAACTTAAATAACTAGGTATTAATAATACAATTATATTTCTCATAAATCTAATTACTATTTTAAATTAATATCTTGATTTAAATAATATAAATATTTTACAAATGCTGCGTCTAATCATTTAGCGCCATCTATTGGTTGATATTGATTGACATAATTCGTAGGAAAGTTTAGTAAGATATTAATCTTGTTTCACTTTATATTGCTAGTTTACATGTCGCTATACTATTGAGAATTGCGTATGTTTTTTATGCACCCGGATACATTATTCTCCTCGACTCTACAATACTCGTTACTGTGAAGTATCATCGTCGAATGAAATGTATGCAGTTTGCTTACAATTTAAGTGTTGTAAACATTTATAGAAAAATAGATTTACAATTGTATAAAAAATGTCTACTTCGTTCTTTATTTTTTTTATTAAATGCCTATTCATTTATTTCATTCAATTGCTGTGCGCACGAGAAATGACATAAATCGCCTTGTTAGAACCCGCGAACTATCTATGGAGACTAGCTATATGTACGTCCAGACGTTCGATGGCAAAAAGTAAATAAGTATTTAAAATAAGATTTGAAGACGCTGTATTTTCGTATACAAAGTTATTTTTAATTATTTGACAGCTGGCTTCGGAAAGTCTTGATTTTAACCAATTTCTTAACGTTTACAGAATTCTAACTTAAAAATATTTTTATTTTATGTATTTATATGTTCACAATTCCATTACTCGTACTTTTAGTCATGTTGACATTTTTTCTGGTTATAAAACATTACACGAGTAACATCTATAGATGTATACAGACTATGTATCTAGACGCTATAGCGTTTTCGTGGAAATATGACAACCGGCGACTCGAGCATTCAGTGACCTTGGAGTGGAGGTTTATCTTTGTATCCTGTCAGTAAAATGCTTCACTCGGCACGCTTTTTAGGATCCGGTTCACGAGTATGCGGTCATATATCGCAAGAGGAAGATATAACAATTATAAGTTCATATATTCAAGTAACGACGTATTGAAATTTAGTCTACAAACTATAAAAAGCATCCATCCAAACTTTCGCATTTACAATATTAGTAAGGTTATGTAAGTTTTAATTCTTACCAGACAAATATATTTTTTAATAGACATTTGTCGATAGGTTTTATAAACTAAATATAGCCTAGTACGATACAGTTAAAATAGCTTAAATTTTATTCAAAAGCTTAGTATTTATTTCTTTAGGAATATTTTTAATTATTCATATTTTTTAGCTGCATTGTTCTTGTATGTTTTTTAATCCATGTACCTGGCAGTACGATAAAAGCGTCTTCCAAGTAGGTAGAAAAGAGTTGGGGCAGCTCCCCTAAGTCCTGAGGCTAGGGATAAGGCGCTATGAGAAATTCAAGGGGTTGCAAGGGGAAGTATAAGGGCTGTTTGTTGCTACTCATAGCTATAGTTAAAAATCTTATAGTAATCTTTGAGTTTAATGTTTCAGATTAAAGAACTATGTATTTTTTTTCGAAATGTATCAGTCATCAGTTTTTAAAAATGGAATAAAAAAGTTTTTACCCCTATTGCGATTTCGTAGCTCTCAAATCTCATATAAGAAATAGAGTGTTCTTTACAAGCGTCGATATCTATGTGATATTCGTTTTGGAATCTCATCGGAGTCACGTATAAGGTTGCAAAGCGAACGTCTCTCGTACACCGATGCTTCTGACAGCCGCAATGCAGTGCTATACGAAACCAACCATCTAAGATATCCACTTTCACCTAGTTTTGCAGAAAAGGTTCAGTTTTGACTATTTATAACCGTAACATAACTAATAAATGACAATCAAAAACTTGGACCTATTAAAAAAAATAACAATTTCTCAAGAGGCCGGTACTGGAGGCCTAATTTCAGTCCTATTCCCTTTCCACCCTTATTGTACATGGAAAGAAAATTTGGCAAGGGTTGGGACGTATAGTTAGGGAAAATATCCTCTTTATGTGCGTCCTGTCCTCTGTTGTTTAAAGGTAGGCAATGCATCTGCTAATATGAATGTCTATGGGGAGTGGTCGCTTTTAGCGAATTCCAGTGGCCGCTTGCTTGTTTGTCACCTTGTATTATTAAAAAAAAGTTACACACTTATAAGGGCAGAATTACCAGACGTGAAACTCGTATCCAGTCGTTGCAAGCTGAGTTATTTAAAGTAGTTATCGCTGCAGTGTTTCGCGAGCGAGGCGGCTGGCAGTAGCAGCTAGGGGCAGTGGCGTCGCAAACTCGATCAATTAGGGAGCGACGTTCGACGGACGTGCCTTATCAATGGCGGGTGGTTTTTTGCCTCGCAAGGGAACTCTATCAATGCCCACAATGCCAGCTACGGATAAATTCGCTTTACCTTGTGTGTTAGTAAAAACCAAGATTTGGTTTTTAAAATCAACTTATAATATTTAGCACTACGTTGCTAATAGGAGTAGGAAAGATTCCTGATGAATTTCATCATCACCAGCTACACGTCCCCCGAGGGGCTCGGAGCCTACCCTAAGTAAGGGGTGACTAGGCCATAGTCAACCATGCTGGCCAAGTGCGGGTTGGTTGACTTCACACATATCTTTGAATTTCTTCGCCGATATGTGCAACATCACGATGTTTTCCTTCACCGTAAGAACGTCGGGTAATTATGTACATATGAAAAATTGAAAATCACACTGGTAGATGGAGGGATTCGAACCCAAGACCTGTAGATTTAAAAGTCAAGTGCTTAAACCACTGAGCCACTGACGCTGTTTCTAATGAATTTGAATTTAGTACGAACGTTTATTCAGTCCGATAATTTTGGTAATACACATGTAGTTATATCGACTAAAAATATATAGTAGCTATGAAAATTATATTTTTGATTTTTTTTTCAAGTGTATCATTCTTAGTATAGTGTATTTCGTGGTTTATCTACAGTTTTCGGTTAAGCGAGGGAAGGTGGTACGTGGGAACGGCAAGGGTTGGTTTGGTCGCCTCGACGACGCGACGCGCAAAAACTAATGAATATCGCTCGCTATCACGGCTAGTGACACCATGATGCAAGTAGGACTAAACGGAAAAAATGTGTTTTGAAAAAAGATGTTAATTGTGAACTTATAATTAATCATTTACCTATTATAGTAAGTAATTAAATGAAGTACACTAAGTAAATAATCATAATAAAAAAATGAAAAAGTAGTTTGTCAAATGTATTTTCAAATATCCTTGATTTTTGCCTTGAAACCGTATAATGAAACTTGTATCACTTATTCAATGGACTTGTCCCATTTAAGCGTAAAGTTTGGTGATCATTGTCGCGTGAGACCAAATTATTTCTGTTGCTACGCTATTGGACCCTTGTTTATTTTTTATTGATCTTTTCGCAAATTGAAAAAATCTAAAATTAACGAGAGTATTGAGAGTTTGTTTTTGTTAATATTTCACCAATCTGGTCGACATAAGTTGAATTGAAGAACCCTGCTGGTATTGTCATTGTTCTACTGCAAAGTAAATTTGACTTCTAGCCTTTTTTTGTACATATTTGTCACCCATTTTGAAATATATACTTCTCTTTAGTCTTACAGTATGCTTCTCAAGGATCTCTAAATGACGTCATTGACGTATCTTTGACATTGTTTATGATAGTGGATATAAAAATGTCAGTGTTCAATGATGAGCCTTGATGAGTCAATCGGTGGTCTGTAGTTATCTACCGCGGTTATCTGCGGCCGTGCGTGGCCGGGCTCCTTATCAGCCGACACTCGGCAGGTTCGCGTTGCGCTTGCGATATCGCTACAAAGAATTGTCGGTTGCGCGAGACATGTTTATCTCTTATTACAACAACTATTGCGATTGGTTTATCAGAACGTGCAATTTTTATTAGTAAACGTCTTTGGACTTCGTTGATATTATTTCGAGGAAGGATAAAGAAATATGCTGTAGTATTAACAATACAGAAATGTGGCGATATAAGGTTTTAGTTACGTTTATAAAAATAACATATTTTTTGTTGATAATACTGTTAATTTAGGAAGAGAGTTGTTGGTAGACAAAATTGAACGAATCCGTGAAGAAATCCCCAAAAAGTATAATAAAATCGATTAGTCGATGTGCCGGCGGCGACGCGGAGTGGCGAGCGGCGACCCTATTCCGGGAACGTAGGGACTCGGGACCTTCTAATTACGCCGCGCTAGGCGGCCGGCAGGCGCGCCGCTCGCCTCCATGCATCTTATAATTGTACATCTGCACGGACAATAGGCGCGTTCGTTGCGCGGCGGCGGCGGTGCAACGCGCCTTTTTTGTAAATAGTGCCCATTATTTATCGATAGAGCGGGGCTAAAGTATCGATAGATTTCACTGAGATCAACGCTTTTAGTTTTTTTGTCGATTAAAGTTTAAACAGTATTTTATGTGCTGATTGTCTTCGGGAATTGATTTAGAAAAACTTATTTCTAGCAAAAGTTGTTTACGTTTTAATACGTATTCTATATTGATTTTGATATCATCATCGTTAATAGAACTGATCTATTCTTTATTTGAATCAGTTCTTCAACTACTAAAAAAGGACCTTTAACAGTATAACACGATCGCTGGCAATTTATCGAAAGCGTGGTTCGCGTGTTTGTCGGCGTGGTGCATTTGCCGCGCGGCTAGCCGCCTGCCCGCCAGCCCGCGGCCGCCCCTATCCTATCTATACCTGACGTTGACGCGCGCGCTCTTATTACCGCGGCGGCTTCGAACAAAAAAAACAAAGGAAGCGGCGGCGGCGGAGAGCGCGCGGCCTCGCGGAGATTTATGGAGGCGCGGCGCCGCCGGGGGCCGCGCCCTAGCGAGTGCGGTAACTACATAATAAGTCTCCAGTGGACTGTCCTGGTGATTTATTTTCGATGTCTGCCACTGCTACATAAAGAATTTTGATTTGATTTGCCACGCTCTAATTAAGAGTGGTTAAGACGATAAGAAGAAAAATGAAGAAATAATAAAAGAGCCATGAGTATCATGATTTTACACTAAGTACGCTTGCGAAAATTAGTGTGTCTCTTTTTTTTATTTGGTCGCATTATACATTAATTAATTATAAATAATATATCATACAACTATTTCAACTTAGATATAAGAATGTTCGCCCATGTTATATTATGTTTTCTTATGTAATTAAATATATAAATATGGAATGTCCTACAAAATTGTATTTTTATGGGAATCCTCTCTGCACGTGTAGCGTTGGCGCGGCGCGGCGGCCGGGTGGCAGCGTCGTGAGCCGCGAGCGCCTGTCAGTCGACGCGACGTGGACGTGCTTTAAGACTTCGCAAACAGGATGTGCATTCGATAGACGGATACTAAAAAAAGAATTTAAAAAAAGAGTCAACGCACCAGTTTCGCGAAAATTAAACATTTAAGTAGACACTAGCTTCAGTAAGATTACGTTTTACGTTTATTTCTCGCATAGTTTGATAGATTATTATTATCAGACTAAATATGATGATATCCATATTATATTTGATTATGTTACAAAGTTGCAGTCCAAAATATCTTTCTTTATGATTTTAAAATAATAAAATAGGTTACATCTCGATTTTTTGTAACGATCGGCATATCGAAGTCAGAAAGGCGAGTTGATGCAATTAGCGAAATCGGCACCGGAAAGGCCGAGCGAGCGTAGCCACAGCACTATTATTAGCTCGGCTGATCAATATGCCTGCTACATGTCAGCCTCGGAGCTTGGCTTCCCAGAAATCACTGCCCGCAGGAAAGTCGAGCTGTACGAATTCAGCACCAGGCCAATGGAAAAAATGTACTTTTAAAAAGTAAAAAAAAAATTGATTTTTATTTACCATTGAGTTATTGTTTCATAAGATAAAATCATATTGATATTTACGTTTTTGAATATATTGATTCGATATCTGCTTAATAATCTTACTTACTAATATTATAAATGCGAAAGTTTAGATGAATGTTTGTTAGTTTGTAGCCTAAACTGCTGAACGGATCCCGATGAAATTTGACACAGATGTAGAGGATAGTCTGGAAGAACACATTGGCTACTTTTTTTTATTCCATGCGGACGGAGTCGCGGTTGAAACTAGAAAGATATTTAAGAGAAGGAGTGTGAAGCAAGGTGCACAGCGCAGGGGCGATGACACGCGTCGCGGGAGAAAGTGGTCCACGCGGGGCCATCTTGTGTAGCGACAGATTGGACGGCGAACGCATGTAGTTTTATAGAGTTACTTATCCGATAGGGTTAAAGTTCTGCGTGGGTCAATTCAAACGGATAGACTGGAAAACAAGTCTTTACTTGTTTTTCAATACGTAGGCTAAAAAATCTCTCATGTTTTGTAAATAACATTTTAACTCTAGTATTACTAAGAATGTCAGATAAGTTCGACAAGTCGATTCGTTAGCGGGAAGTCGATGTGGTTCGCGGTCGTCAGACTGCGTATAGACTCGGCCACCCAACGACGAATTTCAGCCATTGTATTCACAAGGCATGAAGTGTCACCTTTCTGTTATTACTGCACTTATAAGGGTTTTAAGCGGATGAATTTACAAGGCACGAAGATCGGATAAATTGTTGCTTCGAGTCTCGGTAATTACGCGAAGATATATCGTTTAATGACTATTATTGACAACGGTACTGATTGCTACGGAACAGGAAATGACGCCATAATTACATCGTAGGTTTTTCCTATGTTATTTTTGGTCGATTTTTTTTATATCATATGGTGGCAAACGAGCAAGCAGCGACCGTTGCCCATAGACATCTGCTATAGCGGATGCGTTGCCTACCTTTAATCGGCAGAGAAGGAGACGCACATAAAGAGGATGTTTCCCCTTCCTATGCGTCTCCTGCACCGTCAAATCCACTTTCCCTTCCCATCATCTTATAGGAAAAAAGTTGGGAAAGAAAAGAGACTAAAATTTGGGCTTCCTAAAGTTGGGACTAAAGTTGGGTCGATACAGTATTGATGACCCTAGCCCTATTAAAAAAAAAAGCCCTTTTCTAGTGCCGTATTTAATGTAAAGTTCGTTGGCCAGTGACAGAATGATCCGCGCCCGCGCGTCATGCTCGGAGCGCATGCGCATATTGCTCAAGGGCTTCCCGCTTCGGCGGTGTTTCGCATTACAATATGACCTCGGCTATGGATGTATATGTCACTGGGAATATAAACACGTACAGTAACGGAAATCTGCGGTGGAAACTTCATGAAAATGCCTTGTTCATTGCTACGAGACAAACTCCGTCTATTCCTATAAATAATTAATTATTCTATACTGACTTTCGCCAGCGACTCCGTCCGCGTGGAATGGAAAAAAACAAAAGTGAATAGCCTATGTGTTCTTCCAGACTATCCTCTACATGTATGCCAAATTTCATTGAAATCCGTTCAGCCGTTTAGGCTACAAACTCTAATCCGTCCATCCATCTAAACTTTCGCATTTATAATATTAGTATGATTCTATACTATTATAATAAAGCGTAAATACACACTTCTTTGTTGCCTAAGATGTCAGCAATTACAGCATATTTTTGAATAATTCTTTTTTTAATAAAAAGCCCTACACTTACGTCACGCTTTAGGCTATATGTTTTCACGCCATTACTTAGGGGGTAAATATTTTGGATAAAAACCCTAATGTGGGAAAGAGATCATAAGTTGTTGCCAACATCGATGA
This sequence comes from Papilio protenor, assembly GCA_029286645.1. Taxonomy (NCBI): domain Eukaryota; kingdom Metazoa; phylum Arthropoda; class Insecta; order Lepidoptera; family Papilionidae; genus Papilio; species Papilio protenor. Next base: position 804,839 of record JAGSMZ010000031.1, on the reverse strand, counting down.
AGCAAGGTTGCACTGGCTTGTCATCGTCATGTCATTTTGACATTTGCAATTGATAATTTGACACATGTAAAGAATAAAATAAAATTTTCATAATTTATGCGGATGAAGTCGCATGGGAACAGCTAGTTAATAATAAACTAGCCGTGTTTCACTAAGACTTTTTTCGTACAGATACATTTATAAGCTGCGTTGTATTGGTTCTTGTTCCGCGTTTCGTTTAAAAATGTTCAAGCGATTGTTTCCCCAACTGTACATCAGTTTCAACGTATATAAATTATAGTTTAATACCGGAAGGAACTGTCTTGTCAAGATTTTTGGCCACAGATGCGGGAAAACGTACTTAAGATATTGCTTTTTTTCACCATTGATTGGCTTCTCTATACTCTGTGTGTACGGAATTAGTTTGAGTTGGATTGTATAATTCATGTTGGTATCAGTTGTAGCGGCTGTTGACGAAATGTGGAGCGCCTTAGTAACATGGCGGGTAGCGGTTACAGTTAGGCGCGTTAGTGCGCGGCGCGGTGACCTCGCGGCGCGACGCCGTCGCGAGCGCAGGTTACACATACGCCCACAAACAATGCGTTGTATTTGTTTAATATAATTTTAATGACTAATGATATTTACTCGTGTTTATTACCAGTAGGGGCTTATCAGAACTAACGATTGTAGACCCAATTGCCATCTATCGGTAAATCAACGTCATAGATCTTGACCGCCAAGAGTATATACGGACGAAATATTTAATAGCGACATTAAGGGCCTGTTCCACCAAATTGTAAATTGTCTGATAACAATCCGTGGATAATATGTGATGAAAATATCGGATTTTGTTTCCTTATCTGACAGTGACGTCATTTTTAAGCTATCTGAGCCTTTATCAGCCAGTGGTGGGATAGGCCCTAAATATCTTTTACAATGGTATTGTGTTAACAATTGGACATTAAATTGCCTAAAATCTATGTGAAGATTGTTGTTTGCAGCGTTGTTTAGCGTGCGTGTTGTAGTCGTTCGTCGCTGCATCGTTGCGTCACCGCATCGAACGGATATAGCCGCGATCGATCACGGCGTTTCCTTTCTTTTTGCGCGCCGCCGCTGGTCACTGCCTTTCTATTCCTCGCTGGAGCGTCGCCGGCATCTGCATACCCACTAGCCGCGTGTCGACAACTAAAAGCGACGCGTGCGTCTCTACAATATATTACCGAATCTCGAGACAGATTTAAAGTAGACAGGATGTAAGATGTTATAAATGTTTTTGTTGGTGAAATAAACGATGATTGATATATATGTCTTTGATTTTAACAGTCAAAAGAATATTCATCCTTTTGGCTAATTCACATCGATTAGGAGTATATCTTACTAATATTAAAAATGCGAAAGTTTAGATGGATGTTTGTTAGAATTTGTAGCCTAAACAGCAGAACGGATCTGGATGAAATTTGGCATAGATGTAGAACGTAGCTTGGTAGAATGCATAGTCTACTTACCTTGTTTTTAATTCCACGCGGACGGAGTCGCGGGCAAAAGCTAGTACTTATATAATTATTAATACCATCTGCTCACGAACCAGTTCATTATGTTGACGTGATCCGTAATAAATATTTACACTGCGGCCAGTGTAACATCCAGTTTAGACATCAATACGTTCCTTTTTTAATAATTTAAAAGTCTTGTTATGAACTGCAGTTAAGTTTGTGGAAGCAAATCTGTGAATCACCTAGCGGACGAAGTCCGTTACATGGTGTTAAAGGCTTTATAGCAATTCGTTTACACTATTTTTGTTATTTTATTTGTTTTTCACTTTCTAATTTTGTATTCTGTTTGTTTATAATTTTATGGTTTCGGTATTTAGTTTAAGGTATTATGGGACTGAAATATTCCAAGGAAACAAAGTCCCTTTAAAAAATAAAGAAAAAAAAATCTGTGAATCCACAATCCTGAGAAGATTAAAAGTTTGTTTCCAAGCCCTAGATCACGCTGAGTGGGTCTAGACAGACTTAAGTATCCAATGATTGGATCTAAAAAACAATAGGAACAGATAAGCAACCATTTCTATAAAAGAAATACTCTTGTATGCCACTTTAGCATGTTACCGTTCACTCTACATCGGGTATTTGGAGGTTTGCTTTTTTCTAGAACATGTGACAAATACAGTAATTTGTACAATATACGTGACGTGACTGCTTGCTCTCCTTTCGTGTGTTTATTTACTAATTAATTTAGCTGGTATTGGTTTATCGCTAGCTTTCGCCCGCGGCTCTGTCCGCGTAAAATTAAAGAAGTATGTAGCCTATGTGTTCTTCTATACTGTCTATTACATCTGTGACAAATTTCATCGAGATCTGTTCAGTGGTTTAGCAACCTGTAACAAACATCCATCCATCCAACTAAACTTACACATTTATTATATCTATACTAATATAATAAAGCGTAAACACACACTACTTCGTGGCGTAGGATGTCAGCAGCATATTTTTGAATAATTCTTTCTTTAATAAAAAGCCCTACACTTACGACACGCTATAGGCTATATATTTTCACGCTATTAAACTTAGGGGGTTAATAAATTGGAAAAAACCTTAATGTGGGAAAGGGACCATAAAGTACAAGCTGCCAACATTAAGGAAGCAAGGTAATTTTGACATTTGCAATTGAGAATTTAATGTAAACAATAAATGTAGTTTTTATAATTTCATGCGGATGAAGCCGCACAGAACAGCTAGTTAGTAATATTAGAGATAAATTATTGACTAAATTCTGTTTTTAATTTTTTTTTTTATAATAATAAGGAGGCAAACGAGCAAGCGGCCACCCGAATCCACCGCAATGGAAAGCGACCGCTGCCGTTAGACTTACGTTTTAAGTCTGAACTAATTCATATAGTTATGTGTCTATAGCTATCTGATTAGAGGATAAAAATCAACGTATTGCCACTACTAAGAAATTCCAGACAGCCTAAGGCCAAAGTTAAAAAACATATCATTTATATTCGTATTAATTTTGAGCATTTATGTAATCAACGTGTCGGCGTAAATTTATATCACGCAACGAAACGCCTTTGTTAAAAGACCAAAAAGTCTGCGAGACCGTGCTTTATGTAATTTTTAGTGTTTCTTAAACGTCTGTAGACGACTGAATGAAGGACTTCTGATGTGATACGGACGGTGTTTGGAAATAAATTGTCTTTAGAGGTCACGTTTGTAATGAAACGCCATGGCTTATCACGTATCACGGAGCTGGTGATTGCCGCGGCCAGTTGCAATTTATGATTGATATGACACATTCCTTTAGTATTTTCTACCATTAAAATAAATAAACAGCCTTGGTAAACGAAGAATACTTTTGTTTTTAATTATGAAAGGTTGACAATCCCACGGACAAGTTTCCCTGAAGTTATCGCATTCGTCAGCTAATTATCCATCGAGGGAATATTGTGTTCGTTAGCGCCAAAAGCCGCGTGGGTGCATTAGCAAAACAATCCTCTACCATGAAACCGTCAGGAAAACAATTAAAAAAAATTGCAAGCATTCATTGATGCTTTGGTTTGAATCCATTGTTGTTTCTCCCAACATACGAAGCAATGAATAAGATAGTAATTGAATCTTATAAAATTGCAAGTATCCATTGAAGGTTTAGTTTGAATCAACTGTTGTTTGTCGCAGTAAATGAAGCAATGAATAAGGTAGTAATTGAATCTTATAAAATTGCAAGCATCCATTGAAGGTTTAGTTTGAATCAACTGTTGTTTGTCGCAGTAAATGAAGCAATGAATAAGGTAGTAATTGAATCTTATAAAATTGCAAGCATCCATTGAAGGTTTAGTTTGAATCAACTGTTGTTTGTCGCAGTAAATGAAGCAATGAATAAGGTAGTAATTGAATCTTATAAAATTGCAAGCATCCATTGATGCTTTGGTTTGAATCCATTGTTGTTTCTCCCAACATACGAAGCAATGTAAGAATACTAGGTTACATCGTCTTGTAGATATTTAGGTGCTAAAGGCTGTGCTACAGTATTGAATATAAACGGAAGGTAAAGGTGACACTGCACTCTGTAAAAGTCCCTGCACACAACGGATGCGGTCGCAGAAAGTGGCATTTCGCGGTTGGTAATGCGGATGACTGGACGCGAACGGTGAAGCCGGTGAAGCATCAGCGGTGGACGGTTGTCGCATCCGTTGAGTGAGTAGGTGCTCTAAGAATTATGAGGAAAAAAGAGGACGGTTAAAACTATCAGGGTCCATGACATCGGCGCGTCGCGTCGCGTCGGCGGGCTCGCGGCACGGTTTGACTCACGCGACTCCCACGCTGTGCGACGCTTGTGCTAGATAGGGTTGTCACTCTCCAATTATTACAAAAAAAAAAAATTGCAAGCATCCATTGAAGGTTTAGTTTGAATCAACTGTTGTTTGTCGCAGTAAATGAAGCAATGAATAAGGTAGTAATTGAATCTTATAAAATTGCAAGCATCCATTGAAGGTTTAGTTTGAATCAACTGTTGTTTGTCGCAGTAAATGAAGCAATGAATAAGATAGTAATTGAATCTTATAAAATTGCAAGTATCCATTGAAGGTTTAGTTTGAATCAACTGTTGTTTGTCGCAGTAAATGAAGCAATGAATACGGTATTTATAGTTGGATAGAAATTCGTGTCAGAAAAACAAGTATGATAGGGTTGGCACAGTCTGTGTTATAAGTTTCGAAGTTTTATATCGAGTCCTATCCGGCCGCGTGGCTGTCGAGCTACGCAACCGCGTGGGCCACGGGCTGCGGGCGATGCTTCCAGATTGTTCCTTGCAAAATGACAAATGTGACATCGAATGAATAATGCGACAATTTATGTGATTTCTTCATCACGACGACTTTGTAAGATTTATAGCTAAATTACTAACAAGGGTGTCACAATTAACTTTGAATTTGTTAACCTTTGTTGTTTATTACATTATTTTTAAAGACTAATTAGGGCTGGCACATTTGTTATGGACTTATTAAAATAAATGAAAATGGGCTGCCTCACCTTAACACCGCTACTGTAACGCATCCCTTAGTGATGCCAGATTTTTATAGTTTTTTGGTTGTCGAAAACCATAGCAATGATTTTATCGGCCAGCAACTTCGAGACAGAAGACATGAGAGAAATTGTTTGCTGTGATTTACGTTTACTTTTGATAGTGCACGTAATAGAGGCATATTGTATAGATCCAGATAAAAAGTATCGTTTTTTTCATTTTTTTGTAAGCCTTCTTGAAAATAAGATATTGTTATGTCCGAGGCGATTTCTCCGATGTTTCAGTTTGCGTAATATTTTGCGTATTTGAAAGTGCAATCTGTGTAGCTATCACTACATATTTTAATGCAATTTTTTTCTTGATAAGAAAAATGCATGCGTAGAACAAAAGACGGTTGTAAGGGACACGGGTGTCGTTTGTTGAAGATCTAAGCTATAGGGGGCTATCATTTATCTGATCATATTTATATCTATTTTATATTTTTAGATTATCTAGAATACGGCAGCTGGTCTCCCTGGATGTCCATGTTAAGAGATGTAGTTTTTTTGTAATTTTGTGATTATTATTACTTTGAAGGCTTTGAAGCTTTAATGTCTCGACATCTTAGAGCAATGGAAGAATACCAGGTTACGTCGTCTTGTAGATGTTTAGGTGCTAAAGTCTGTGCTACAGTATTGAATATAAACGGAAGGTAAAGGTGACACTGCACTCTGTAAAAGTCCCTGCACACAACGGATGCGGTCGCGGAAAGTGGCATTTCGCGGTTGGTAATGCGGATGACTGGACGCGAACGGTGAAGCCGGTGAAGCATCAGCGGCGGACGGTTGTCGCATCCGTTGAGTGAGTAGGTGCTCTAAGAATTATGAGGAAAAAAGAGGACGGTTAAAACTATCAGGGTCCATGACATCGGCGCGTCGCGTCGCGTCGGCGGGCTCGCGGCACGGTTTGACTCACGCGACTCCCACGCTGTGCGACGCTTGTGCTAGATAGGGTTGTCACTCTCCAATTATTACAAAAAAAAAAAAAAAAAAAAAAACGAGAGGCACATACAGATGACAGGCGTACACAGCGTCCACAAAAAATGTTTAGACAACAGACATTGTATCAAGTATTATTATTGCTTAAGATCATAAATCTACTCTGAATTAGTAATAAGAATACCCATTACGCGACCAATTAATAGTCAATGACAAAATATTGTCTGTCTACATTTCTAGAGTTTAGAATAATTTCATATTGTTCCAAAAAAATGTTTTTATAGTTGAACATTGGCAGCCCTATTTTATAGCAGTGGGCAGCGCGCCCCTCGTACGTTACTTAATTGTGCGCCGAACATTCGCCGGGCCAGGTTATTTATCGGGCCCTGTCGACCGCTTCGCTGACACCCTCGAAATCTTGCCCGTAATGACAGTCGTTATACAGTGCGCAGTGCGATGCTCATATCTTCATTACTGCGCCTCGTGCTGCATTTAAATGTAGCCCACGTAAACACGACATGATACACACCGTAATGTAGGTTTGGAAAGGCATGAAAAAGTTATTTAAAAAATATAAGAGCACACATTTGTCAAATATCGTACAACTGTTTAGTATCGCTTTGATTCCTATGAGCTTATATGGAGATGCGCAGACTTATTTTTAGGTGTGTGCCAAACAGTTGAATTCGCTGCGAAACAATCGACAATCGCACAATAGTTGTGCGATAGTTTAGTCAAAGGTGTGCCCGCTCTTATTCTAACTAAAAGCTTTATTTTTAGGAATGCGAATAAAGTTACATATATAGAGTTATAGAGTAACAACCACAGATTGTAATAATCACTAAGAAAGCACATTAATGTAAAGCAGAGGTCTGCATTTACAGTCTGTTTAAACCCTAATTAGTTATAATACATACTAATGTTATAAAGAGGAAAGATTTGTATTTTTGTATGTATTGAAATAACTCAAAAACTATTGGGCGAATTTCAAAAATTCTTTCATCTTTAGAAAGCTACGTTATCGCCGAGTAACATAGTCTAGATATTTAATTTTATTTAATTTCACGTGGACGAAGTCGCGAGCAACATCTAGTGTCTAATATTAAGACAAATGAGTGCGTGCGTTTAAAATTTTGCATTCGTAAAATACGCTAGTAGTGCAAAGGGCATTGTTAGTTATATTTTTCGGCTTAAGAAGAATCATTCTTACAAGCTTATCGTTTCTTGATAAGCATAGGATAATTTAAAATATCTCGTGTGTTGTCTTTGTGATTGATTTGAGTATTCAAGACGTAACGCTTTGCGGCGCTGTAGCCGATAAAAGAGCGAGCGGTCGCTGTTCGACTGTCGGCAATATAAAACTGTCTGTCCGTGTGTTTTCCCCTTCGAGGTAACGCACCCACCGCGCGCAGCTGCGGCACATTTTGCCTTGAATCGCGAAAACAAGCTCCAAGATACTGGCGGACGCGGGAAGTCGTGCCACGTTAAATTATTCATATACTAGCTTTCGCCCGCGACTCTGTCCGCGTGGGATTAAAAAAAGTAAATAGAATATGTGTTCGTCCAGACTATCCTCTACATCTATGTTGAATTTTAATACAATAAGTTTAACAGTACTTCAAATTACAGGGTATAAACTCTAAGAAACATCCATCCATCCATATATACTTTCGCATTTATAACATTGGATTTTTTTTAAACTATTTTAATTCGAGTATTTTATTTATACCAAGTGTAATACATAATGGAAGTTTTTGTCGTGGATGGTATTTTAACACGTGTTAATTTTCAGTGTCTTACAATTATAGTTTTTGAACATTTTTTTGTACAAAATAACGTCTATTGCAAGTATTGCGATACTAAAAGTAATATAGTTGAGTACTAAACATTTCATTTAATGGCTGTAAGAATTACATTATGACTTAAATACATTTTTAAATTTAAAAATATAATATATAATATAATATAATAATAAAATATATATAATAAATATAATAATAAAAACGCTACAAGTTAATACCTCGTACCCGCGGCGTTCGCTATCGCGGTCCGCGGTGACTCACCCGCCGGCGCTGGCGACGCGACGCGAATCACTGCCGACGTCTGGTTATTACCTGCCGCATTATGCAGAGGTGAGTCGCGGCACCTTTTTATCGCGAACATACATATATACCTATTATATACTCGCGGCGGAGAATACCTTCGAGAAGCAAACGCCGCTCTACGGTCACGCAAACTTATGTATATCTTTTTTTACAGCTTGTTTGTCGACTTCATTTGTTTATACAAGCTAACGATTGATCGATTGAAAATCAACTGAATAAGGTTATTTGGTTTGGGTAAAGAACACATGCTTATTTTGCTTTTAATTGTGTTTGCGCTCTACATAACATTTTTTTTATTATATACTTTAATCAAACAGGTTTCTTATTAAGTTAAATAATCATCGACTTTAATATAAACAATCTTACTAATATTATAAATGTGAAAGTTTAGATGGATGGATGTTTGTTACAGTGTGTAGCCTAAACGGCTGAACGGATTGCGATGAAATTTGACATAGATGTAGAGGATAGTCTGGAAGAGTACATAGGCTATTCACTTTTGTTTTTTTCATTTCCATACGGGCGGAGTCGCGGGCGAAAGCTAGTTAAATATAATTTTGGTTTTCTTTTTGGGTAAATTATCTTGCATCTCAGTTAAATTTAACTAAAGGTCGATACTAAATTTGTGTACGAGTATGTGGCAGCCTTTTTAATCCATAAAGAACTGTCAAACATGTTTGACTTTTGTAGTTACTAGCTGTTCGCGTGCGGATTCATCTGCGTAAAATCATAAAAACTTTATTTTATTGTTTACATTTGTCAAATTATCAATAGCAAATGTCAAAATGACATGACATGACATGACATGGCAAACCTTAGGAATCTTTCTTTCTTGATGTTGGCAGCAACTTATGGTCTCTTTCCCACATTAGGGTTTTTATCCAAAATATTTACCACCTAAGTTTAATAGCGTGAAAATATATAGCCTAAAGCATGACGTAAGTGTTCGGCTTTTTATTAAAAATAGAATTCAAAAATATGCTGTTATTGCTGACGTCTTAGACAACAAAGAAGTGTGTGTTTACGCTTTATTATAATAGTATAGATAATATAATATAATATAATATAATTATAATATAATAATTATATAATAGTATAGATAGATAACTACTAGTATAGTATTATATTATCTGTGGTAAATACCTGACAAACATTTTAAAAGTGAAACTCAACCCATTTGTAAGAAATAATGTCTCGGTTTATCGTGTAATGTCGCGGCCAATTGATAGAGGTGTTCATTACAATAATTTAAACATTTGTAATACGAACATCTCAACTTGAATATTGCGAGCGTTCCGTGCGTCATTGCAATAACATACATTGTACAAGGACTTAAAGTCCATATTTAAATAAAATATCCAAGGACGAGCACAATAAGGCATGGCAAACTACGACTGGTGCAGTTTGACCTCTCCCACCTCTAAAACTTTATCAAACGTTGAAGGGTAAAAGGATATTTTCCTGTAACTCCTGGGCTCGTTTTAAACTGGTCTTTTATTGCGGTCGAGTCAAAAAGTTTTACAATATTAAAACGGATAGCGTCACCTGTTGAGTGCGAGTCGCATATTTGTTAATTGATGTTTTTATTTGCCGTGTTTGTTTCGAGTGCAGAATTTATTGCTATGCGTTCTTCAACGGCACAACAATATATGAACATAAAAACCCATAATATCTAAAAATCTTACTATCTTACTCATCATCATCAACTTGCCCTTATCCCTTATGGAGGGTCGGCACAGTATGTGCTGCTCTTCCATACATCTCTATCAGCCGTCATATCTGAATCAACGCCTTTCTTAAGCATGTCCTCTTTCACACAATCCATCCATACTTTCTTCGGTCTTCCTCTTCCTTTGTAGCCATCCACATTCATTCTTAACACTTTCTGGTTTATGTCCCCATCGTCTCGTCGAATAACATGTCCATACCACGCTAACCTTTTGCTTACTATCTTACTAATATTATGAATGCGAAAGTTTAGATAGATGGACTAAGTATCGCTAAAATTTGGCATAGATGTAGAACATGGTTTGGGAGAACACAAAAGCCACTAAGTTTTATTTTTTATTCAGCGTGGAAAGACTCTCGGATGACTAGTATTGTAATATTTTAGTCTATACTAACTCATGTGTGAGAGTGTCTTAATAGCTTGAAATAATAGAGTTCCTACTGTATACAGAAGAATTAAAAAGACAAAAGTACAATTTTAATATTTATTATTACAAACTAGGTGGCGCTCGCGACGTCGTCCACGTGAAAAAAAACCTATGTTACTCGGCGATAACGTAGCTTTATATTGTAAGAATTTTTAAAATTGTGCCAATAGTTTTTGAGTTATTTCAATACATACAAAAATACAAATTTTTCTTTATAATATTAGTATAGAAGTATAGATATAAATGAGCAACAGCTTGTCACTCACCTTTGAGATCCTGAATATTCCTATGAATATCTAGTTGAAGTGTTGATTGCATCTTGGCATATTTAGGCCATCATGACATTAGCTGAGAATAGCTGTAGCTATGGGAGCTTATATTAATACTAGCTTTCGTCTGCGACTCCGTCCGTCCGTAGTAAGTAGCTTATGTGTTCTTCTAGACTTTGCTCTACATCTAGGCAATTTCATCGATATCCGACCAACAGTTTAGGCTACATCTATCGATATAAACTTTAGCATTTAAAATATTAGTAAGATTTGTAAGTTATTATATAAACCTCTTGAAATATACTTTTTAAAGTGCAGCAAATGCATATTATTGTGAATATAGCTAGAAAACTATTGTTTGTAAAGCTTACTAATGTTAGACTTTAAGGATTTTTAAGAGCAGCTTTGTTCTGTCATTCTTTAACAGAACGTTATGTATGGTTTGGTAATTGAATATTTTTGGAAGTTGACTTTAAAAATATAGTCTGTTAAAATTAATAAAATTAAATCCAGGCCACATGTATTTCAACAACAAAGCATTCGTATAAAAATATTGGAAATTTATCAAAAATGCCACAGATAGAAAACATCCGACCTCAATTTTATGTCCTAGCTTTAAAATAATACCGAAATACGAACAGCGGTGCACAATGCCGCTGCCGTGTGTATTGTCTGCGCTTGTCATTAGCAAAGCGCGGCCGTATCGAGTCGGGGAATTTCGGAATCGGCTAGAAATCGGCGCCGCGCTCATTCCGGCCGGCATTAGAGCGGACGTGCGTTCCTTCGAGCTCCATTTAATTCCGTGACGTAACCGTGGGTGGCGAAGCTGGGGGAGGGATGGGGGAGGCTTATTCCGCTCGCAGGCGCTTTATGGCGGCCGGACCCGGGTCAGCGGCTGGTTTTTTGTCGCCGCACGTTCCGGGAACGCCGCCCGCGCCCTCGCCCCGCGGCCGCCACCCTCGCGAATAACACGCGCGACTCGAGATAGGGGTGGCGCTGATCGGTCTAACAGGGCTGACACGTGCTGAGAAAATATTTTTCGTTTTGTTTTTACTTTAGCAAAATTATGGCATTATAGAATGTGAATCTTACCATAATACAAAGCTTAAATACAAACAAATATCATAGCTTAATTAAAATATGTGTATGAGCTAAAAGATTGTCATCATTCGAAATGCATAATACAAATCTAATATTGGTCGGAATGATGTAAAAAAAATTGAAAAACACATATGATACTTATCAAAGTATAGCTGAATAAACAATCGACTTGATTTCCCCTTATATTTGTATTAAATTCTTTAATAATAAATAAATAATTAAAGTGTGGCAGCCCTGTTTCAAGAGCATCACAGGCTTCATTGTAGAACCGTGCCCGAGGCCGCGTCGCGTCGCCATAACAACCCCCGCCACCCCCCCCCCCGGCTACCTGCCCTCATTAATATGTACCCGACCGGACACCGTCTTGTAGCAGATAGCTCCTAGTTCGCAGTGAGCAGACCAGCACGAATCGACACCTGAAAATTTTATCAACCGGGTGGGAGACGGGAGATTATGCCGTAGTCGCGGACTGTTTACCCTCCGAAGTTTGTATTTAGTAAACTAAAGTATGCTTGTGTATTTGGCTTCTAGAATTTTCGATGGTTGGGCAGTTTATAAGTTGTTTTTTTTATTGTACGTGTTGTAATTGTTTTGTTGCACTTTTATAACTAGAGTTATCTGTCACCTGATTAAAGTTATCTCAATGATTTGTTTGATTATTAGCTTTCGCTCGCGACTCCATCCTCGTAGAATAAAAAAAAGTAGTCTATGTGTTCTTCCAGACATTGCATCTGTGGCTTTCATCAAGATCTGTGTAGCTGTTTAGGTTATAAACTCTAACAAACTTCCATCCATCCGTCCAAACTCATTCGGTATACAAATTTACTAGCTGTTCCCGCGCGGCTTCGCATGTACTTTTGAAAATTTTACGTTTACATTTGTCAAATTATCAATTGCAATTATAAAAATGACATGACATGAGGACAAATCATTGCAACCTTACTTCCTTGATGTTGGCAACTTGTAGTTTATGGTCCCTTTCCCATATTAGGGTTTTTATCCAATTTATTTACCCCGTAAGATTAATAGTGAAGGGCTTTTTATTAAAGAAAGAATTATTAAAAAATATGCTGTGATTGCTGCCATCTTACGCCACAAAGTGTGTGTTTACGCTTTATTACATTACTATAGAAGATATATAATATTAATAAGCTTTCGCCCGCGACTCCGTCCGCGTGATATTGAAAAAAACAAAAGTGAATAGCCTATGTGTTCTTCCAGACTATCCTCTACATCTATGCCAAATTTTATCGAAATCCGTTCAGTCGTTTCGGCTACAAACTCTAACAAACATCCATCCATCCATCTAAACTTTCGCATTTATAATATTAGTATGATAATTGGTAAAATAGAAAGAAGTAACATAAACTACAAAATATGGCTCAACAGTAATTATTCGTGCACGTGGAAACTTGAAGTTCTAGATACTAGATCCTAGATTCCATTCCATCTAATGAAACGAAATAAATTAGAAGTAGACGTACATTGAAGAGCAGATGCGTAGCTTCGCTACAATCCAACGAGAATTGTGCTTTTTACTCCAATAAAAAAGGCTACACTGTAATGAAATTAGGCCCTTTTACATCGCAACGACTACTTCTGTATGAAATTGTATGATGTTTCGAATACCATTCGCAGTAGTGGCCCACGTTCGTACAAAAGGAACCTGATGGAAGCTTGGAAGAGGTCCTCCAGTTGAGTGCATATTGTCTGAACGCTAACGATATTGTCGTGTATTCGGCACAATTCAACTAGACATGATGCTGGTTTTGCAAATGAATTTCGCAGTACACTGATTGTCTTGGCATCTTCAGGCTTAATGATTTCCGATAGTCGACAAATATAAATTGATTTCTTGTTCATTCCTTTATGCACATTACCTTTATTTGGCTGTAGAGATTATTTAAAACCCCTTGTACGAAAAAAAAACATACTGACTAATTGAGTACCTCCTTCTTTTGGGCATAATCTACACAGCATATCTATGATTCCTAAGAAGAATTTGTAAGCCACAATTTCCACCTTCTTTGTGTTTTTCAAAATAACTTAATAATTTTTTGTGTAAATTTGAAAGTATTATTAGAAATAAGAAGAATTGTAGATTTTAATATTTATCGTATGTTCATTGATGCGTCGTAATTAATAGTAACAAAGTTTAAAGTTTTGTCTTACAAAATGTTCGTTTCAAACATTCAATAGTTTACGTGAGAGCTGTCATATCGTTAATAATAAGGTAATTTCCACTGCCAAAAACAGTGTCGCTAATTTGAGACCAGTGGGACGTTAAGAAGATAAACCATTTTATTTGCAATTTTAAAAGATTTGTTATCAAATAAAGTGCTGTAAAAAATGTAAATTTTTGATCCAGTGCGACTTTAGAGTTATCATAAAGTGTTAGAGAAGTTACAATAAAAATATGCCGAATGCAACAAAACTGGTCTCTAGAGATTGACAATAAAGTGGACTAGAATGTCGTATAGTGCTTGATGCTTATACGTGTATGAATTATACGGAAACTATAGTTACAATAGCTTTCGCCCGCGACTCCGTACGCGTGTAATTAACAAAAAAAAACAAAAGTATGTAGCCCAAGTTTCAGACTATCCTCTACATCTGTGCCTAATTTCATCAAGATCTTTTTAGCAGTTTATGCTTTTGCATTTATAATATTAGTAAGACTAGCTGTTCGCGTGCGGATTCATCCGCATGAAATTATAAAAATTTCATTTTATTGTTTACATTTGTCAAATTATCAATTGCAAATGTCAAAATGACATGACATGATGTCAAACCATGACAACCTTGCTTCCTTGATGTTGGCAGCAACTTATGGTCTCTTTCCCACATTAGGATTTTTATCCAAAATATTTACCCCTAAGTTTAATGGCGTGAAAATATATAGTCTAAAGCATGACGTAAGTGTAGGGCTTTTTATTAAAAAAATATTTAAAAATATGCTGTAATTGCTGACATCTTAGGCAACAAAGAAGTGTGTGTTTACGCTTTATTATAATAGTATAGAGTATAGAAGTATATATTAGCACCTAATTGGCTTTAGTTATGTGTAGTATAAATGATGTGAGTTTTATCTTAGTGTTATAGATTTACTAATAATATTTAAGATCGTTCCGATGATTTAGGGCCTGTCCCACCAAATTGTAAATTATCTGATAACAATCGAACGTAGAAAATATGTGATGGATATATCGGATTTTGTTCCCTTATCTGATAGTGACGTCATTTTAAGCTATCTGAGCCTCTATCAGCCAGTGGTGGTACAGGCCTTTATTGGAGAGTGTACAAAAATAGATAGATGACTTTCTAAACGATGGATTTTAAGGTCGGTGTACTTTGAAAATGTTCAAATGATAACAACCTACTTATATATTACTAGCTGTTGCTCGCGACTTCGCCCGCGTTATATTAAAAAATATAGCCTATGTTACTCACAGTTAAATGACCTTTCTAACGGTGAAGGAATTTTCAAAATCGGCCCAATAGTTTTTGAGTTATTTCAATACATACAAAAATATAAAAATACAAATCTTTCCTCTTTATAATATTAGTATAGAAGTATAGATTGTCACTTATGTCTCGTGTGTACTAAAAGCATCAAGTATAAAAATATGATAATAACGGAAATTATATCACAATAAAATTAATACAGAGATCTGATCCTTAATGTTTTAGATAATATATTTGTAACCTCTATTCGAGGCCTTCGTTGATGTCTTTTACAAAGGACAAAGTGATTCTTTTAAAATATTAAATAGTTACTTTTTTATTAGTACAAAAATTTAATCAATTTTCACGACTAGTGGATGATAAAGAAGTGGTCTGAATTATGGACAGATAATTACTTTTTTTTAATATGTATTCTAGTCTCACCTTTTTTCATAAACACTCTTTTAAGTCAGTATTTCTATGTTTAATGACTTTTTTTCAACTCTATTACATACTCGTAGTTGCGTGCACTATTATTGATTTTTAGTTTATAGATCAGAATAAAAAGGTTCATCTTACTAATGTTACTTTCTTAGTAATATCATAAATGCTTAAGTTTAGATGGATGGATGTTTGTTAGAATTTGCCGACTAAATTGTACGGATCTCGATGAAAGGCATAGATGTAGAGTATAATTTGGAACACATAGGCTCATCATCCCCCCTCCCTTATCCTACTTCCGTAGGGTCGGCGCACCGGGTTTTCGTCTTCCAAATAACTCTATCATCCGTCATCTCGGTCATCACTGCCTTCTTGATCATGTCACCTTTCACGCAATCCATCCATCTCTTTCTAGGTCTACCGGTGTCCATTTTGGAACATAGGCTATTTTTTTAAATTCCATAAGGACGGATAGCGATAGCTAGTATAAAATGAAGATTTGTTAACCCCTACCCTTATATGTTTATAATGTGTATACGTCATACAATGTCACGCCTGATTAAAAGCGTGCGTGCTGCATCTGCCGGCGCGCCGTGCCGCGCTGTCGCCGTTCACCGTAGCTTGCACGCATTGTATTGTAACCGTTAAGATATAATAGATAGTTTATTGCCTTATTGACAGATTTTCTGTTACATAAAGATGGAAGTTCGAAGTAATTGAGACATTAAAATTGCGGATTTTTTTTGTTCAAATTATGTTGTTTTTTAATTTACTAACTGTCATGACTTTGTAAGGAGTTTTATTAATAACTAGCTGTTGCTCACGACTTCGTTCGCGTGAATTTAGAAATAAACAAAAAGTGTAGCCTATGTTTGATACTCACAGATATCGTAGCTTTTTAATGGTGAATGAATTTTTAAAATCGGCCCAGTAGTTTTTGAGTTAATTCAATACATACAAAAATACAAATCTTTCCTCTTTATAATATTAGTATAGATAATAATAAAAAAACATTTAATCAGCTCAAAATTGCAACATAATAAATACACTATTAATAACTATTAATAATCAAAATTAATGCTAAAAAAACGCAGAGAAAAAAAAACTGAACATATAGACATTATTAAACAGTCCCTTTCTGTTACCTCATATACTAAAGCTACACTAAGGGAATGCTTAGTGACTCTGAGTGGCAGTTAGTCTTGATTCTTTATAAGTAATGCTTTGATGCTAATGGCACCTTCGTAGATTGTTAATTGTCATTTTGGTGCAAAACCTCTGCAGTATTCAGGAATAGACTGGGCAGATCGATTGCGGTAGTGATCGGTTTTTGCTCAATATCGAATTCCGAACAGATGGCATCTTGGTAAGCAAGTTTACGGTAGGGGTTTAATGAAAATTAACTATTATAATTTTTTGATGTAAGAGATTTTTTCTTCGTACTTTAATCATATTCTTTTTGTAATAAAGTATTAACCCTATCTTGAAAGATCCTATCTGTTTCTCTAACTAATATCGTAAATGCGAAAGTTTAGATGGATGGATGTTTGTTTATAGCGTAAACGGCTGAACGGATCTCGATGAAATTTGCCATAGACGTAGAGGATAGTCTGGAAGAACACAGAGGCTAGCACTCTTGTTTTTTAATTCCACGTGGACAGTCGCGTGCGAAGCTTGTAGGCAATATTTTCTAACAGTAAACATTGAAAAATAAAACCTTTTTGTGGTACCGTATCTTAGAACAATTTGTTACAAATTCAAAGCTTAACGTAGGCCTATTAATATCGGAATATTTTCGTATATTCAACTTTGGGGCTGGGATTTGGTCTGAATCATTAATAACTCAAATCCCAACGCTCTCAATCTGTAATTACCGACGATTTGAAAGGCTCAGTTATCACAAAGGCCGTTAAGGTCACACGGAGGCGTCCACGACCAGTCTATATTGATATAAATGTCTATATGCGACGATAGTTCACTAGTAACAATGCTTACTTGTATATGTATGTTGTAGGTAGACTGTAGTTTCGGCAAGGACGGGTCTATATGTAGATATGGTTATATAGGGGCAAGATTCGGCGATTATTGTCCGTCAGCGCGGCCGGGCGGGTGGTGCTGGGGGGTGGAGGGTGGGGGGTGCGGGCGGGAGTAAGATGGCCACCGTAATTAATTGGCGCGACGCGAGGGGCCGACCGCGGCTCGTCTCAACGCGGTATTGCGCTCGCGTGCCCAGGGACCACGTTGTGCTCGAATATTTACGGATAATTTAGTTGGATGTTAAATAATGACGTACTACTTACGTGTAAATATTTATAGATTTTCTAGTCCTCTACTATCTTTTTAGTGGTCGGTTGTCACAGCTAATTGTTTAAATAATTCTCTCATTTATTTATTTTGGACATAATGGTTGTTTCATAGTTTTATAGATCAAAATTATTTGTATATTGGTTTCACATGTAATAAATTCATTCTTCAACGTTCGATTATAATGAAAAAATGTAGTTCTCTCATGGTCCTGATTTTGTGAGATGCAAATATGGTGTTCGGATCGCTGTCGACCGGCGATCCGACCGTAAACGTCTCACCCACACGCCGCGGCCGCCCGCTGCCGCTCGCCTCTCGCCTCGATACACATCTACCCCTACTACACAACGTATACTGCAACCATCTATTCTAAACAGACCCTCAACCTACAGCCATCGTCCCCTCTTTACGTACAAACACCGTACACACCGCGGGGCAAGGGAGCCCAACTTATACTGGCAAGTTTCCAATCCCACACTATTCCATAGTTTCTCAAAGCGAGAGCTCTGACCGCGATTCCCTTTAACCCCTGCGGCGTCTGTTGGGACACGAGGCGGGGGAGGTGCGGCGGCTTAAGTTACGTTGGCTGGCAGCTCATACAAATTGCATGGGTGTGGGTGAGCGTACCAGTGGACCTCAGCTCACTTAAGCGTAAATTCTGTTGCGTAAGTTAGAAAAGACGTGGCTCTTGAGATAGCTTCGAGTGTGCAGATATTGGAAGTGTCTAGGGTTTTAGGTTCTTACGTTACATTCGAGTGAATGTGAGGAGCGAATTTGCGAAATAAATTCCTGGAGTCAAGAGACTCGACTGAATTTTTGAACTTTAAAATTAACGTTATACAACTTATATTGTTGTTTTTATTATCTTACTAATGTTATAAATGCGAAAGTTTAGATGGATGTTTGTTAGAGTTTGTAGCCTAAACTGCTGAATGATTCTCAATGAAATTTGGAATATAGAGAACACCTGGAAGAACACATAGGCTACTTACTTTGTTTAATTCCACGCGAACGGAGTCCCGGGCGAACGCTAGTATGGAAATAATTTGGATGGACGTCTCTACAATGGTAGTGAAATTAAAAATTACTTTGATTTATATCTTATTGTTAATACACGTGGCTCTTTGACTCCTTTTGTCATAATTTTGGTTCTGTATTGCAAAAGGTTTCTTTGCGTATTCCGCCGCAGGCGACGGCCCAAATATCTAGCAGTTACCACAGCCCCCGGGATGGGACCCTAAACGAACCTTTTTAGGAAACCGTTCGCTTCCTAAGGCTTTAGTAATCTCCCTCCTGAGAATTATTAAATTCGTCGCACTGCATGTATTTAAAACTAACTGTTGCCCGTGACTTCGTCCACGCAATATTAAGATAAAACAGTAGCCTATAATATGCCCGTCAAGTCGGCCCAGCCGTTTCGGAGATTACCCGGAACAAACGCAGCTTGCGGACAGACAGACAGACAGTTGAATGTATGGAACCAACGGATCTTGATGAAATTTGGAACAGATGTAGAATATATTCGGGAAGAACACATATGCCAATTAAGTCTTTTTAATGGTGAAAGATTTTTTAAAATCGGTCGAGTAGTTTTTGAGTTATTTCAATACATACAAAATTTATAATATAGATATAGAACAGTATAGAATAGATATAGATATAGATGACTATTGGAATTTACCGATCTTGTAAGGTTATTGTTATATAGCTTCGAAAATGTTCGCACGGGAGTATTTTTCAGTTGAACGCGGGAATTTGTCGGTCCTTATCTAGCTGTTAGCTTCAAGATGCAGAGCGCTGCAGAACCGCGCTCGCCTGACGCAGAAAAGGTGCCAAAAGCTGAAGTAACTGTTATGACCACTACCATTGTTTCTCGAATGGCACGTTTCTATTTAATTTCATTTCTATTTCGTATAAAGATACTTATTGTTAGTAAGGGAAATACTTGTATTTAATTAACACTGGAAAAAAATATTATCAACTTGCCCTTATCCCTACGGAGGGTCGGCACAGTATGCGCTGCTTCCATACATTTCTATCAGCCGTCGTCTCTGAATCAACTACCTTCTTAAGCATATCCTCTTGCACACAATCCATCCATACTTTCTTTAGTCTACATCTACTTTTGTAGTCACTTCTGCTTTATATTCCCATCCTCTCGTCGCATAACATGTCCATACCACGCTAACCTATTGATTAAAAATATTATATCAAGTGTATACAATTAAATTTCTTGCTCTTATCTAATTTCTTTCATAACTTTTAAACGTTTCTTCGTTTCTATCAATGTTTTTGTTTGACATATTTTTTGTAAAGTGAAATAATATTTAAAATAGTTTTAAAAGATTTTAAATCGTCAGTTTAGTATCGAATTACAATCGAGAACCATTGGTAGGGGCGTGAGTTTCCTCATTACCAGTCGAATTCCAGTCGGTCCGCTATAAAGGCGAGTTCTAGCGCCGAATGTAAAACGGGACCCGTTTTATGTGCCTGCCGCTTTGATGGCCGTTTAAACACCATGCGCCGCTCGGAGGATGCCGGGGCGCGCGCTATGTGTTACGCGACTATAACTAGGTTCTGATACGTAGCATATATAAAGTATTAACCTCGATCAAACGAAAAAGTGAGTGATTATAGCTTGTGGATATAGCAACCTACATTGTGAATATAGCTACCTCACGATCGCGACCCTCGCTTGCGTTTTACCTGATAAAACGGGCGCGTTGTAGGCGCGATGGGGGCGCAAGGGGCGAGGGAGGGACAACCGCGCTCCGGAATCGCAATTGCTTCTTGTTACTAGGAATTCTTGATGAGTAATTGTTTACTAAAACTCTTAGAAAGTAACTGTAAGCTGACCGTATACCATAAACTTAACGTCATACATATGACAAAAACTTTGTACGATACGAACGCTTTATCGTAATGTGACCGTATAAATTATATGTAAAACATTATTAGTACAAAAGTTAAATCAAATAGACCATAATAAATTAATTGGCCAACATCCTCGGTTGACGCACTGAATATATTCCGAGCGGCGGTCATATATTTGCGGTTCAGTATACTCGCGCAAAAAGTGGTCGCTGTTTACACGCGCCGCTGGGAAAGTAAAACACAAAAGTGAGCTGTCAAAACTGCGCAATGTGCGACGCTTTGTTCTCGTATAGTGAGACGCGAGCCGAGCGATTAAATCGAGCAAAAAACGACGCCGCGATAACAAACAGGGTTCGCTGAAAAAGTACTCGAAGCGCTCGAATCGATGACCGGAGCCCTATATCAAGTTTATCGTTTTCGCGTCGTCCATAACTTGGCACCCTCGCCGGCCGCCGAAAGCGGTAAGTATGTAAATTACGGTCGCGGACGGCCGGCCTCGGGTGCACACTTATCTATTCAAATTCGGGCGGACGGCGGCCGGGGAGCGGAGTCGGGTCGCGTCGTCGGTCCGCGCTAATCAAAATCCGATCAGCCATTAAGTCCTCTCGCTATCGCTTAGTTTACGAGCGCAGAGGGGGAGGGACGCGAGGCGGTGGGGAGGGCGATCGTTTGTTTATGGCTGAAAAACTACGCCGAGGAGCGCGCTCATAAAAGCCGGCTTTGTAATCGAGCCGCGCTTTTTTACGAGTTCGCGATTCGCGGTCCGCTGATAAATTTAGCCGATATCCATGGCGGCAGGCGTCTTTGCGCTCGGGGGAACGAACGAAGCGGCCGCGATGCATTTTCCTCTCGCTCGCGTGAGCGTTTTCCCTGTCGCCTATATTTAACGTCTCGCCGCTTCCCTAATGAACAAACGGCGTATAAAGTGGGTACGCAGCGCGGCGTGGTGCGGTGTGGTGCGGTGTGGTGTGGGCACGTGTAGGAGTGTGAAGGCAGCGTGGGCGGCGCCGGGCCTCGCGTTATCGTTGACGGCCACGGATCGCGTGTATTTTTACCGCCACGTTGGCAATATGAGGGGGTCACAAGGCTAGAGATTATAGCGATTACCTAATTATAAATGAGACAAAACAACCAAACTCTTGGAATGATGCGAATAAACTAAGTAATGCAAAAGAACGTGGAAGTGTTATAGCTTGATTAAAAGTGTCTTTTAAAATAAATGGTATTAAATCAATATTTTACATGAAATAATACAGAATTAAAATCTGGTAGGTGCAACATACTAATTCATTGAAAATGTTGCAGACATGTTTGCTGTTTTATCTGTTGCACACACATGGAAATCTAGAACTTTCGTTTTACGGTTTCTTATAGGTGACATTTTTCGTATGAAATAACCAAGAAATAAAATCGCTACCTCTTATAACTTGTCTGTGGCACGAACTAGAAAGAGCGGCGTAGGCAATATACGGCATTATCGTATTTTTACCGAGATCGATGGGCCGCGCTGAACACCACCTGTGCTTTCGTCTCCAAGCATCCATTACGGGCTTACGTAACCGCTCGGATCGAACCTGGATACCGCTACTTCTGCCGCTACCGGCGAGAGATGTGCAGCTAAAACATTTGTTGTGCAACTTCTTTGTACAAAATTTATAGCATTTACATGAAATCTTTAAAACTTTTAGGTTAATTCAGATATTATAACTTTAGAAACAATATTTTTTTTGCGTATTTCAATCAAAAATCCTAAAGAATGATAGGATATAGGTTTGTTATCATCAACTTGCCCTTATCCCTTATGGAGGGTCGGCACAGTATGTGCTGCTCTTCCATACGTCTATATCAGCCGTCATATCTGAATCCACTCCTTTCTTAAGCATATCCTCTTTCACACAATCCATCCATACTTTCTTCGGTCTTCCTTTTTTCTTTCTTTTTTCGGTTTGTTATAGACCTTCCATATGATAAACGTGGGTTTCCACAACTTATTGTTGTACTTCTCATTCTCTTTGAAAAATGGAGACAGCAATCTTTTTATATAGCTATTCTCCACAGTGAGAATCCATGGTATTCAGTATCAAAACGTAGTAATCTGTGGTAATACGAGCATGCGCCAGTGCCGCTCGTGTAGATCTAAACAATGGTACAAGCTTCATTAATAAATTGATAGCGAGTTACTAAATGCTCCGCTTATGTTTGTGTAAAACTCGATCAGAATCGTTCGTTTGTACCAATAAGTCTTTTTGAAACGACATCAAAAAGGTTGCCTATATCTATACTAATATTATAAAGAGGAAAGATTTGTATTTTTAGATTTTTCATGTATTGAAATAACTCAAAAACTACGGGGCCGATTTTAAAAATTCTTTCATTGTTAGAAAGGTAATTTATCTGTGTTTTTTTTATTACACGCGGGCGAAGTCGCGAGCAACAGCTAGTCAAGTATAAAGTATTTGCACCTTGTGTAATGGGTAGGAACAATGGTATTTTCCTAAAAAGCGATATAGCACTAATTTGAATTTAATCTACACCTCTGTTCATACATTTGTACGATCGATACTTCTACTAATTAGATAGGTAATCTTATCTAATTTTAGGAATGATAGATATCTTGTGTCCAAATAGACTTGGCAATACCAAACAGAACAAGCGCGTGTAATATTCGAGTAAATTTAGTTGAAGGAGAAGCGAGGGAAGCGATTTTGGCAGTATGTATGTTTATGTACGTACCCGCGAGTCCCCGCAGTTGACGATAGCCGCGCGAAGGCGCGTGCGGCCCGCAATTAAGCGGGACAAGATGGCCGCCGGCGGGTCGCGCAGGGCTGCGTGCTGTCGTGCCATTAGACAATTATCTTTTCTTTTTTCGATTTCCGCTCGGCTGTAAAAACAGCCAGTCCGATACTTTGGACCTAAAATGTCGCAGTTGTTTATGGTTTATTTTTTTTAATTGTCGAAGTGTTTTGTTAAAGGCCTTTTACATTGTCATAGTTATATTGTTTTCCTAATACTCATATGATCGCACTTTAAATTTGGATTAATAGTTCATATCCTTTTGTGACACAATTGAAACACTTTAATTTGATTAAAAGCTCTTCGCAATTTCAATGAATATTAAAAACTTCCTTTAGAGTTTGAAATAAATGAATATTCACACGCGCTAGGAAGTCTTAGTTCCGATAATATAACCTTTCAAGCAATCCTCTTATATCAAGACCTCTCTGTAATGCTTGAATTGCACGGCGATTTTCTGTACCTTTTCTTATGCTAATAATCATAATCTAAACATTAAAATCTTATGTTAGTTGTCACATCTAGTATGCAATATTTATTAGTAAGTTAGTGGCAGTTGCACATTTAAAAAAGAGGCAGGTGTCAGCACTTAGATATAACGGCTGATAGAGATATATGGAGGAGTGTATATTATGATAGTGTGGAGGTACACCGGTAGAGGTAGGTCTAGAAAGAGATGGATGGATTGAGTGAAAGGTGACATGATCAAAAAGTGATGACTGAGATGATGATAGAGTTATGTGGAACAAAATCATGTTGCACCACTACGGGAGTAGGATAAGGAGGAAGATGATGATGATATATACTATGATAGTGGTTATTAAAAGAGTAACAGAGAGGCAGCCCTATATGTCGCGAGGCGACGCATCGGCGGCGCGGGCGTCGCGTCCGGTCGCCCGCTATCGCGGCAGGATGATCGGAATCGTTGACACCGCGCCAGCCGCCGGCCGCGGAGGAATGACCGCGCGTTAATTGTCGCCTCACCTTAGCGCAAGGGCGCCCTCCCCCGCACCTCCCCGCACCCCCCCGCGGTCCCCCGACCCACAACGTCCCTCGCGTTACGCTACCTATGACGGTCAGCAACCCGCGACGCTTGCCCGTCGATACCCGCATCGCAATTGCAAAATATAACTGACAAGACTTTGAATGTCTAAATTGATCTTTGCCAAATGAAGTATTGAACATTAAGAGCGAGCGCACCTTTGACTAAACTGTTGCACAACTGTTTAGTCGCACTTTGACAATACTCGATTTTTAGTTGTGCAACTAAATAGTTGAATTGAATGCGAAACAATCGACAATCGTGCGATAGTTTAGTCAAAGGGCACACCTTTATATAGAAGTATTAATTTCTTTGTCAATCAATCAATCATGTACTTAACTGAACGAATTGTAATCAACACAGAATCGACCCTAAATCGTTTTTAATTTTTCTTTCTTTGTGAAAAAATCACAAGTTTATTTTCAACATTTTTGACCAAGTTATCATTAAGAACATTGTTACTTACATAGTTCATTTTATTACCGTAATTATCATTTCTCGATTGAAACGAGTTACAGAAAATTTAACCAAAGAAAATAAAACTCGTGCAAATAAACGGGCATGTAGATAAATACACAAGCAAGCTACTCGTACATTTATTCATCAGTTATCTTGTCCGATGTACGGATATACGACAGTAAAGCGGTCACCCATCCAAGGGCAGTCCGCGCACCGTCAGCGCCGAAGGTCGTCTCCGCACAAATATCGCTGTGAATCTCTCGGGTGTTTTTTTTTTACATTTTGTATTGTTGTTTTTGTGCCAGTGTTTTTTATACGCGACTGACAAATGTACCTACTACCTAAATTATTTTTTATCTGTACGCTTTTTGGTTTTTACTCAGGTTTTATACTCTGTGTATTTATGGTTTTAATCTATGACATAATTTATACGCTAACTGCCTAAATGTAATATTTATTTCAATACTAGCTTTCGCCCGCGACTCCGTCCGCGTGGAATTAAAAAAAACAAAAATGAGTAGCCAATGTGTTCTTCCAGACTATCCTCTACATCTATACCAAATTTCATCGAAATCCGTTCAGCCGTTTAGGCTACAAACTCTAACAAACATCCATCCATCTAAACATTCGCATTTATAATATTAGTATGAAGTATGAAGTATGATTAGTATGATTGTGTTCAACACATGCCAGTAAAACTGGGTAGTAATTGGCATGCCAGTTTATTTACCCCCTAAGTTTAATAGCGTGAAAATAGATAGCCTAAAGCGTGTCGTAAAACGTAGGGCTTTTTATTAAAGAAAGTATCGTTCAAAAATATGCTGTGATTGCTGACATCCTACGTCACGAAGTAGTGTGTGTTTACGCTTTATTATATTAGTATATATATAAATATAAAACGTAGGCGGTTAAATAAACAACAGCAAGAATAAAACGTAAACAAGAAAATAGTCTCAACTTTAAAAACATAAATCATATTACAAATGAGTTTGGAAGCGCAACAGTCGATGTTTTGATAACAATCGTTCCCGAGTTCCCGCCCTTTCGCTTTCATTCATACCGAGTTGCCGAGTACTGCCAGTGCCAGTGCCCAACTAAAACAAACTTTATTTCAATTTATAAATGTGTGTCTCACCGCCGGCTTCAACTGCGCATGTGTGCGTTTTGAACAAAGAATCTCTATTGCGGAGTGGACTGCAAATTTTAATGTCTTGCCTACATCTATTAAGCTTCTCAGAGTTGTGGTTTGGTGTTTCTTCTAATTTTAAAATTTTGTTATTTTACAGTTAAAGTTATTAGTTGATATTCTGTAAAAGAAGATATTTAGAGAATTATATGAACAATATTTTTTTAATAAATACATAACACAGTACGCCAGACAAATATTTTAGTTTATAGTTACAAATAAATCCGATGAATATATCAAGGTTCAAAGTAAAAACTGTATATATTTAAGAATCTATTTTTAATTAATTTCCTATAACATCTACCTACCGTTTACTAAGTTATAGAGAATTGGTTTCTTAAAATGTTATGAAAAATTGACAGAAATCCTTTTTTTCTTTATTGGTTGAATAAATGTTCTTATCTTATGAAAAGGAGGAAAATTTAAAAAAGATATCATGCAACCATAGAATTCTGGATTAAGAGAACATTAAAATGTAATTGAGACATATTTTAAGATGACGAATTTTCATTTTTCATTTGAAGCCCAAAACTTCTTTTCGAATCTAAATATTATTCGATTTGTCGCATCTGCGAATCGCATTATTATGACTTACTCTATGCCGCACCACAATCGCAAACACATAAATATGTAGGAGGTATCGTAGCAGATAAACTTGTAAAAAGTTATGAATGAAACCGAGAGTGCTCGTAGTGGAGTTGTAGCTTCCCCTCCCCTTGCCTCCCGGGACAGCCCTCTTGCACCCCTCCCGCCGCTCTCCGACGATTTGTTTCATGCATTTAGTTTTATAACATTTCGAAATAATTTACGACATCGCAATGGAGCTCGTATCGTGGCCGAGTTTCAAATGTAGCACATGTTCATGACGTTATTTCTTGACATTGCTTCTCAGTGTCTGATGTTTGAAGGTTTTTATTTTAATTTATTGCTTTACGAAGGTTTTGTTTTGGTTTACTAAGCATTTAGGTGTATTGATTTTGTATTATTGCTTTGTTTTACTCATGAAATCATACTTTATACTAATATTATAAATGCGAAAGTTTTGACGGATGGATGGATGGTTGTTAGAGTTTGTAGCCTAAACGGCTGAACGGATTTCGATGAAATTTGGCATAGATGTAGAGGACAGTCTGGAAGGACACATAGGCTACTTATTTTTGTTTTTATTAAATTCCACACGGACGGAGTCGCTGGCGAAAGCTAGTTAAACATAATTTACAATTTAACATAAAAATATATATATATATTTAATATATTTTAATTTAACGTCGATTATCAAATTTACTATATGTATAGATTAGTTACTTATTATTTCTATTCCATAAATTGTATTGTGGTATAAACCTAATTGTACGTGACTATTTTGCAGACTTGGCCTAATTTTAGTCCGTTTTCCTTTCCACCCTTTTCTTAAGAGGAATGGATGGGAACGAAAAGTGGATTTGACGGTGGAGGGGGCGCATAGGAAGGGAAATGTCCTCTTTATGTGCGTCTCCTCTAGCGTCAATTAAGGGTAGGCAACGCATCTGCAATTGCGGATGTTTATGGGCAGCGGTCGCTTTCCATTTCGGTGGATTCAGGTGGTCGCTTGCTCGTTTGACACTTTATATAATATCATTAAAAAAAATGACTAAAGACTTTCATTGCGCTAAAATTAAAACGAAGAGAACATAAGCATCTGCAAGATTTAATATTCATTATACATAATGCATGGGAACAGGAAGCCATCTTAAATATATATGACGTAATCTGAGGTGGCGGTACAATTTGCTACCCTAATACGTCAAACACATACATATACAGGATGTATGAAAAAAAAATCTTGTCATATTACTCAAACTATTAGAAAACATACGTGTCTTGTTGGCTATAGTACTTTTAACTTTAAATAATCGCATCATTGATTTTTGGAACATCCTGTATAATGAACGTATGTTATGTATGGCTATATAGCGACAATTCTCCGGCTTATAGCGTTCGCAGGGAGACACGTGCGGGCGACAGAGCCGGCAACTGGGCCATCGCTAAGGCAACTAAACCGGCTTAGACGAATGCACGCGAATCCCCCTTCTCTAGCTATGCTGAGCTATTCATATGCACTCCAATTTCATTGAATTTTGTTTTATTCTAGACTTGCTGTTGCCCGCGACTTCGTCTACGTATCTATACTAATATAATAAAGCGTAAACACACACTACTTTGTGGCGTAGGATGTCAGCAATCACAGCATATTTTTAAATAATTCTTTAATAAAAAGCCCTGCACTTACAACACGCTTTAGGCTATATATTTTCACGCTATTAAACTTAGGGGATAAATAATTTGGAAAAATACCTTCACGTGAGAATGGAACCATAAACTACAAGCTACCAACATTAAGGAACCAAGGTCTTTATGGAAACGGTAATTTTGACATTTGCAATTGAGAAATTGACAAACGTAAACACTAAAATAAAGGTTTTATAATTTCATGCGGATGAAGCCGCATGGTAACAGCTAGTATTAAGATAAAAAGTAGCCTATAATATCCCGTCTATGTCAGCTACCCTTCAGTGGAAGTCCGGTCGAAATCAGCCAATCGAAAACGCGGATTGCGGACAGACAGACAAAAATTTAAATGCGATTTTCGTTATCAGCAACACAAATACATCGTCTTCCCGAAATTTGGATTTTTTCTTTTGATATTACAAACAGACACGGGACAATGATCTAGTGATGCGCCGATTCTTCTTAACATTACTAATATTATAAATGTGAAAGTTTAGATGGATGGTTGTTTGTTAGTGTTTGTAGCCTAAACTACTAAACTGATCTCGATGAAATTTGGCATAGATGTAGAGAGTCTGAAAGAACAGATAGACTACTAAATTTTGTTTTTTCAAATCCAATCACCTATTAGTGAAATCCAATCTAAAAAGAAGCCATCAAAGTTAATTTAGAAAATAATCTATCTCAAAATCTATTTAAACTATGAGGAATGATGATAAATTAGTTTGTTTAAAAACACAGAATTTTAAGGACGTTACAAACAAGTAAGGTTATGGAGACGCGTTATTTGAATTACAGAAACTAGGCTAGACTATAATACCATAGTTGTCTTTTGTTTTAAATAGAATAAAATGTCAATGCTTGAGATAATGGAGGCAGGATGAGTGGTCATTGTCCTGGCCCTTGAAGGACTTATGATGGTAGGGGGCTTGTCGAAACTCACCTGACATTTAAAATGCGAATGTTGTAGAACATTGCTTTGTTATTTACATGTTTCTTTTTAATTATAGTCCCAGTAACATACTTTTTTATAATTAAGAAAAAGAAGTTTTAGTGCCAATTTAAATGCCGAAGTATTGTCGAAGAATATGCATTTGTAGTACCAATTTTGGAACATTACAACTTCAAGGCTTTATTGGCTTACGTATAAACGGGCTGATGTTTTAGACAAAGAGCGTACGTACACCTGAAACTAAACTAACAACTGTTTAGTCACGCTTTGATTTGATTTTATAGTTGTGCAACTAAACAGTTGAATTAGCTGTGAAACAATTGACAATCGCACAACGTGCCATAGTATAGTCAAAGGTGTGATGCCAACCGTTACCATAATAATCTCGCTTCCTTAATGTTGGCAGCTTGTAGTTTATGGTCCCTTTTACACATGAAGGTTTTTTCCAATTTATTAAACCCCTAAGTCTAATAGCGTGAAAATATATAGCCTAAAGCGTGACGTAAGTGTAGGGCTTTTTATTAAAAAAAGTATTATTCAAAAATATGCTGTGATTGCTGACATCCTACGCCACGAAGTACTGTGTTTACGCTTTATTATATTAGTATAGATTATTCGTATTTGCTTGTAACGAATTTCTGATCAAAAACCGAGTTAACACACTTAATCTGAAACGTAGAGTCCGAGAGAGTTAAGAGAAGCCGTTAGTATTAGCCATTAGTATGGTGTTTGCCGACTGCGCTTCGCAATGTATGCACGTGTCATACGAACACCTGTGACGTCAGCGGTCTGTCACCGAACTATGGGTCATGAATTTGTAGTACACCTAAGCCCTAGTGTGACAGGGCATTTCAATTGTTTGTTACATTGCTATATCTGGAACAACAAAATCCGTCAATGAAATTCTACTTTGATTGACAAGTCTTAAAACTTTACTAGTGAACAGTATATTATTAATAAAATTTTAAAAAAAAATAACAAAAGAATTTAGCTAATGGTCGGTTTCCTAGCTATAATGAAGCATTCGTTAGTGTTATTGGTTGGATAAACTTAGGTCAACCTTAAATGAATCACTATGTAACGACCCGGAGGCCCAACTTTAGTCCCTTTTCCTTCCTACGCTTTTTCTTATTAGAAAAGCATGGGAAGGGAACGTGGATTTGATGGTTCAGGAGACGCATAGGAAGGGGAAATATCCTCTTTATGTGCGTCTCCTCCTCCGTCGATCAAGGGTAGGCAACGCATCCACTATTGCGAATGTCTATGGGCAGCGGTCGCTTCGCCATTTTGGTGGATTTGGGTGGCCGCTTGCTCGTTTGCCACCTTATGATATAAAAAAAATGGTAACTTCGAATTCCCAGCATAAGAAACTCATACTAATTATTCTAGTTTTACACTCTACTATTAATATCTTGGAATTGAATTTAGTTTTTGTTATCCTATAATTTTGGTTCTATTTAATTCTCGATGGTTTGAGCTCGAGTGTAACGTTAGGTAGAGAACGTACGACATTGGTTTGTGTAGATATATGTAGGTAGCACAAAAGCGAAGGTAGTTACGTAAGTCCTCTAGGTGTGACGCAGCCGCGGTCCATTTCTACGACGTTGCAGCTGACAGCCGCAAACGAGACTGCGGTACAGTGATAAGCGGAGCGGGAGCGGTAGCGAATTTTATATTTATTATGGTCGATATTTTGTTTTTTGTTACTTTTACGCAGATATAATGTTTTTCTATTTAGATCAGTTCTAAAATGTGTATCACCTTTTTTTTTCCTACTGTTTGATTCCTTTCAAATGTCTCTTAATATTTGTAGGAGGGTTGCATTAAACACTGAGAGTTATTGTTTATTTTCAGGGTAAGTGTTTTTTATGTTTTTTGGTCGAGTTACTTTTCTCTAAAAAAAACAAATAGCCGAATTGATGCCTCCTTCTTTTGGGAAGTCGATCAAAAATGAACATGGTAATAGTAAAATAAATGAAACCGCTCTATAAAACACTATGGTCTGACCTCAAAGACGTCATTAGAGGAGTCGGTGTTCTAAGCTCGCCCGTTCAACCAAACGTTCGCGCTTAGCCTAACGGAGTATATACCGTCTATGTTCTATGTACCGCGGTACATAAGCGAGGACGCCACTCCGCTCTGGTACATGGAATTGGTGCGGGCATTTGTGTTACGAAAACCTTTAATCAATGAAATTCGACACTTTGAGTACCGAAGACTGACCGTAAATTTAAATTTTGATAAAGTCATGCGATTTCAAAGATTATATATCTATACTAATATAATACGGCGTAAACACACACTACTTTGTGGCATAGGATGTCATCAATCATAGCATGTTTTAGCCCTACACTTACGACACGCTTTAGGCTTTATATTTTCACGCTATTAAGCTTAGGGGGTAAATGGAAAAAAAACCTTCATATGGGAAAGAGACCATACACTACAAGCTGCCAACATCAATGAAGCAAGATTGCCATGGTACGGTAGTTGGTATTTTGACATTTGCAATTAAGAATTTGAAAACTGTAAACAATTAAAACAAGGTTTTAAAATTTCATGCGGATGAAGCTGCACGGGAAAAGCTACTATTTTGATAAAGTCATACGCTTTCAAATATTATTTTACTGAAACTTATATTTATATAGTGAATATAAAATATAAACACATATTTCGTATTTTCTTAAAAATAAGATATATCTTTGTTGCAGTGATAGGAGTAATTCTTGTGTTTAGTGAATGTTATTTATTTAATGCGAATGTACCTTGGACGCGAGAAGGACAGGACCGATCATCGTAGCGATCTTTGGGGAGACTATGCCCAGCAGTGGGCGTCATATCGCTGAGTAATAATCGTAGTATTTATATTACTTCAACGTAGATTGCATTGCAAAGAAACATTTTCTGTAGTCTATGCGGGAATATTTTCCGAGGAATATCGTTTGGCTCAGCGTTGAGCATGCTCAGCGTTGAGCTTACTCAGCACTACGCTCATGCGGATGCTCACCTTTGCTCACGTGTCGCCTTTATCGCGCGACCTATTTGCTTCCTCGGTAAATAGGACACTTGTGTGATAAGGTTTTTATTTATGTGGACAACGGACTTAGCGACTTGTTTTAATTATTTCCATAATTAGATTTGTTTTTCGTGTCTTAATATTTTTTTTCATTTAGTGTATTTTTTTCTAACCTACAAATGTGAAAAAATTACATATTGTTTAGAGGATGATCTAATTTTTATAACTAACCACTCCGTTTTATACAAAAAATATACTTGTTAATTGATTTGGATCGTTATTCTTGCGTCAAAGTTTTGATAAAACAGAAAATAACTTTATTTTTCTATTCTTCTGTAATTGTTATCAATTATTTGGGTTTTTAATTTATCTATCTATCTGTTTGGGTAAATGTTACATCTGATAAGCGCTCAATTCATCGTCCCTAATCCAATGTAATGCATGCGCAATTGGGTGAGGGTTCGAATGCAATGTCAAGGTCAATGGAACGTACATAAACTGACATTGGAATGGAATATTACATTCATTTGTAGGTTATTCGGCCTGTTAATATCATTGTAAAACTGATTACATTTAACTGAACTTAAATTTACTGGCTTAAAGAATTTCCTCGTTCATTTATGGGAAACGAGTCGTTGACTTTATTTTTGACCGACTTCCCAAAAGATGGAAGTACTCAATTCGTCTGTATGTTTTTTTTTAATGTGTGTTACGGCATAACTCCGCCGCTAGTGGACCGATTTTGATAATTCTTTTTTTATCCGAAAGGTAGTGCTTGCAGGTGGGTCCCATTTTTTTTTATTTTTGGAGTCAAAAACTACGACGTAGTTAAATAGTTTTTGAATATTATATTGTTTACCAATGTTTCAGTATGGAGTTATAATATAATTGTTAAAAATTAAATATCTGTAGGTCCTCTGGTATTGCTGATGTCCATTGACGTCGTTGATTAGATGATCGGTGTTCTCGTCGCTTATTTGCTTTTTCGTATAAAAAAATCTTTTTCTTAAGCTCTTCGTAACAAAGGAATATAAAAGTATCAGAGTTAGTCGGGTCTCTATCAACTATTAAAACGCTAATTACCACGTTGATGGGTTTTGCGTTTAAAGGAATGCTGGCGTAGTCATGGCGGCTGTTCCGGAGCAGGAGGCGAGCTTATGTATAACTCTATGTATTATATAAGCCGGCCCGAAGGCTGTGCCGACCATAGCAACCAAAATACGGGCACCTGACGCCCGCACTACGAATTGAGCGGTGGATATGTTGATACGCGGAGCGGAAAGCGTCGTAAATAAAATAAAATTGAAATTATACGTTTTGATTATTTTTTGGTCCTATTATCTCCATGGCAATGTGTGCGTGTATAGAAATTGATTGAGATCTTATATAAATAACATCTAAAAGTTGGTAATGCATACTACGATATCGAAACTTATTCACAGAGCAATAAATACTCCTGCAATCCTGTGTCAGTCAATTAATTAGAAATACAGTACAATTGTTATATTAATTCGCTACTTCCAAAAAGTTTTTCAACAAAGAAAATTAGACGCCGATTATA
Organism: Papilio protenor; assembly: GCA_029286645.1. Classification (NCBI taxonomy): domain Eukaryota; kingdom Metazoa; phylum Arthropoda; class Insecta; order Lepidoptera; family Papilionidae; genus Papilio; species Papilio protenor. Next base: position 770,887 of record JAGSMZ010000031.1, on the reverse strand, counting down.
CAATCGCTCCGTCTATCAATGTAACACCAATGTTATCGAGCAACGAGCCCGCACAAAGCCTGGCCGCTGCGGTCGACCGTCTTACCGGCGCGGCTCGCTAGCGTCACACACACACGTGTCACACAAATTATATGTGAACGTGACGATGACCGCGTCGTATCTAGTGATTTAGATATATTCCAGTTTTCTGATATGTTTATAACAATCTTAACCTAACATTTTTTACCACACTATGTTGTAGCAATCGTTATTATATCTCTTGGAACTAATTCGGGTTGAAGATATTCTTTGAGCTATAATCTATACTTCTATACTAATATAGTAAAGCGTAAACACACGCTACTTTGTGGCGTAGGATGTCAGCAATCACAGCATATTTTTGAATACTTTTTTCTTTAATAAAAAGCCATACACTTACTACACGCTTTAGGCTATATATTTTCATGCTATTAAACTTAGGGGGTAAATAAATTGAAAAAAAAATCCTTCATGTGGGAAAGGGATCATAAACTACAAGCTGAAAACATTAAGGAAGCAAGGTTATTATGGTATCGGCAATATTGACATTTGCAATTGAGAATTTGACAACTGTAAACAATAAAATAAAGTTTACATAATTTCATGCGGGTGAAGCCGCACGGGAACAGCTAGTCTAAGATAAAATTAAAATCTTGACACACAAAATTATCAAATAGCTGTCATTTACAGTACTAATGCACTTTGAGGAAATTGTGATGTGATTTCAAAGTTATTTTTGGCTTAAGTTCTATTTGATTATAATATACATACCTAGCTCATCTCGATAACTAATTTAATATTTGTGTTTAGTTCACTTTCTATACATAAATCAAAAATAGGTTTAACTTCCGCGTCTATGAATAAACTCACGTTCCGTTCTTACTTGGTATAAACGTGACGTTACTTTATATAAATGCTTGTACATATCGAAAAGTAACATAGAAGTGTTCTCACTTCATTTGTTTTAATCGATATGAGCATACTTATTAGGGTTGTCAACTAAATTAAAACTTACCATGCTTTAAAAGTCCACAGCAAACCCTTATTTCGATTTAAAAGTAGTATAGTTACAGCAATATCTCCACTTGAGAGAAAACATTTTTAACGAAATCTTACTTTAGAGTTTGTTAGAGTTTGTAGCCTAAACGGCTGAACGGATCTCATTCAAATTTGGCATAGAAGTAGAATATAGTTTGGAAGAACACATAGGCTACTTACTTTTATTTTCATTCCACATGGACAGAGTCGCGGGCGAAAGTTAGTAAATTAATTGTATCGAATAGGGCTGCCATTCGCATTATCATTTTGATTCATCGAATAGATACAATACGGAAAGTAATTGTGGTGGCCCTGGTAACCATGGTCGTCAGGTGGCGCTGCAATCAGCAATGCAAGGCTCACGTAATCAGCCGCGAGTATTGAAACGCCTTCTCCTTGTATTTGATAGGGTGCACTCACTTGACAGAAGTTTGTTCCACATATGACGCGTTGGTTCGTACCTATTTTAAATCTATACTCTATACTAATATTATAAAGGGGAAAGATTTGTGTTTTTGCATTGAAAAATAACTCAAAAACTACTGGGCCGACTTCAAAAATTCTTTCACCGTTAAAAAACTACGTTATCAGTGAGGAATATAGACTAATTTTTTTTTTATTTTTTAATTTCACGCGTGCGATATCGTAAGCAACAGCTAGTCGTATATATTTCTAATTATCGTTTCTATTTCTCAAACTTACACTTTTAAATTGTAAAGATTTTCCAACAATTTGTTTTTGACATTATTTTTAACTAGTTAATATATTAGTTACTAGGTGTTGCTCGCGACTTCGCCTGCGTGAAATTAAAAGATATAGCCTATGTCACTCACAGAAAAATTTCCTTTCTAATGGTGAAGGAATTTTTAAAATCGACCCAGTAGTTTTTGAGTTATTTCAATACATACAAAAATACAAATCTTTCCTCTTTATAATATTAGTATAGATATAGATTAGCTCTATTGAGCTTAAAAGGCATAACCAATTTTAAAGATGTCATTGCTTACTTTCCTGCTTTTTACCTCTTTCGCTGTGATATTAGGTTCTAATTGAACAGTACCATGTGGAAGCAATCTTCAATAACAAAGGCTATTAGTTGCATTGATGCATGCCGAGGGGCTGTAAGTCGCGCTGACTGCGTCATAGCATTTTACTTCACCTTGCTGTTGTTTACCTATGTTATGTAATAGTATAAGTACATATCTATACTTACTATCATACTAATATTATAAATGCGAAAGTTTAGATGGATGTTTGTTATAGTTTGTAGCCTAAACTGCTGAACGGATCTCGATGAAATTTGACATGGATGTAGAGGATAGTCTGGAAGAAAACATAGGATGGATTTTTGTTTTGTTGAATCCCACGCGGGCAGAGTCGCGGACAAAAGCTAGCAATATTTTAAATAGGAAAGATTTGTGTTTTTGAAGTAACTCAAAAACAATTGATCAGATTCCAAAAATTCTTTCACCAATAAATAGTTACGTTATCACTGAGTAACAAAGACATATATAATTTTTATTTCCAAGCGGACGAAGATGCTAGCAACAGCTAGTATTTTTTATATGTATATTATAGCAACTGTCGTAAATAATAAACAAGGAATGTTTTAGAACACCCTTTTTGCAGATTGATAGATGTGTTAGATATTCCCTATATATGTTTCTATCTACGCACGTATGTAGGTATTAACAAAAGTAAACATATAACAGTATAGACATGTCAAAGATTTCCAAGTCCGTAGCAATAGACATAAGCGACAGATGGCGCTCGCCTCGTTAGAGCCTGAAGAGTGGACACTCTCGCCCACGCCACTCGCTACCCGGTTTTATGGGCGAGCAGCTCGCGACATGTCGTATGTACTTTACATGGGACGACACGACAACGACACGATTTTAATTTTTTATAGAATTATTTTCGTACTATAAACATTTTTCTATCCTAGTGTGAATTAACTTAACCTGTGGTTAATTAATGCAATTGTAAATTACACTTTAAATAGATAATTAATGAAAGATTAATTTAGTTGTATATTTGTAGTTATTTCCATGGTTAACTAGTAATGCTGTGTACGCCTGTCATCTGTATGTTCTTCTGCCTTTTTTTTTGTCTACAGTATATTTAATTTGGTTGTGTACTTTGGACATGTAATTGGTGAACCTTTCCAGTTAATAAAATAAATGGATTTGACGGTGGAAGAGACGCATAGGAAGGGGAAATATCCTCTTTATGTGCGTCTCCTCCTCCGTCGATTTAGGGTAGGCAACGCATCTGTAATTGCGAATATCTATGGGCAGCGGTCGCTTCGCCATTTCGTCGGATTTAGGTGGCCGCTTGCTCGTTTGCCGTATAAAAAAAAATGTACTATTTGTAACACACGTAAGCAACATAACAACGTTTAATTTTTCTTATAATAAAGAGAGGTTTTAAGTTTGAAATAACATTGTCATCTGTTATGCAGTATGGTATAAACAGTCTTAACATAGCGCGGGCGTGCGATCGCGTCTGTATATAGAGCTTCCAGTTTTACGAGTCTCATCTCTATAAACATCACCAAGCTTTCGCTCCGCGCCCGGAATCGTATACTTATCAAAGAACTACGACATATTACATCGTATTTGGATATCTATATATAGTTATACTAATATATTAAAGGCTAAATACAGACTTCTTTGTTATGAAGGATGGATGACAGCATATTTTTCACAGCAGATAAATTAAAAAAGTATGCTTTTTTATAGTTATCATAAGGTGGCAAACGAGCGAGCGGCCACCTGAATCCGCCAAACTGGCGAAGCGACCGTTGCCATAGTCATTCGAAATGGGGAATGCGTTGCCTACCTTTAAACGACGGAGGAGGAGACGCACATAAGAGGACGTTTCCCCTTCCTATGCGTCACATTCACCGTCAAATCCACGTTCCCATACTTTTCTTATAAGAAAAAAAGGGTGGGAAGGAAAAGGGTCTAAAGTTGGGCCTCCGGCACCACACTCATCAGAGTAAATGCGGAATTGCTCCCTCTTCACGCCTGTCTTCTGTGTGGTCGTGGTTACACCGGGCGAGCCGACCCATTCGTGCGAAGATGTTAAAACGGGCTCTACTACTGTTACGCTGGGTTGCTGAAGTTTCCATTTATTTTATCATAACCTAGTGATTAGTTAGTGTGAGGTTAAACTAAATTTCAAAGGAGTAAAACAAGAATTTATCGAACCAAAACACTAACGAATTGTTAAACGTAACTGGGAAACTGGACATAAATGTCTAATTAGGTACCGAATGTTAATTGCTCTTTATTTCTAAACAATCCTAATACATCTTTAGAGATTTTTTAAAGCGCACAAAAGCTTTTTCGTCCACTTTTATATCTCGCGTTAACGAACTTTGGACAGCGGGGGAACATTCAAAATTTTCATCTTTGATTAAAAGCTTCTCTCTTTTTAATTCTACGCTCCTTCCTCTCCGCTCCGCTCGGTTCTTTAATTTTCTAGTCGAATACTAAGAGAGAAAAATAGCATTTGGACCTAAACTTTGCTTTAATTTCTTTTTGATTTGCCGTTTAACGTTAATTAGGTTATATTTTTGTACACCAAAACGATTTTTTTATTATTTATTGTATGGAGTTTAATTAATTATAGATGATAATCTAGAAGAACACATAGGCTACTAATTTTTAAATTTCGCGCGGGCTGAGTCGCGGGTGTTAGAATCGTACTCAGATTCAATAACGAAATGCTACAACTACAGTAATTTAGAGAGTCAAAAGTCTAATTTAGTTTCAAGAATCATTTAAAGATATTAAATATGGACGTCTGTTAATAAATGAAAGTGTCAGCTAACCATTTCCTTGTGAGGCAAACCTGGATATGAATAGAAACAACGGGCAACTTTACAAAGCATATATTCATTAATTCGATTAGTAAATAAACACAATAATATAGAAATCACATAAATAGTATTAACTAATGCAAATTATAAAATTCAATTCACATAATTGTCATGATTGACATTACTTATTCAACAACCCATATATACTTATTTTATACAAAATAGCTTTGCACAAACGGTAAGGTTATTACAGTTATTTATTAAGGGATATTACAGTGAATATAAAATAGGTTACTTAACTCTCCATGGTCAGGCCCATGGTCTGCTCCTCGAAAGTCCCCTCGCTACACTGACTCAACGGAAGAGAGACTATTCTGACCGGAAGGGTCTTTTTTATACCTCTTTTACATATAGGCTGCCAATACTAAACATCATCACTACGAAGGTTAAATTAAATATAAACTATTTCACACGAAATGCATAAATAGATAACAATTATCATTTTATCTCAATTATTATTAAATATTTATTTATTAGAACATTTTAACATCAAATGTTCTAATTAATAACACTATTTTGACCTATCTAACACGGGCGACAGATTGTCTATACTAATATTATAAAGAGGAACGATTTGTATTTTTGTACTAGCTGTTCGCGTGCGGATTCATCCGCGTGAAATTATAAAAACTTTATTTTATTGTTTACATTTGTCAAATTATCAATAGCAAATGTCAAAATGACATGACATGACAAACCTTAGCAATCTTTCTTTCTTGATGTTGGCAGCAACTTATGGTCTCTTTCCCACATTAGGGTTTTTATCCAAAATATTTACTCCCTAAGTTTAATGGCGTGAAAATATATAGCCTAAAGCGTGACGTAAGTGTAGGGCTTTTTATTAAAAAAAAAAAATCAAAAATATGCTGTAATTGCTGACATCTTAGGCAACAAAGAAGTGTGTGTTTACGCTTTATTATATTAGTATAGAAGTATAGATAGAATAGATGTATTGAAATAACTCAAAAACTACTGGGCCGATTTCTAAAATTCTTTCACCATTAAATAGCTACGTTATCAGTGAGTAACATAGGCTATTATTTTTTTTTAATTCACGTGATGGGAAGTCGTGAACAACAGTTAGTATAATAAAAAGAAAGTGAGTAAAGAGTAAAATTGTCGGTTTCTGCTTGACCCAGTTCGGTGAATTGCAGATGTGTTATGGGTAATAATGTAATGCGGTATCTCGCGGGGCTTGCGGCGCCATCTCTCGGTCGTTCAGGTTGCATTGTAGAAACTGAACGGCTATAAGAGCACGAACTATGCACCTCTATGTTGCTTGGCTGTTTACTGTAGGATGGTATTACGTGTCATTATTACCTTTAATATACTGCATAAATATTAAGTAAATGAAGTATTTTGAAAGCAAAGAAAACTTAATAAGTATGTAGTAATCATTACAAACTTCTATTGAACTGCCCATTCGTATAAAAGATGCTATGGATACTGTTCCGGATGTATTGTTTTCTCATTTATTGATAGAAATATATTCCTTTGTAGATGGCAATAGAGATAATGACACGGAATAATACACGCGGTCAGGTGAGGCGCCCCTAACGAGTACAATCGCGATCATAATGTCACGTAAATAAAGCAATTTGCACAACGATCAGTTCCCGCTAACTTGGCGCATCACCGATATTACTGAGGCTCCGAAATCCGAAGCCTTTGTGTAATACAATATTGTTCAACGGTGAATAGAATTTGCTTTCCAGAAACCTAACATGATTTAATAATATCGGTGTAGAATTTTGGTAAGTTATGAAACATAGGTGATAGATGCCATTTTATCAAAGGAAAATAGCTATGAAATTTTTAGCGAGAATGAGATGGAAAAAATCTAGTTTTTTAACAAAAATGTACCAATCAACGAGTCCCGATTCCCTTGATAAAGAGAAAACTGACTTTATACAGTATGTTTTAAAACAAAACGTAATGGACGTATGTACGTGTGTCCATGCATCAGGGATATAGAGGGTGGGGGGATGGGGGGAGTGTTCGTGTTCTCTCTTTGCGTTTCTTTCCGATGCAAATTTGCGAGAGCGCGAGGAACGCCGTGGAAATAGGAATTGAGAATATTCGGTAATGTATTTCAGGTTTGTTATTCCCCTGAGGCAGGATTTGTGCTCTTGTTTGTTGGACGCCTAATTAAGCGCGATCGTGCACGTATTTTTCCGTTGACAGAACTTGTAGTCGGAATAAAAGTTTAAATACGAATTCATTTAAAATGTATTTGCAATTTTGTGCAAAGCTATAGTGTATAATTAAGATTTATGTTTTTATATGTTTTCATGTTATAATATACTAACTAGCTGTTCCCGTGCGGCTTCATCCGCGTGAAATAATGATAACTTTATTTCATCGTTTACATTTGTCAAATGCTAAATTGCAATTGTCAAAATTATCGTTACCATAATAACCTTGCTTCCTTAATGTTGGCAGCTTGTAGTTTATGGTCCCTTTCCCGCATGAAGGTTTTTTCCAATTTATTTATCCTCTAAGTTTACTTACTTACTGCGTTGGCGCAGCGACCCAAAGTGGGTCTTGGCCTCCGATATGAGAGATCCCCTAAGTTTAATCACGTGGAAATATGTAGCCTAAAGCGTGGCGTAAATGTAGGGCTTAATATTAAAGAAAAAAAAAATTCAACAATATGCTGTGATTGCTGACATCCTGCGCCACAAATTAGTGCGTGCTTACGCTTTATTATATTAGTATAGATTTATGCATCCCCCTGTAACTTGTAAACAAGGTGAATATATGTTTGGTTACTCATTAAGTTCGGTTTCTACTTTAAACACATTTACATGGCTGACTTGTACGTATCTCGGAATGATATTGATTCATTAAAAATGTCAGTTTTAATTTTCATAGAGAATGTCTCCTACTCTGCCATGTATCAGTTTCATGAACAAAGCAAAATTTAATTAAGCTTCCAACACTCGATCGGCGAACGAACGCGTTCTTTGTTTCCCGGAAAACCCGCGCTTTTTAGAGGATCACTCCGACATCCGGCTCCGGCAGCATTGGTAATACAATTCTTTTTGCGACGTCCTCGTTCACTTACAATGAGAAAATCTACACCAGTCGCTATACGCTCGCGATTTAATATTGAAATGTTGCAAATAGCTCGGTTGTGAAATCAGACTGATGGTATCAAAAAAATCTTAATTAATCATTACAATTTACCCTGGCCTTAAACACACACACACGGGGTTGGCGCATAAGGTTGCTTAACCTTAATATTTTGACTTCAATTGTTACAGCCTACCTATTACCAGACTTACTTGGGAGTGAAATTACAGCTAAATGTACAGATTTAAAAAAATATATCGTTTTAATTTCTTGCAGTATTAAGAACTCAAATTAGATTTTATTTGTACAAGTGTTCGTAATAACAATGGCGACATTTAAATTGCTACTCCAAGATGTCTATTAAATAATTGATTTCGTAATTCTGTGAGCGGTCAATACCTTGGCCATTCAAACTTGACGAGTTATCGAGCACACGCGGTGCCTCGTAAATCAATAACGAGGGACCCTTATTAATTAGTGTGTTCAATCGCGGTCTTCGCCACCCCTCCCGCGCCTCAGTAACCCCCCGCCGAGTTCCCGCCTCGCCCGCGATCAACGTTTTTAATTAGGACCCCAAAGCGAACTGCTTTCGCCGTCGCCGTTGACACCTAAGACTTAATAAAAGCGGTATCGTGCCGCCTGCGCCCCGACTGGCTCGGGATTGGATTTTTAGGAGGTACTTTCCTTGCTTGGTGTTTTTGTTTGTAATAAAACATTATTTGATAAAAAGGTTGAGAAAATTGCATAAGCAGCGTAACATATTCACCGCAAAAATGTCTCAAAGTAACAATAATAGAGCCTTTCTGCTCGAATATTTCTTAGTTCTTTAATTTATGTCATACAATTAATGTTTTAGCGTACTATCGTTTGTGTGTACACTTTATTACAGTTTCTCATGGTTAGATAGTTTAGTGTGGCCATAATAAAAAAGTCGACCGTAACCTCAAAGTACTAGGGAGACATAAATCGGAGGAAAGCAATTCGACAGATAAGATCGCGGCCAACAACACGCTCGTTAAGGGCTGAATGTTTTTGCGCGCAACTATCCATCGCCGGTTGTCTGGCGTCATCAAGAAAAGATTATCGGCCGATGCTGTAAATCGGAGCACGGAGGCCGGAAGGCGGGGCGCAGTCCCCGCGGGCGGCGTCCGGCGTCAATTAGACGCGGGGGTGGTCGGGGGTGGAACGGAGACTCAGTATACTCCGCACACGTATTAGGTACCCGGCCGGAAACTCGAGCCTATGTGCGGGTTGAGGGGCACGGAGAGCGGAGCATACAGCGCACGCCTTGGGCCGTAATTAATACTCTGCGAGGCCGAACCTCGCCGTCGACGTCGCCGGCCCTAATCTTCAGCCCCTGATTACTATTCAGGGAGTTTTTCTCAAAGCTCGCTCTCGCTGGCGGCGGACGATTGTGCTGCTGCGAGCTATACGCCGGGGAGATGGCACGTGAGCTGACAAGGGCTGCCACGACATAAAAACAATAAAGTTTTTAAAACTAAGATTTCATCTTGTCTCTACAACAACTAAGGTGACCCATTTCTTATTCAAGTACGCATTACCGTCTTTCGTACACAAAGACCAGCAAAGTATCCCTAACTCTGCTAATTATTGCGAATTTAGACGCAAAGCTTCGTTCTAAAGAAGTTAAGGAAAACGTTGTAAAGAATTTTCTACTTAAAAAGGCATTGGTCTTAGAGTAAAACTTTGAAATTTTGATAGTTAAAAAAATATATTTCAAGTGGTACCACCCCTGCCGTTGCTGTTTCATCAGTAAGGTTCGGGAGCGCGAATGTAAATTGTCGGACGTTTTGCTCGTTACGATTATCGTCCGCTCGACGTTGCGTATTTGTGTCACGTCGGTCTTTATTTTAACGCGAATCTCCTGCAAAAGATACGTTAGCAGTCTTTGGAGAAGCACAGGTCTATTAAATACTAGGCGTACACAGAACTTTACGTTTTAACATCGCTTTTGTGAGAATCATCATTGCTTAAACCGTATCGTAAAATATTGTTCTTGTTTTTAAGTCTGTACATATTTGTACTTATGAAGTCTCTTTTCGTAAGCATCTCTTTTAAATTAACGGTTTTGATTAAACTCACCATAAAAGTTGGCTACAATTTGACAAACATTTGCGACACATTATTAATAACCAGCTACAGAAAGCAAAAGTTGGGCACAATAAAAGTTGGGCCGCGCGAAGTGGGTCAAAGTTGCGAGGGATTATATATATGTAAGTGGGTCTGTCTGGCGCAGGGCGTCTGGCTGGGCCCCGTCTGCGGCACTACGCGACGCGAATCCATAATTTTAATTGGTGACTCTTGACATTTATGATGTTTTCTTTAACGTTTCCGCGAACTTGGTCGTTTTAAAATGGCCAGTGTTTCTCAACCTTTGTCGCTGGTAAAATATACTTTAAGCGTTGAGAAAAAATCTCTAGTATAAACTTTTAAAATATCTCGATCGTACTAAAAGTACGGGCACACATTTACCTTACTATCGAACAACTGTTTAATTGCGCTTTGATTATGAGCTTATATTGAGCTGCGCATATTAACTACTCGATTTTTAATTGTGCAACGAAACAGTTGAATTAGCCGCGAAACAATTGACAATCGCACAACAGTTGTGCGATATTTTAATCAAAGTACGTGCTCTCTTATACATGGATGTTATTAAGTAAAAGTCTAGAGACTTACCCCGCATTCAACTTCAGGACGAAACTGTTGTCTAGAATATCTTGGCATGCTTTAACTTTTAACAGTCCTATATTGTTTAAGCTTGTTTTCAACTTTTTGAACGTTTGATGACTGCATGTAGCATTAATCGTATCAAGGGTTAGATATAAACTTTGTTAAAATTGTGAAATAAAGATACGCCCGCACCCCAGGTCCCTGACTAAAAAATGTGTCAGGAGAGCGACAGGGCGGCAAAAATCCGCAAATACAAACAATCCTACACAGGTATTGGTATAATTGTAGTCCATATCTTGGTTAGTGCAACAGTTGAAGTCTGTTGTCCGATTTTTTTTAAATTAAAATATTAGTAGTAGTAGATCTTTGTTAATTTACTAATATTTCCTTTAATCACTCCAACTAAGCTCTAGGCTTGTGCTAGGATATGGTTCACGACAATAGTCGAATGGCGGGATTCGAACTCTCGACCGCAAGATCGGTAGTCCGTACCCCAAACCATTAGGCTATTGGCGCTTATTAATCCCAGAGGTCATTGTAAGTCTAGCATTAATCAGGTGCAACTAATGTTTACTTAGTGTATCGCTGTGTGTATGTACGTAGTGTTTGCCAAAGCGCACGTGTCCACGTAGGTAAATCTGAATACAAATGAAGACATTAGGCGAGTCCCGCGCGGTCGCCGCTCGTTAGAGACAACCCACGTATTGTGTACGGATCTTAAGTCACTGGATGTGGTATGTATATAAAATATTAGCTGTTCCCGTGCGGCTTCATCCGCATGATATTATGAAAATTTTATTTATTGTTTACATTTGTCAAATTATCAATAGCAGATGTCAAAATGACATGACATTACAAACCGTGGCAATCTTGCTTCCTTGATGCAGCAACTTATGGTCTCTTTCCCACATTAAGGTTTTTATCCAAAATATTTACCCCCTAAGTTTAATGCCGTGAAAATATATAGCCTAAAGCGTGACGTAAGTGTAGGGCTTTTTATTAAAAAAGAATTATTCAAAAATATGCTGTAATTGCTGACATCTTAGGCAACAAAGAAGTGTGTGTTTACGCTTTATTATAATAGTATAGATATAGATATAGATAAATTAACTTACAAATAATTGCGGTGTAAAGTTGAACTTAGGAATAAACTGAGTATAAACAAAATTTTTATTATACTAATATTTGCTTATACTCAGTTTATTCCTGAGTTTAACTTTACGAGTATATCGCGTTTATTTGTTACGCTGTTAGAGTTTTATAGGGAGTTGTAAGTTCTAAAATGGAGCATTTGTTACTATAAATACGTTTTTTGTAGTTGTAATGTCAAAGAGATAAACACTAGATGAACAGGAGAGCATATTGGAATAGACATAATTAAAAACCTAAAAAAAGATCGGTGCGGAATTAAAAAATAAATGATGAATTATTCTTTGAGAATAATATATTTTTGTACACTTGGTATACATAATAGTGGAAATTCACGGTTAGTTAGTTAGTTAGTAATATTAATAATTTTATTGTTATGTGTCACTTCCAGTGATATTATATCTATGGGGAGGGTGAACCACCCCGGGGGCGGCGGGATGACCGGTGGCCATCCCATCTTAATCCCAGCACTCGCGTTGCCGCGATAGCGATTAGGCTTCTTGCGCACTATGTTCACGTTAGGCCACCTACACACTTGTAATACAGAATACTCTGTAAATGTTTACATGCGAGTTTCACGTTGGTGAAGATTCACAGTATACAATAATTATTGCTTAATATTTACTCATGTTGTAATAAAACTCTATCGATATTCTAGGTTTTATTATTGTAGTTTGTATCTTAGATTGTAAAGTATTTTGTTTGTATTTTTAAAAGCCAGTAAAATAAAACAAGTTCATGCCCTTTTATCACAATTAGGGTGGAACGAAAGAAGTCGATATAGCCGCAGGTGGGCCAGAGAAAGTAATAGACATTACCAGCAAGTTTCACTAAGGCCGGAAATACACAGTAGCTGGAACACATTCATGCCAGTTACTGGCATGAAGCTTGAGATTGGCATATTTTTTTTTTTTTTTTTTTTATATCATTAGGGGGCAAACGAGCGGCGAGAACACCAAGGTGGTTCAACGACGCCATGGACATCCGCAACACCAGAGGAACTGCAGATGCGTCGCCGGCCTTTGAGAAAATGATATGCTCGCTTCTTGAAGGACCCTAAGTCGTATTGGTTTGGAAATACCGCCGAGGACAGACCGTTCCACAACGCGGCTGTGCGGGGCAGAAAGTTCCGCGAAAACCGCACGGTTGTGGAATGCCAGCCATCGAGATGGTGAGGATGGTACCTGGCGGTCTGTCGTGTCGTCCGATGACGAAACTCGGCGGCAGGAATCGTTCCAAACAACTCCTCGGAACACTCCCCGTGGTAAATGCGGTAAAAAATGCAGAGGGAACTGACGTCCCTCCGCAAGGCCAGAGGATCTAGCCGATCGGTAAGAGCTCGGTCGTTGACGATTCGAGCCGCTCTCCGTTGTATGCGGTCAAGTGGAAGAAGCTGGTATTGCGGTGCTCCCGCCCAGAGGTGCGAGCAGTACTCCATGTGGGGCCGAACTTGCGCCTTATAGAGTTGAAGGCGGTGGCCCGACTGGAAATACTGCTTCGCCCTACTGAGCACACCCAGCTTTTTGGAAGCCAGCTTAGCCTTGTCTTCCAAATGACCGCGAAACTGAACGTCACTCGATATGTCAACGCCGAGAATACCGATACTGGCTGAGGCAACCAGGGGAGTGTTCTGAAACCGGAGATTGACGACGAAGGGATCTTTTTTAGCGGTAATGGCGCATACTTGTGTCTTTTTAGGATTGAAATCGACAAGATTTTGTCGACCCCAATCCGAGACTTCACCCAAGAGGATCTCCAGCTCAGACACAAGTTTGTTCCGGTTCTCATCGGCAGTGGCCCGATATTACTGGCATGTATACATTGTGCCAGTACCTAGCACGTAGTAGCTGGTGATCCAGTGACTGGCTCATTTACTGACATGTTAATTTCCTTACGGCATTCGTCGCTGTTGTCTCTAAGTTATTAAACCATAAAAATATTATTCTTGATTAATGAAACTTTTACTTTTGTAAAGAATTTCGTCGTGACATTAACCTCTACATACTAAATTAAGAAAAAAATAAAAAAGTAGATCACAAATGTCACGTGTGGGACGAATCGCATGTAACAAGAAGGACGTTATGAGTGTGGTACACCGGTAGAGGTAGACCTAGAAAGAGATGGATGGATTGCGTGAAAGGTGACATGATCAAGAAGGGAGTGGTGACTGAGATGACGGATGATAGAGTTTTTGGAGGACGAAAACCCGGTGCGTCCTACGGGAGTAGGATAAGGTGGATTATTCCCAACTGTCACCCCGCTCTGTCCACACATGGGGACAGATGAGAATAAAAAGTTTCATCCGTCCCACCTTTTAGTCCCACTATCACCAATAAGGTGACAGATGGAACCGTTAAGAAATAAAATTAGTTCCAACCGTCCCCTCGTCGCAAAAGGTGGGACGGATGAAACTTTTTATTCTCACCGGTCTCCACGTGGGGACAAAGCGGGGTGACGGTTGTGAATACGAGTATGAGTTCGCAGATAATGTATGCTGGTTCGAAATAGGAGTGATGCTATTTCACGAATGGCATTTCGGTTTCCTTGCCCCTAGCCGTCTGGGCGAGCAATTCTGGCTTCAATTAGAGTTCATCGAGCCACAGCACTTAGATAGCTGTCAGTTAAGGTTATTTTAACATTAGCTATAAAAGGGCAATCCATCTACATAGTCACGCCTACGCTTTAGGATGTTAAACCTAATAATTTGGTATTAATAGATAATGCCCTATTTTGGAAACCCGGCTAGGTTTTGTATTGTGGACGGATTAGCAAGACAACGTTTTATTAGAAAGCCATTAAAGAACTAAATATTGTGACATTTAATTAAGATCTTAATGTAAATTCTAACGATATTGTCAAAATTTGTATGAGATTTGTCGTTAGCTGCACAAATGTAATACAAATTTTGTCGAAGACGTTACGAATACGATTATTCGTGATACTCCCTTCGATTAGAAAACAAGTGATGGCATAGAATAAATTATGAAATCAATCGACATCGATTTATTTATTTATTATATTGGAAGCTTTTTCTATCGATAAATAGACTCGCTGTAAAGCACGGCTCAACTAATCACCCCATACACCGTCATATTTTCAATTAATTTCTTACAAAGTAGGCCGCATAAAGAGGCATCTAATCATTGAATATTTCTCCCTAAGCGCGCATACCTCGTTAGCCAGGGAGCCACAGTTTTCATCGCCATAGCGTCATTTAATCTGCGAAAGCATTTAGGCGTACCGTGCGCCATCGAGGTTGAAGCCTAGGTAACCCGGGTCGGACCTAAAAGGCAGCGTGCCCCTATTTACCCGCCGCATACCATATAACCCGTATATACCGACGGTGAATTGAACACAACGCGGGGTAGTGATGACCCCTTGTTTGTCGTATTTAGGTCGATATTGTATTACTTGAACGATTTATCTGCTGATTTTTAACTCACAATACATAAAAATAATTAACTAAACAAATTACGCGTTGTAGGTGTTTAAAATTAAATTTGTCATTTTTATTAAACAATATACCTATTTTAAGGAACTAAATAATAATTTAAATTGCAGATTACAAGTTCAAAAAATACATACTGTATTGAAATTCGGATTCTTATTTGTACTGTTAATGCTGTTACCATTTTAAATATGTGCAAATGTGCAGTTTTATATTAATATTTTATTCGTCATATCGATAAAGTGAGTACATCACTAGTGAGCGGCAGCGGCGAGTGTGCGCGTCGATAAATTCCGAGCGCGTTGTCAATCGGTCGCGAGGAGCGCTCAGGAATTAACGGCGCGGCGCTGTCAAGGCGTCCCCCCGCGCCCGCACTACCCCGTCCTCGCCTGACAGCGACCGCCCGCGGCAGGGTTGTGAAAACGAAAAAAAAAAAACTTTCCCTAGAATACGTCACTTGCAAAAGGTGGCTTTTATTTTCAAATAGCTTTCTATAAGGTTGATAAAATAACATTTTAAATTTTGAGTAGCTTTACTTAACTTTCAACCAATATAATCAAGGTTTCTATATGTTTGTTTATTTCATAAGCTCACATTTAAGATTACATTTGAAATTCTATGTAATTTATAAAATATAACCTCTAAAAAAAATATTTTTCAAGAACTATCTTCTAGAACTTTCAAACTATCCTCGAAAACTGCAAACTTGAGGTCTATGACCTTATAAATACTTTTTTAAAGGTTGCTTTTTAAATATACAGAAAGTATTACTTTTTAAATATATTTTGATAACCAAATGGACTAAAAATCAAAAAGGGAATACGAAGAATACTACAGAAAATTTTAAATTATGTAGCGGTTTTTTCGGATTTCAAAACGTAATGCACAAATTTTAAGTATTTCTAATGAATGCTAATTAGGTTTATAAAATAAAAATTATTAAGTTAATTAGCCTAATTATTTGCCAAACTACGTTGCTTAAGTTTTTCCCTTATTTTGTTATGTACATTAATTTAGTTAAAGGTCGAATTTCATCTTTAAATATTTTCGAGTAAAGTTTTTTTACCAAAGATGTAACACTGATTTAAAAATGTTTAAAAGCACGTTAATTAAATTTAAATTTAATCAAAAAGTAAACCGCAAATTGCTCGTTTATTTAAAATTTACTACCAAAAAGAGAATAAGAGCCAGTTTCTTACAAACCTTTAAATTTAAGAACCTAAAAAAAAATATATCATACAGTTTATGAAATGAAGTGGTAATAAATCAATTATAAGCACGTTAAAAAAGATCATATAAAAAACTGGTAATAAACATATCTACAAATTACCATTACCATTTTATTTTAGACTTCGGAATCACTAAATTCGTACGTTAAAGGAAAGATTCACATGTACGCAGTTGCCCAAATAAATAATGTCACGTGATACAAAAGGCAGCCCTGAGTAAATATCGCCTGTGCTGGCCCCGTGAATTATAGGGATTATGCGGCGGGCACATGCGAGCTATGTGGCGATTGCCGCGGAGGCCGGCTTTATCGATAACGGTGACGAAGTACGAACGTCACCTCACTACTATGCCAAGGCGCTCTATCGCGCTGCCAAAAAATATCGTGCTGTCATTTCGTTACTGCGGTAATTGCAACGCGGCGATGTGAGATGGCTTGGCTTCACTGGTTTTTGCAAATTTTGAGTACAAAATACAAATATAAAACAGAAGTCGATGACTTCAGTTTATTTTAGCAACAGAAAGTAGTGCTTAGTTAAATGTATAGGACTGCCGGAAGAAACCTAAACAAAAATCTAGATTTACGTTGCGAGTGTAATTGTAAATTTATTTATAAACGTTTCAAAAGTAACAATAAAATAGTTCTAGTTCTTGTTAAATATTTTTGTAATGGCGATGATCCATTTTTACTATATTTTGCTACTGAAATGGATGTAGCGAGAATATTTTAGAGCGTATATACACCGGGTACATACGAGTATTTCTGGCTGGATGTATACACGGACCGCGGCTGTAAAGACGCGGCTCTGAGCACAAATGCCTCTGTATTTCTCTGTACCCGCGGGCTGCTAGCTAGGGGTGTCACAAATAACTAATTTGAAAAAATAAAATGTTTCTTTTTGATTTAGACATAAATACTTATATCAAACTTGTAGTGATATTTCGTCCTTTTTTTGAGCTACTTTTTGTGGTGAATTCGTTAAAAAAATTAATGGGCCAGACATCTAATACCTTAGATTATAATAAATAGTTTGTTTAGGTTAGATACGAGAAGCTTTTAGTTTCGATATAGTAAAATTATTTAGACGTTACCAAATGTAGATCACATTACCTTGCATCATTTAACAAATAAAATATAAAAACTTTTGGGTATTGTGCCAACCCTAGTTACGGGAATTGGAGCGGCGAGCGCGAACCCTCGTGTTCTTTGTGCGGCCCTTGCGCTCGCGAGCTTCCTCCGGGTTCCCTCGCCCTCCGCTGGCTTTCCCTCGCCTTCCCCTGGCTTTCAGTACGACCAGGTCTCATTCAATACCCGACGTTCCCTGCTTTTAAATTCATAATGTCACTAGATCGAGTACTCTACTAATTAACAGAAACGTCTCACAGCTAGCAACACTACATGTAGCTATAGACCATGTATATGTAGGAGAATTATTACTAATCTATTGATAATATTACCGTAGGCATTCTCGTAGCCAGCTTTAAGTTTGAACATTCCTAATTGTCAGCAAATTGTACTGTACGAGACGCAACGCTAAATACGTTACCGTGATATATCGCCCTCGCTCGAGCCCGCGCCCGTCGAGTGACAGCGCGGCGACTTCCAACGGCATACGTAATTAGGCCAATGGTCGAGCGTATAGCTGCGCCTACAGTGCATGAGGAAGCGGAATTCAAAATATCAAATTAGATGGATACTGATTAAACAACTTAAATTTTGAATGATGGTTTTCACCTTGCAGGCAAACCTGACAAACTAAACAGATGAACTGCCTCTTTTTATTATTTATAGCTATATGAAATATAAGTCATAAAAACTACAGTCAAGACATTCTGTTTAGCGAGCTAAAAACTCATTTTAATATACTACAAAAAAACATTACCAAAATTTATTCTTGAACCCGCGTTCATTGACACTGTGTTCGCACCCGAAAGCTTCAACAAACAGAACAGCTCCTCCCCTCCCGCAACCCCGTACCCCCCCCCCATCCCCCGCGGCGGACGCACACGCGCAATCTTAATGACCCGCGACGCTGACTTGGACCCGATAGTCGTCGAACCACATCATATACTCTTACTATATGTATATCTACGACAAATTATATCCTGTTTATCCGTCTGTAATTCATTAGTACCTTTCGATAAGTAACGTAGATGAAATACTGTGATTTATTAGATCTATTTCCGACTTTTGGAATATCAGTTGATATTAGTGTGAATAAACTGAAGACCTAAAAACTAACATTTGATAAATAGTCGAAAGGTACAACAACGGTGACGTTTTGAAAACTTGTCTTCAAAGAGAGGGCACACACCTTTGACTAAACTATCGCACAACTGATGTGCGATTGTCAACTGGTTAGTTGTACAACTAAAAATCGAGTAGTGTGCGAATCTCATATAAGCTCATAGGAATCAAAGCTCGATTGAACAGTCGTGCTAGTTTAGTCAAAGGTTTGCGTTATCTGTGATACGGAGAATAAATTAATAAATAAATGCTTTAATGTTTCACTCTTAAAATATATTTCATGAGAGCCTTGGCTCTTGCACTAGGCTCCTCTATGCAGGAGCCAATTCCTTTCCCCATTTGTGAAAAGCAATACATAAGTATCTAAAGAAGAAAAAGAAAATTTAGAATGAAATGTAAGTGTGCTGAGGCCGACTCAGATACTTTCGATAGTGTCGATTCTCAAACTTAAAGTCGTGATGCCTTTTTTTATTTTTTAAAACGAACAGCGGATTGTCTACCGCCTATTGACATCCGCAACGCCAGAGGAACCGCAGATGTGTTGACGGCCTAAAGAAGACGAAAGTCGTAACTGTTTGGAAATGCCGCTGAGAACAATAGAGTATAAATAATGCGGCTGTGCGAGGTTAAAAAAGTTAGTGTGTGTACAAGATATGGGAACGGCACAGCTATATAGCCTTGAAGATTTTTCACACTAGATCAAAACTGCGAGGAAAATAGAAACGTATTACAATAAACACTGTATTGGAAAATGATTTATTTTAGTCGGCTTCTAGCAAACATTACCCACGTGCAATTTGTCTGCCATCACATACTATCCTTAGAAGGGGTCAGGACAGAAGGCGACAGTATTATGTTTGCGCGCCGCGGCCAGAGTACTAAGCGAGCATTAGTAAAGGACGCAAGTGTCCAGTTTAAATAGATCCCGACCCTCCCACGAGTGAGGCATGATTAAGGCTAGCTAGTGAGGGTTTGTAAGGGTGTGGTGGGTCACATTCAGCTGGGCAGCGCTGGTAATTTACGCGTGAGCGGTCACCGTTGGTGGTGATTACGCTCGCTGCCGACGTTGCTTGAACCTGATAACGTGAATTGTTTAAGTGCGCCTGTTCTCACAGATAAAGCCGGCCATACACGGCCCTCACTTTTCATTAATTTACATAGAGACGGCTGTAAACACTTGTATCTTAAGTATTGTTGTAAAAAGTGGAGTTTATTAACAACCTAAACTCGGCGGGGAATTATGAAGGTATCGTTTCGTATGTATCGAAATAGTACCTTAACAGTATATTGATTGGACTGCAAATAATAAACAAAACAAGGAATACTCAACAAAAGTGGTAATTAAGGAACGTCGATGGCTCAGGGATTAAGCACTTTACTTGTTATCTGCAACTCCTAGGTTCGAATCCCGCTGTACCAATGCGTTTCGATTTTCGTATTTCATATGTACATTTACACGGCGTGTTTACAGTGAAGTAAATATTGTGATGAAACCTGCACGTATCGCCGAAGGATTCCCCTAGTCATGTCTAATTTACGGGACGATGGTGATGATGAACAAAAGTGTAAAGATTATAGTAGACGGTAATACTAATTCTCGGATTGAAAACTAAACTTCGAAGAACGGTAATACAGTATTTGCAAATTATTACCATTCTTCTATGATTTAAACAGTCATATATCTAGGGGATTTTATAATTTCGATATTATCTATACTATTATAATAAAGCGTAAACCCACACTACTTTGTGGCGTAAGATGTCATTACAGCATATTTTTGAATAATTCTTTTTTCAATAATAAGACCTACACTTGCGACACGCTTGAGGCTATATATTTTCACGCCATTACTTAGGGGGTAAATATTTTGGATAAAAACCCTAATGTGGGAAAGGGACCATAAACTACAAGCTGCCAATATCAAGGAAGCAAAGTTGCCATGGTTTGTCATCATGTCATGTGATTTTGATAATTTGCAATTGATAATTTGACAAATGTAAATAATGAAATAAAATTTTCGTAATTTTATGCGGATGAAGCCGCAAGGGAATAGCTAGTTTTTTTGATAAAAATTGTTCTACAACGTTGTTGAAGTAAGTTGAAGGTGGTAAAGAGGTTAATTCAATTGTAAGGCTGTAGGCGCAAGGCGCGAGGGCGACGCGAGCATCTGGTGCGCATCACCCGCGACGGCGCTCCAATATCCCGACTAATAACAATTGCGATCTATCGGACGCCACTAAATTATGCACGACGTCTACACAAAGTCATCTCGACAAAAACACGCAAAAGTAAACTGTACCACACTAGAAATAAAGACTAAATTATCCGTAACTGTTAGATTTGTCGCGAACGTTCACTGAGGACACCGCGCTAATGGCTTGGAGACCTGCCCCCCCTACCCCCATTCCTAGCACACTTTCCAAAATAAAGGAGGAGCTCTTAATTGTGCATCGAATCGGTTCGCCTGTGTCCAGTACCCATTGCCTATTTATGTACAAGCGACTATAGCGTTTATTCAAAGTACATTTGGCTTATAATCCCGCAGCAGACAGTCTGGAAATGGCTTGTACTTCGACAGTGATATTGAATAATAAACGAGCTCGGTTTCCACCGTTTATTTTAGGGCGAGAGTACCTTAAACTAAAACAAATAAGTGGGCACGCTGTGGACCGAGTTATCAGTGACGGATATCCGTTGTCGCTACGTTTTGAAGCAAGGCACAAAGGCACAAATCAAATTAACTATAGATAATGTTATACAAGCTTTTAGATTTAAAATAAACCAGACGATTTAAGATACTCTAACAACTTCAAGCATCTAGCTAATCTAAACAATATACATATGTAGTTTTCGCGCGCGACTCCGTCCGAGTGAAATTAAAAAAAACACAAAAAATATAGCCTATGTGTTCGTCCAGACTATCTTCTACATCTATGACAAATTTCATCGAGATACGTTCAGCAGTTTAGGCTACAAACTCTAACAAACATCCATCCATCCAAACTTTCGCATTTATATTAGTAAGTAAGATAACAGTGAGATTTTTAAGTGCTACTTCGATGACGCAACACTAGTGTAGAGCTTAAAGAAACTTTGATCGGTTAAAAATGGCCAATTCATCAATCAATCAGTCGAAATATTTAAACTACAAACCTTAAAAATGAAGTAAATATTAAGTCAATGAGACAATAAATGTCAAATGATCACGTAAACCCAGGAGGATATGTAGATGAGTGGATAGTTATAAATTTAGAGGTAACTCTAGTGTAGTGCGGAGGATCGCCGGCAGTGGCGCTGGCGCGCTGCGTGCTGCGGCAGGGGACTCCCCGCACGAACATCTACCCTCGTTACATTCTGAAAGCCCTAAGACTGTGTACACATACTGCACTTTAAAATACAATTGTGTTCAATTATTAACATTACCTTTAAATCCATCTCTTGTAATAAACAAGTACTTGTATACAAGTAATCTTTAATTATTGTAAGAGTAAATTGTTATAAACCAACATTACTAGTTAAAAAAACTATTTGTAATATTCGTAAATTTCCTTATCATATACCTGCGTAACCTAGGCTTCTTTAAGACTCGAAAATTTTTTATTAACTCGTGTAGGTACATAAATCCCGATGTGTACACACCTTTAGGCAAACGTGCGGAGACTTGGACGCGGGCTTCGCGAAATTCCATTTAAAGATGTCGGGATAATTTAGCGCTGACGACGCGTCGGCCAAATTGACGCTCCTCGGGGGCCGCGGGGATCGATCACGGTGGCACCTGCTGGGGCCCGGCACCTCAGGGGCTGCAGACGGCCATAGAGGGGCCGCACCGCCGCGGGGACTCGAGTGTTCGTAAACAACCCTCGTCGTTCCCATGACGGCGACGTTGAAAAATTCCTCTTCCACCTTCGAGAAGGTTCGCAAACGTGTCTAGCGAAGTGGAGGCAGGTCGGTTAATTTATTAAATGCAGACGGTTAATGGTCATTTGGAAACAGTAATGTTGCCAGTTACTTTACTACAAAAACGAGACTTTAAGACCAATGTTACCATAATAATTTAATAAGACAAAAAGACTAAGTATCATTCGACGCAAATAACATAAACTATTAAAAACTAGCTGTTCCCATGCGACTTCATCCGCATAAAATTATAAAAATATCATTTTGTTGTTTACATTTGTCAAATTATCAATTGCAAATGTCAAAATGACATGACATGATGTCAAACCATGGCAACCTTGATTCCTTGATGTTGGCAGCAACTTATGGTGTCTTTCCCACATTAGGCTTTTTATCCAAAATATTTACCCCCTAAGTTTAATGGCGTGAAAATATATAGCCTAGAGCGTGGCGTAAGTGTAGGGCTTTTTATTAAAAAAAAGTATTATTCAAAAATATGCTGTAATTGCTGAGATCTTAGGCAACAAAGAAGTGTGTGTTTACGCTTTATTATAATAGTATAGAAGTATAGAAGTATAGATAGATAACCTCAAAATCTATTAAACTAAAATAAACATCATGTGTTTACGAATAAAAGCAACCATTTAAATTAAATACCCATTCTGATAAACCGTTTGATATTAATTATAACATCATGTACACAAAAGAAAAGTCGATGTAACTATATGTATATAATCGAGGTATGCTATACTAGTCGTGTTGAGTCTCTCTCGCGACGCCGCGGGCATCAGCGGGATTCGACGACGCCCTTGTCTGCTACTCGACCTCGCGCCTCCGACCTCCTCACTCCTCTTCACTCCTCACCCGACACATACTACGGAGTAACGGACGCTATTTTCCCTTGGCTATATTACAAAACAAAGAAGACAAAGTAGTACCCAAAATATCAATTTCAATACAATAATGCGTGCTAAAAAGTTTGTAACTCGCGTTTGTAAAGTACAGGAATTAAGTTAAGGTTTTCAGTTGTGTCTAAAATAGTTTGGAATTCAAAATAAAAAGATATTTCTTCTAGTATGTGTCATACATACCATACTTCATACTTCTTACTAATATTATAAATGTGAAAGTTTAGATGGATGGATGGATGTTTGTTAGAGTTTGTAGCCTAAGCGGCTGAACGGATTTCGATAAAATTTGGCATAGATGTAGAGGATAGTCTGGAAGAACACATAGGCTACTCACTTTTGTTCTTTTCAATCCCACGCGAACGGAGTCGCGGGCGGAAGCTAGTATATTATAAATGGGAAAGTTTAGATGGATGGATGTTTGTTAGAGTTTGTAGCCTAAACGGATGAGCCCATCTGGATGAATTTTGCCATAGATGTAGAGGATAGTCTGGAAGAACACATAGGCTCACTTTTGTTTTATTTAATTCCACGCAGACGGAGTCGCGGGGGGAAGCTACTATGTATATAGTTTCATCAAGTAAAGATAAAAATGTATAATACGTAGCATGATGTCGTAGAGGGCAGCTACGGCGTAGCTTTTGATTATGCGCGGTAATTTCCGCCGAGTCAGGGCGCGCCCCGCCCTTATCGCGCACGATGGCACTTGCCGGCTTGGCACCCGCGCCCAACTGCCGTCTGTCTCGATGTACCTACGGGTAACCTAAAATATGAATATACATCGGCCTGAGGTAGCACGATATCAGAATTACTATTAATAGTTGAGATCATGTGGAAATGTAGGATTCAAAGAATACACTCACAATACTTCTCAGTCAAGATATCATCGCTTTACCTCATATAGTTTAAACAATGTTCTCGCAACGATTTGAAGAACGAATTAAGTTCTCTAAAAAGTCGCTAGACGGCGCTTGTTTTCTTATTATGACTTATATTTTAATTGTTTTTTTTTTCGATTGCGACATATATACTACATAGGTCCCAGCATACTGGAAATCAAGGTGGTAGAGTGTTCTTCTGTTATAAGTAAGCTCTTTGTATAACTATTTGATATATGAGGGTAATGTCATCTGTTGAATTGTCTAATTGTTTTTATTTTTTTCAACTTCTGTCTTACTAATCTTATGTAAATCACAGTCTGGAGGAACACATAGACTACATACTTTTGTTTTTTAATTCCACATGGAAGTCGCGGGCGAAAACTAGTTATTTATTCATTCTTTAGTACAATTTTGTTGATCTATGTATCGTCTATAACTTAAAACAATAGCTATTTGAATTGTACAAACGTGTAGACTTAAGTAGCATCAAATTAAGCTTCAATAAGTATAAAGTAGGGACGTGATATGTAGGGGTTAATTAAAGCGTGGCATAGAAGGCTTGAGTGCGTGAGAGCGCGCTGCGGATGGCAACTTTATGAGGCAATCTTGTGATGCGTGACCTTTACTTCGCCATAGAGTAAGATAAGCCATAGACAGTCTTGACATAGACAGGATATCCAAATACGTGAAACTCCACATAAGTTACTAAAAGATTTTAGTGGCTATTGTAAACCATGCATTAACTTTGCCCAGTTCTAAAGTACATGTTATGTAGTTACCTTGGTGAACCCGCTGTTCGTTTGTCCTCTTTTATTAATAAAAAAGTAAAAACGAGAAGAAGTGAAAGTAGTGTTGAAATGTGTCTAATTAAGAAAACAATGACCCTTAAGTAAATCTTACATTTTACCTAGAACACATATAAGTTTATTCACGTGGCTATCGGGCGAGGGGTGTGGGAGGGTCGCAGGGTGTTTTAATTAGTGCGCGGACCGCGGCCGGCTGCAGGCCGTCGATGTTCGAACACCCTGTGCACGGCCCGCAGCCCCTTTGTCTCGCCGCCTTTGTTCCAGCCTTGATAAGCACCGAGTCACTGTAGGATGAACCCGTCTTAACAATACTATAGCCTTTCTAATCGACTCGCGAAGATTGCTTCGATTGTTCGAAGCCGCTTAGCGAGAAAGCCACAACCAATTAATGTTATTTTTAAAAGACTGTAAGCGAATATTAGACTGCTAACGTTGATATAGTAAAATATAAATCTATACTTCAGCCTTAAGTCAGCCATGTTATTGTTCTTAAAATAGAAACCGAACTTAATGAGTAACCAAACATATATTCACCTTGTCTACAAGTTACAGGGGGATGCATGAATCTATACTAATATAATAAAGCGTAAACACACACTACTTCGTGGCGTAGGATGTCAGCAATCACAGTATATTTTTGAATAACTCTTTTTTTAATAAAAAGCCCTACACTTACGACGCGCTTTAGGCTACATATTTTCACGGTATTAAACTTGGGGGTAAATAAATTGTAAAAAACCTTCATGTGGGAAAGGGATCATAAACTTGAAGCTGCCAACATGAAGGAAGCAAAGTTATTAGAGTAACGGAAATTTTGACACTAGCAATTGAGAATTGACAAATGTGCACAATAAAATGTTTTTTTTTTATAATTTTATGCAGATGAAGCCGCACGGGAACAGCAAGTACTAGATAAAAGAACACGTTTTAGAGAGTACCTACTTACAGAAAGGTTAAGTGTTAGTATTATGACCGCCTAAATCGCTTGACTGTTTTTAGTGCGAGGTATATGTTATTATTCATTCCTGACCATCCCCTAAACATCCCTCTCACCTTTGCTAAACAGTTCTAGTAAATAACTAAACAGTTATTGATTCTTTCGTTGTTATATGCTCGAAATTGTCCAGAATACTACGTATCTATACTAATATAATAAAGCGTAAACACACATTACTTCGTGGCGTAGGATGTCAGCAATCACAGTATATTTTTGAATAACTCTTTTTTAGTAAAAAGCCCTACACTTACGACGCGCTTTAGGCTACATATTTTCACGGTATTAAACTTGGGGGTAAATAAATTGTAAAAAACCTTCATGTGGGAAAGGGATCATAAACTTGAAGCTGCCAACATGAAGGAAGCAAAGTTATTAGAGTAACGGTAATTTTGACACTTGCAATTGAGAATTGACAAATGTAAACAATAAAATGTTTTTTTTTTATAATTTTATGCAGATGAAGCCGCACGCGAACAGCTAGTACTAGATAAAAGAACACGTTTTAGAGAGTGCCTACTTACAGAAAGGTTAAATGTTAGTATTATGACCGCCTAAATCGCTTGACTGTTTTTAGTGCGAGGTATATGTTATTATTCATTCCTGACCATCCCCTAAATATCCCTCTCACCTTTGCTAAACAGTTCTAGTAAATAACTAAACAGTTATTGATTCTTTCGTTGTTATATGCTCGAAATTGTCCAGAATACTACGTATCTATACTAATATAATAAAGCGTAAACACACATTTCTTTGTTGCCTAAGATCTCAGCAATTACAGCATATTTTTGAATAATTCTTTTTTTAATAAAAAGCCCTACACTAACGTCACGCTTTAGGCTATATATTTTCACGCCATTAAACTTAGGGGGTTAATATTTTGGATAAAAACCCTAATGGAAAGAGACTATAAGTTGCTGCCAACATCAAGGAAGCAAGATTGCCATAGTAAGGTTATTGGTATTTTGACATTTGCAATTGAGAATTTGACAAATGTAAACAATAATTTTTTTTATAATTTCATGCGGATGAAGCCGCAAGGGAACAGCTAGTATTATATACATGTCAACTATATAACGGACATAACGTCCAGCATCCGACGTCAGCTGTGACCTGCAGCCCCTCCCCTTCCCCCGCAGCCGCCGCCCCCTCTGGGCATGTTCAAAGGAATAGCCGCGGTGAGTTCTCAGAACTTAACTATGGAGCACGTTCGCCTTGACGACTAGATTTTGACCGTGTCTAGAAATCTGACGTGTATTTGATAGCATCCTATTCAATTTATGGAATTAATTAAAATCATACTAATATTATAAAGTTTAGATGGATGTTTGTTAGAGTTTGTAGCCTAAACTGCAAAACGAATTTCAATTAAAATTGGTATAGATGTAGAGCGAAGTCTGGAAGAACACATGGGCTACTTTTGTCTTTCTTAATTCCACGCGGACAATTTCGATAGCGAGTTTTAAATTAAAAACAAAATAATTCAGTTCTCTATGTGTACGAGTACAAACTAGGTTATCCTGGTATGTACACATAGTGAGCATACATACCTATGTATGTACATATCTTACTCCTTACTAATATTATAAATGCAAAAGTTTTGATGGATGGATAAATTATAAATGAGAAAGTTTAGATATATAGATGGATGTTTGTTAGAGTTTGTAGCCTAAACGGCTGAGCGGATAGACTTTGACTTTGACACTTTTGTTTTTTTAATTCCACGCGGACGGAGTCGCGGGCGAAAGTTAGTGTGTATATAAACCTATGTATATACGTATTGTATTAGTACATGTGTAACATCGCTGTAAAAACAAATGTCGGCTGAACGATTAGTTTTTTATTAAATTGGACACGCGAACTCTGCGCTATGTCACGACACGGGACCAAATGTTTTAGTTAAAACATTTTGATCTATCTAACTTATCGAAGCTGATATTTCCTAGAACATAAAGTCAATTATATTAGTTAAAAATATTTCATAATCAATGTTACGAAACTGTGTTAAAGTTTGTTAAAATAAATGTTCACTTAGAGCGCACACCTTTGACTAAACTATCGCATAATTGTTATGCGATTGTCGATTGTTTCGCAGCCAATTCAACTGTTTAGTTGCACAACTAAAAATCGAGTAGTGTATACCTCCATATAAGCTCATAGGAATCATAGAGAGACTAAACAGTTGTGCGATGGCTTTGTTTCAAGTGTCACACGTTCTTAATAAATATATCACATAGTTTAAAAGTAAATCTTTTCCTGTATAGGCAAATCATTCTGCAATTAATTTTGTTTATTAAAGTTGCTACGCCTATAGATAAGTACTAAAATAATTAGTTCGGTGACTAGTTAATGTACAGGAGTGGAGAAGACCTCATGTAATTTTCAACCTTCCCGAGAATAGCGGCCTCTCAATTCCAGTTCACATCGCAAACTGCACAGTTTATAAAAGGCGTCCAGGGATTCCCGCCTTTGAGTGGAAAGCGGGAACCGGGAACGTGACGCCCGCCCTATTGCAGAGTTGCATTCCCGCCTAAATGAACTGTCTTGACAATCGAATTTCCTACCTTACTGCTATCGATATAGGAACAAAAATCGAACGCATAATTACTAGGTCACCACAGATAACTGTTGATAATAGACAGCCATATGCAAATCGTATTAACATTAAGTCTAGAATCAGGAGACTGGATAGAATGTGTTTTACAAAAAAGTTATAGCAACACAAAACATTTTCAATTAAGACCTAAGCCTTTTGTTTGTCAAAATTAAAAAGAAACAACCAATAATAACGTAAGGGAGAGATGTCTGAACCTCTGAACCCTACTAACAAAGCGTACGTCTCAAAGCTTTAAAGATTCAAATGACCGCGAGCGCGCACGGGTTTCCTAACCTTTGTAGATCGTCGTTCATTAATCCGAGTCGCAACTGACCCCGCGGGGCTCCCTTAACTACGTATCTAGAGAGCTTGCAGCGGTGGTCACTGCTTAGAGACCTTAATCCCAATGGATAATGTTTCCTTTGTCAGAGCGAATTATTTAAAACTTCTCAACGTATACTTTGTCAAAGATTGCTAAATTATAGAACAGAAAGATAGAAACAAAACATAGAATAACCAACAAAGATTATCATATCTTACTAATATTATAAATGCGAAAGTTTAGATGGATGGATGGATGTTTGTTAGAGTTTGTAGCTTAAATGGCTGAATGGATCTTGATGAAATTTGGTACAGATGTAGAGAGTGGTCTGGAAGAAAACATAGGCTACTTCCATTTTTTTTTAAAATTCCACGCGGATGAAGTCGCGGGCGAAAGATAGTAGGTAATAAAGGGATACAGCTCGACCCAAATTGATTACACAAAAAGAATCAGTAAATAAAAACTATCAAATATCCACTAAAAAGTCTATTTATTGGTGCTTAATTTTTTGATAATATAATCTTAATGACAGTTTTCAAGTTCAAGTTAAAGACATGACTTAAGGTCTATTTTGCCACAATAAGTTCATTCATCTCTCATCACGTGTACGAACAAGCAAATTCACAAAGGAATTCAACTAAATTGTACACACCATTAAGCGGAAGGCATCGCTATATAAAGCTTAGGGTACCCGCTTGCTTATTTTGCTATCGGTTGGGCCGAGCGCTGCAAATCCCCACATTTGTATCAAGTGGGCAAATAAAGAAGGAAACAAGTTGGATCGAACGGAGCCGGACCGCGTTCGCGACTAATTAACCCTCCCGGTCCTCCCCTAGGGAGGTAGGGGAGGCAGGGTCGGGCTGACCCGGCGTAAAAAATGCGCGCGACTCCCGCGAGACATTCCAACGCTTCAAGTATTCTATGCGCACTGTGCTCTACGCGGTTGTTTTTTTTTATTTTTCTTTTTACTTACATTCTTAATTTAAGTACAGAAAATTATTATGCCTAACAGTGGACTTAAATATGCTTTCATGTTTGATTAGTTCGGCATCAAATGCAGTAAATATAAGTCTAAACATTATTTAATCTGTTACTTGTTGGTTTGTCTGAAACCTATTTAAAGACCTTAGTAAGTCATTTTTTATTCTTTTTCCACTTAGAGGACTTTGCCAGGATACTGAAGTTTCCATTTATTTTATCATTACCTAGTGATTCCTAATGAATCAAATGAAGATATGATATACTAGCTGTTGCTCGGGACTTCGCCCGGGTAAAATTTAAAAAGAATAAAAAATATAGCCTATGTTACTCACAGATAAATCACCTTTCTAATGGTGAAAGAATTTTTAAAATCGGTCCAGTAGTTTTTGAGTTATTTCAATACATACAAAAATACAAATCTTTCCTCTTTATAATATTAGTATAGATAATGAAGAATGTAAGGTTAACCTAAATTTCAAAAGAGTAAAACTCAAGTTACGTTCAAAAACGCATTTCAAGAATTAATCGAACCAAAAAAACTAACGAATGGTTAAACGTATATAGAAAACTGGTCATTAGAAAATGTTTCATTATATAAAACATTCTTTTTTCATTGAAAGAATTTAACAAGTCACTTAGGTCCAAACAGCCTAAATTTAGTGATCACATCCAATATGTGTGAGAGGTATTTTCTCGTAATTTCTAATACGACTAGGTAATCCTAAAAGGTTTGCGCGAGCCCGGCGGCGTGACCCCTTTTAGGTTGGGTCGCGATTTTACGATCTATTTACGACGATGGGAGCCGTTAGCGACTCGCAGGTGCGTCCCCGCTAACAATTACCTTTTTTTTTAATTTCCCCTCGCGTTTCCACACTCCGACAGTATTATTTATTAAGTAAAATTATGAAATTTGAAAGATTCTTAATTGCATATTTCAAAATTACTTTGTGACAATGTACAGATTATTTTGTAAGGGGGAGGAGCTTGTTATAATGTATAAAACATCACTGTATATAAAATGTAAATATATCTATTTTCAATGATCACGGAAGACCAGCACATGTGCTGAGTGGTTTTAAATAAATAAATAAATAAATAAATAAAAATATGTCTTATTTACGAACACATACATATATAGTTAGAAGTTCTTAATACGTCTCTGCAAATAAACGTTTGCTAATTGGCTTACGTTAAAAAACATACGAATTAAGAACCTCCTCCTTTTTGAAGTCGGTTAATGAATAAGCCTGTTAATATAGCGATAATCGCCACTAGTGAGGTCTTACAATTTCTATCGATTCCTTTATACTTTTTGTTATTATTGGTTTACAAACAAGATGCATTAAGCCGAGCAAAGTAATACTTAATCATCGGATACGCGGCAGGAAGCGTGCGTCTGCGCATACCTCGCGCAAGGGACAGGGGACATTGAAGGGGAAGGGGAGGGGACAGCAGGATGCGGTCACGTAGCGCGGGATCGTATCGCGGCCGCCGGGAGCGCGCCCTCACGCGATACCAACGAAATCGCGAAAAGGGATGTGACTACACAATATCGAACTTTTGACCAAATGATATATCGATAGGATTAAATTTGATAACAAACAGGACAACAGTACTTGTAAAGGCTTTGTTCTCAGCTTATTTATAGAATTAAATTCTTAATATAGAAACTGGCGAAGATGCAGACAGACTACCGGACTAATTGTTAACTTGGAGTGTTTTTGTTGTCTTTTCTAGGGACCTAATGCATTAAATACAAAGACAAAACATTTCACGTTTTTAACCGAATTATCAGATACAGCACATTACTATTTCTAAATGAAGGTTATCGCGGCGTGTACCGTCGCGCGCGCAGCTGTGAGGTACGTCCCTCCTCCCACGGGGCCTCACCTAGCACCTGGCGACCCCGCAATCTGTACATTGCAATGAGTATCGACTACCGGTACTATAAACAACCAACATCACAATATTATTTTCAAATCTAATCATGTTTGCACCTGAATCTAAGCACGTTTGCGCTGAGATCTAATCAAGTTTGCGCCTAAAACTAATATGCTTAGAACATTTGTCTTGTAAAACTTTTACACTTCGGTTTCGTTATTTTTTTTTAATATGAATATTGTTATTAACAAATAGCGAAATAATGTTTCGTGTAAAATTAGTAGTAACATCTTGGTTATTAAGTGGACAATTTGTTTTCAATGTCATACAGACATGCAAAGGCGTTGCCAGCCATCAAGGGGGGATAGTAGTATTTTTTTTTAACTCTACAATACTTATCAACAAGTGGTTCAATGTTTTAATGAAAAACTGACGCAATTTAAGGTGCGATAATAGTTGCTCTCGGACAACTTTACCTTGCTTTTTCTAAAATAATCCTTTGGTAATGATCAAGTTAGCTATTTTACCGTAGATTTTAGCCAAATGTTGTTTTGCCAGAAACTATATAATTCGATATGTATCGGAAAGGGTTGGGTCATTAAGAACAACATAACTATTATATTCCTTTTTTTTTTTTTTTTTTTTTTGTCGAAGGGGAATGCGTTACGCATACTCCGCGCCTCGGGTAGGCACGAGAGTTATGTGGGGACTCTCCCCGTAATGGGGGGCATACACCACTAAACCCTCCGTTCCCTCCTGGCCATTATGTGGGGCGCCACGGGATCGCTTTCGCTTGCCACCGCGACGCCCCACTGACCGCCCCGGGAAGGGGCCCTCGATGCGTCCCAACGAGTTGGGACGCTGCGCCCTAAGGCGCCCCTCGGAGACGGCACCGTGCAATGCAGGTTTGGGACCCGCCCTCGCCCGCTGGTGCCGCCGGGGTTATAGAGCCCCCACCTCGTGACCCCAGTCTTGAAAAAGACTAAGGGCCCGCGGTCCCGCGGTGATGAGCCACCGGGAGATACCGAGTGTGGGGAGGCGCAGGATCGCACGCCATCGGCCCATCTCTGCAAGCAGAGTGGTGCCGAGTCGTGCTCCCACGCCCCCCCGACCACGAGGGCTGCGGGAGGACAGGGCTGAACCATATCCATCCCACAGCCCTCGCGGCCCACCTCCTCCGACCACGAGGGCTGTGAGCGGACAGGGCGAACCATATCCATCCCACAGCCCCCGCGGCCCACCTCCTCCGACCACGAGGGCTGCGGGAGGACAGGGCTGAACCATATCCATCCCGCAGCCCCCGCGGCCCCCTCTCGTCGCAATCGCAGGCGGGACTCCGCGGAGTCGCGGAGGACAGGGCGTGTGGCGCACCGAAATACCAGCACGCCTCTTCCTCCGCGACTCACCCTCCCCCAAAACTGCTGGCCGCATGGGCCAGCAGTGCCCAGGAGGCCACCAGAGTCCCCCCTGAAGAACCCTGAGCGGCCCCCCCACTGGACCGGCGTCGCAGGGCAGGCCAGCCGGCCGAGCATCCGGCGTGACCTGCGCCGCTAAGCCGGCCATGGTTCCTCTTGGCTTCACCGTGGCCCGGAGACCCTCGACGGACCACGGGCTACTGAGCCCCACCGCCACGACAAGGCGGGAACCGTCGGCAGGGAACTATTATATACCCTTCCTGAATTACACGTAACCTTGTGTATCACATTAACGTATTTGAATCACGTGGAACGTACAAAATCCCGGCTGAGACTCATCAATAAAGGTCCGTGAGAAATTCCGTCTCGAATATCTTCGGCGGGTCCCCCGTTTGTACGTAAACACGCAAAATCCCTCTAAAGGTACGCCGCGGTCTCGAGACATGTGCGGGACATAAATTTGGCGAGCGTTACGTAGGTTCAGGCCGGCTATATACTCGAGTATATAAGGATAGGGCACCCACACATGGACCGAAGAAACCGGGGACACGTAATGATAAGGATATTGACCATAGTTTGACTACTGATAAAAACATAAGAACACTAAAAGACATACTTTAAGACATTTTGTCAGAGAATAACATATTATTTTGACAAGTTATGATCAATGAAGTTATTATTGCTAATAAGATGTTTGTGAAACTTGTTAGAGATTTTTGAAATAATAACGGTTAATTGATGATGGGACTGATCCATGGAAAGGTTAGAAGTTTGGCAGCCCTCATAAGGAGCTATGTAGCAACGTAGACAGCAACACGGGCGTCACTTATCCGCGCAGAGGATGCGGCGTCCGATCACCCCCTTGCCTCCTACCTAGAAGCCACCCCACGCTCCCGCCCCCGCGATTCATTAAGTCGGGCGCGGCCGGCGCGGCGGACGCGTCGCGGAGTCTCCGTGAATTCAAATTAGAGGCGGCTTGGACGTCGTGTGCTAGGGATGGGACACTATCGACATCTTCAAACTTTAAAAAAATATATATTGTCTATGATGAAAATTATTATTAGTAATACTGGGAGTTTATTACATGTAAACTATACACGATACAATATACTTTATTTTGAAACGGTTTCATTTTATTAAAACAATGTAAATAACATCTTGACAAAATGTCTCTTAGGTGATATAATTAAGAAGATATTGTTATGCCAAAAATACGATTTATAAAAGACAAGTTACACAATTGCTTTTTCATCTAAGTAGGTACCTACTTATATTTCAGATTCATGGAACGAGTTAATATAACTATGTTAGTAAGACCTGTGTGCGTATGAGCACTTGGTAATTAGGTGTTTAATTTATACTTAAACACAAATTAATTCAATGAAAATATTATACGAAAGAAAAAACATCGATATTATTTTCGATAAGATATTCAGACATGCCTACAGCCCCTTTGTCTCGGCAAGACAGACGCGCTCGTGGCGCGGCCGCGGGTGGCGCGGCGAGGGTCGGACAGCGGGAGGCGAAGCTGAGGGGGCAAAGCGACGGGGGCGAAGCACGTGCCGGACGGAAGTCGCGCGGGGCGCCGAGCCGCACCGCGCTAAATGATTCAAAACTCGCCCGGACCTGCAAGATTTATGCCCCTGCCCGATCCCGCCTAGATTAAAGATGTCGCGCCTTTATTGAAAAATAAACTCGCAAGTCTTCTATCCCCAGTGCAGTAGGCAGGGAGAGCGATGATCGCTTTTCAACCAACTTATTAAATTCCAAACTTTAATTCGTGATACATCCATAAGTGATAAGCAAAACTAACAATTTTGATTGAAAAAACATGACACGACTGTGAATCAAACCCGTCGCATTTTATAAAAGCCTTAGTCTATTCATAAAGTTAAGCTATAATAATCTTTATTGTATAGCGATAAAATATTTCCGAGTGCTTCGGCCGTTTCCGTGCGATTCATTCACATTTACCACCCTTCACTACTAGTCCCATTCATTTCTCCGTTGTTTGTTTTTCTGTTTACTGCAGTGCGATACTTAGAGTTCAAATTTGTCTTTAACCCGACGTTGTGTTAATGTTAATCTGTATGCACTAACCCTGGATACCTTCTACGTTGACTTTAAAAAAAACTTTTTCATCCAATATAATCCAATTCATTTTTAGAGCTTTTTGAACTGAATAAGCAATTGTAATAACAACCTCGGAAGATTCAATATATGCAACAATAAAACCTATAAAGATTTAATTGATGACAGCATCATATATTTTATTTAATTTCTAAGTAATATTTAGTTTTATTCAATCCTCATTTAAACATTAAAACTACTCCAGTTGCGTCAGTGAAGCTGAGTTAGTTTGAGTTGAAGTAAGCGTCAGAGGCCAATATGCAAATGTGAACTTTCTCTGTTGAGCATTGCATCGGCAGTGGCCGCGAGAGGGGGGCTGCCTCGGGTGGCGGGCGCTGCACTTGGCCGATTTATGGCCCACCCGAGTTTGCAATTGAAATTCACGAACTTTCACAGAACACGCACTGCGTTCAATTTTTACATATTTCTTCTCCAATTTCTTTCTTTTGTGTACTTTTGTTTCATATGAATATTTTCTTTGCTGTTCATTTAGTTTGGAACTAACTTGTGTCCGTTTTAAAATAGGTGAATTTTGTAAATCGAGAACGTTAGCCACTTCATGATTTTATCGAATGTTTAGTGCATCGATGTTAATTCGAGTGTTTTTTTGTTCCAATTTTTCAAATTGTTTACTTTATTTTAGGTAGAAACCTTTGCCATGGCTCGTCCGAAACTCCATGATTGATTTAAATGGAGATTCAACTACGAGGGCAATTTGCAATGTGAATAAGTTTTTAGTTGTCCGAAGCGAAGTAAGTTTTATAGTATTGGTAATTTTGATTGGTAAGATTATTGATGAGATTTCGTGTTTATTATATAGTTGCTAAGGAGATTTGTTGCTAGCGAACATAGTGTAGATATATGAGCCTCTAGGTTGTGTTTGTCGGCCGCCAAGATAGGAAAGCAATGACTTGTGGGAGCCGGGTCAGATATCAACGCGATTGGGTCGGTAGGCGCAATTCGGGGCGCTCCTTGCGCATATTGCATGCACGTACCGATGAAGTTTGCTTTGTAGGCGGTAATCTGCGGGGGTGGCTGTATCGGGGGCCGGTGGGCGGCGGGCTATGTACACACGAGCCGAGCCCGAGGCGTCGAGGTAGGCAAATGGCCGGCGCGGCGTAGGCCGGCATCTCGAGATATCGATCCGCGGCCGGCCGACGCCACGGACACGTCGCGGGAGGGTGGCGCCGTCACAAAAACACTCCTTTGTTCGTCGACGTGACACGAAACCCCGCCGTGAAAGGGCTCAACGTCTGAGCGAACCCGAGCGTAGCAAACATTTTATAGAAACTACAATTCTAATTACGTACTCAGTTCAATTTCTATTACACTCCAAGTTATACAACATAACCCGATATTAACACTACTAAATTACATAAGTCATTCATATTATCGATGCAATAATTAAATTAAATATCGATAATGAGTAAAAATGTAAATTTAAAAGTACATCACTAATCCGCGAGCGCGGCGGGCGGTGCAGTCAGTCGCGCGGACTGCCGCCGGTCTTGGCGCGCCCGCCGCCCGCCGCCCCCCGCGCGTTGAGACCGCTCGCGAACGCGTTTTTATTTCTATCCATCGACAAAAACGTCATGCACGAGCTACGAGGAGGTTGGACGGTGACGTGATTTATCGAAATCGATTTGTAGTTATACAGCATTTATGATTTCATCGTAATTAAACCGTGTAAATGAGGCACAATTTTTCAACGACCTTTTAAGCTTTTACCGGATTAATAGTTTTATGATTAGTATCTACTATACAAATTGATAGATATTTAAGTATATGAGAATTTATATTAGACACATTGCTTGCAGAAAACATGAGTAATAGTGTCAGAATAATCTAGGCGCAGCCATGTTGACGTAGTATGTGTTTGCGCCATAGCTACCATTTGCTCGACCACAAGAGACATATGGATCTAATGTTACAGTGATCCAAAATTAGTATATGGACATCTTTTAATTGCTAACTTCAATTACTTGACTATTTACCACTTATAAATGAGACATATTCAAAAAGTATAACGACTTATGTAAGTAAAAATTGCCTAAACGTTAAGTTAAGCAGGCAAGTTGCGTCAATTCTTTACTATAGAAGAATAAAATAATTTTTACTAAAAAATTATTGATAGACTTTTCCGTATTATAAAGCTATTTTTACAAAACAAAAAAATAAATTGATAAAACAAAAATAAATTTAAAAAAAATATCGATAGTCGATATCAAGAAAGTCCCAGCGCGTTCAATTAGAGGCGCAGCACGGTCCCGCATGAGTGGCATCTGTGCGCGTCGCCGGCGGCGGCGTTGTTCGCGCTAAAGCCCCCCCTCGCCCCTTGCCAACGGCCCCTTGCCCTCACTCACCTCCCCCACTAACCCCCCATGCCTTACTGGACCCTTGGAGAATCGATACTTACGATAACTCGAGAATTTGATGGTTTGCTCAGCTGACAACAGAACCCTATACCTAAGATAAAGGTCGTTAGTTCAAAACCCTTCGAGCATTACATTTACATGCGACCGCTACGATCAACAGGTGCGGACTTAATAATAATAATAAGCCTATCGATACTGATTATTAGGTAACTATAGAAGAAAATAGTCTGCTTGGAATCTCCAAAGTGGTTTTTGACTTCGTACGAATACGGATACAAAAAATTGCTAACAAAGGAAAATAATATTAGGTTGTAGTGGGTGGGTAGGAGAGTAGAAATTGCATAAATTGCTTCATTCATTTTCACGCTAGTATTTAAAGAGGAAGTAGCACTTTCCATTAAGTGAGCTATTTCTTGGATTTATTAAGTTATGCACACTCTCTAATTCTGTAAAATAATACAATAGTTAACTCCTAACTGGGGCTTCTAAATAATTGTGTATTGACTCCATCGTTTTCTTTCACTACATTTTGGTTATTCCTAATGTTTTTCTAAACTGCGCTCTGATCATACAAATATCTAACTGATACTAATTTAAATGAAATACAAAATATTTATATCATGTTTCACTCGTATTCACATCACTAAACCGGTTAGCTTAACTAGGTCAGACGAACATACCTAGCTGCAATACTCGCGTATCGATATATACGGGCTTGGCACACGCACATCACTAGTGCACCGGCGGCAGCGGGCGTCTTGCTCGAAATTCGAATAACGCTTGGTCAAGCGCGTCTCAAAGCGGGAGCGAGGCTCGCTCTAATTTGCGCGCTCTGCGGTACCCGTGTGCTCTGCGCTAGGTACTCAGTGCACATACCCTGCCTGCATTCATTATGTACCCATATACTCGTACTATGTACTAGATACGGCAAGCTCTAATTTTGGACGACGTTTTGTGCATGTCTTAAGAGCTTCAACTGTATACATTGAATGCGGGCCCATTTTGAAATTGGTATCTCATCTTGTTTAATCGATACTAGCTTACTAAAACTCAAATGCAAAAGACCTAACAATATATATTGGCACAACTAAAAGTAACTCAAATATAAAATCAAATACCACTTACTATTTCACAATTTATTGAGAACTCGAATTTTAACTCGAAAAATATCCTTTAGTTTTTAGATAGAATTATAAAAACAAATACAGCACATTATTTATTAAATCATTTGAAATTCGCTAGAAGTGTCGCATACTTCTACTTTAATATGTAGACAAAAATATATAACTATCTATTTAACACTATGGTAATCTATCTTTCCGTAAAGTAACGAGGGCACGTCCAATTTGCGCGGGCTTTGGCGCGCTGTACTCACGGAAATTGTACCTATGGCTATAAAATCCAGTCAGCTACGTGATGGTGCCTACCTCCTTTGTGCTTTTAAAACGATTTTCTTCAACGACTTCTACTTAAAATGCTTTTTTCTTGTACCGTAGGTAATATGTACTTTTTAATCTGTCCATATTGATCTTTGATGTTGTCATTTTTAGGCGGGAAAATTAGGTTATGGTAGGTTATGTCTGTTTATATAAACTTGGAGAAAAACTGTTTTTATAAACAGAAAATTATATGATTATCTAATGTTTTTCGTAACGATTTTTCTTTTTATTAATTTATCCGAACTTAGCGATTTTAGCTTAATATTTCTTTACAGTTATAATTTGTTACAAATTCAATCAAAGACGTCAATTGATTCTCCGTAAAACTACTTTAAGAAGTGAGGCCATACAACTGAGTTACATAAAAATTTACGATTTACGCATTTACGCAACGCAACACAACAAAACTAAACAACTCGCAAGACTTAAAACTTAGTTCGATTAAATTTTATACTTAAGTTAGTAACTGAGAGTTCTGAATGGATGCCGTAGTAAGAAAACTACGACTGGAGAAAAGAAAGCTCTCCCCGTTACCTTCCCCCCCTCGTAGCGTTGGTAGCGAGAGTGATCAAAAGTTTTGCGAACTAAAAGCGAAAGTAGCTTGTCGCAAAAGTTCTGCTGCCGACGACTTTGTTTTCACTCAACTTTAGATTCAATTTACCGGGTCTCCCCCACTTCTACCTTTCCCCCCCTCCTACGACCGTAGTATTCGCACAACAATGAACTGTTTATGATTTTATTGTGATGCTGCCATTTGTTGATCTTTTATTATGGTTAAGACAGTAGTCACTTTGTACGCTACATATTTACATTTATATGTTTTAACTGGTTTTATTGTTCGATATGTATTGAAGTTAGAACTCTAGTTAAAATAGACAAAAGCATTTCACCAAAAATTTTATACTTTTTTTTGTTGGAATTGCAAAAATCTTACAAGGTGCGCCATCTGGTAAATGGCTGACGAAATTTATTACCACGCTTTTTAATACTTTTTTTTTTTTTTTTTTTTTTTTGTTGGAATTACAAAAATCTTACAAGGTGCGCCATCTGGTAAATGGCTGACGACTTTGTTTTCACTCAACTTTAGATTCAATTTACCGGGTCTCCCCCACTTCTACCTTTTCCCCCCTCCTACGACCGTAGTATTCGCACAACAATGAACTGTTTATGATTTTATTGTGATGCTGCCATTTGTTGATCTTTTATTATGGTTAAGACAGTAGTCACTTTGTACGCTACATATTTAAATATATATGTTTTAACTGGTTTTATTGTTCGATATGTATTGAAGTTAGAACTCTAGTTAAAATAGACAAAAGCATTTCACCAAAAATTTTATACTTAAGTTAGTAACTGAGAGTTCTGAATGGATGCCGTAGTAAGAAAACTACGACTGGGAAAAGAAAGCTCTCCCCGTTACCTTCCCCCCCTCGTAGCGTTGGTAGCGAGAGTGATCAAAAGTTTTGCGAACTAAAAGCGAAAGTAGCTTGTCGCAAAAGTTGTGGGGCCGACGACTTTGTTTTCACTCAACTTTAGATTCAATTTACCGGGTCTCCCCCACTACTACCTTTTCCCCCCTCCTACGACCGTAGTATTCGCACAACAATGAACTGTTTATGATTTTATTGTGATGCTGCCATTTGTTGATCTTTTATTATGGTTAAGACAGTAGTCACTTTGTACGCTACATATTTACATTTATATGTTTTAACTGGTTTTATTGTTCGATATGTATTGAAGTTAGAACTCTAGTTAAAATAGACAAAAGCATTTCACCAAAAATTTTATACTTTTTTTTTTTTTTTTTTTTTTTTTTTTTTTTTTTTTTTTTTTTTTTTTTTTTTTTTTTTTTTTTTTTTTTTTTTTTTTTTTTTTTTTTTTTTTTTTTTTTTTTTTTTTTTTTTTTTTTTTTTTTTTTTTTTTTTTTTTTTTTTTTTTTTTTTTTTTTTTTTTTTTTTTTTTTTTTTTTTTTTTTTTGTTGGAATTACAAAAATCTTACAAGGTGCGCCATCTGGTAAATGGCTGACGAAATTTATTACCACGCTTTTTATTACTTTCTTATTCTTGTGATAGATGGCGTTTTAGCTAAATTTTATAGTAAACACATCACTCGCATAGACTTGCTCAATAAATCCAAAAAATTGTAAGATTACTAGCTTTCGGCCGCGACTCCGTTCGCGTGGAATTAAAAAAAAACGAAGTAGCCTTTGTGTTCTTCCAGACTATCCTCTCTATCTATGACGTTCATCTCTATATACGATCTTTATCGAGATCCGCTCAGCAGTTGAGGCTACAAACTCTTACAAACATCCATCCATCTAAACTTTCGCATTTATAATATTAGTAATTTTTTTAGACAATACTTCTATTAGGAATTAGAAAAGCCTCCACCGGATAAGATAGACGGATGGCGTACCCACGCATGGGTGCTGGTGCTGCCGGGCTTCATGGGCATCGAGGAGCCATTCTTCATCGAACCCAGTGACGGGAATCGTTATCCATTGGACTCTAAGCAGTACCAGCAGCTGGACTCTATTTATAATCATGAAAATTATTATGTTAGTTGGTAGATATAAATACTTTCCCATCTTATTTGTTGAACAAAGACATTCTAATTTTGGTTTGATTATCTCAATGAAATGAACTGTTTATATTTCATATCTTCTTTACGAAAGGTCTAATGGTATCTGACTTTGTAATAATGCAACAACTAAAACTTTAACATGAACTTTTCTAAAGCTACTTGCAGCATGTTTGTATGGTATAGGTGAATATCCAGTCGTGTGTCGACGGTCTAGGCAACCTGAGTTACGACCTGGGTGACCTGCAGTGCTGGGAGCACTTGCTGGCTGGAGAGCCTCACCATCGCCGGCAGCTGGTCGGCATTGACACCGCCGATAAGTCCTCAGCCATATTTACAGAGAAACATCTAGACGCGCCCACCAGTTGGGTGGAGAAGTTGGATATTAGCGCTGACGGTAGAATATGGCAACTATTCATCTTTGACTAGCTGTTGCACCAGACTTCGTCCACGTGAAATTTATAAAATATAGCCTATATTACTCAGCTATTCTCAGCTTTCTAATGGTGAAAGAATTTTTGAAATCGGCTCAGTAGTTTTTGAGTTATTTCAATACATACAAAAATACAAATCTTTCCTCTTTATAATATTAATATAGATGACAAAGATTAAGGTGACTTGTTCTTCGCTGAATACGCATTAAATCATGCGCAGGGTTTTGTCCCGTCCTGTCGACAACTTTTAACACTATATTGGTTAAAGCACTTGTGACCTTTTGCAAATATAAATGATTTCTACAATCTATACTTATATTACAAAGAGGAAAGATTCGTATTTTTGGATATTTTATATATCAAAATAACTCAAAAACTAATGGGCCGATTTAAAAATTCTTTCACCATTAAAAAGCTATCTTTTCAGTGACTGACATAGGATATATTTTGTATTATTATTTAAGTTCGCGCGGACGAAGTCGCGAGCAACAGCTAGTAGTTAATGCAATAAATGTTTACTTCTTTCTGCTGATAGAATATGAGCAACGCTATCCTGGAAGTCACAAAGTGATTCATTATAAGAAAGTGTTAATGGAACTGTTCTCTCCGTACTCGAAGACAGACGGCATCGTCAAGAGAATCAAGATATTTGAGGACTACGCACTTAGCGTGCCATTGCTTACGTAAGTTGCATTCTAAAGCATTTTTCTAGTAGGCCTTTCAAAATATAAATGATGTCTGTGAACATTCTGGAACAAATTTCTTCTTCTACTTCCAATCAATCCGAATCTTCTGACACTACGGGGTCTATAATCTATATAGAACTTTGCAGACCACTGATCTATATTTAGGTTAACCAAGATTACTTACCCAAAATACTTTATTAATTACAGATACGAATGGTACCAGAATAGAGTAGACAAGATGGAATGCTCGCGACTGGATCACAAGAACAAAGAGATGCGTGAAACTTTCGGGATCGGCAGGAAAGATCATTTGTTGAGTTAGTATTAAGCAAATTAGTACAGCGCTGGAGGATTGGCGCAACACTAGATTATCGGCGTAGACGTCCCGTCTCTATCTGACAGCTGTCAATGTCATTCAGACGTATTGGAATAGGGCTCCTTTCTAGTTGTGGTAGTTACGCTAGTTACAATTATTTTATTTGTGTAAAAGTATTGACCGGTTTCTTTGTATGAGCCTCACCTGAAGGAGGGTTGATATATAGTTAATACAAGCAAGTCTTAGACTATTCAATTGGCAAAGTCATCTTTGACGTACTATGACTATTTAACAGTGGTAGAGCCCGCTTTAACATCTTCGCACGAATGGGTCGGCTCGCCCGGTGTAATACCACGACCACACAGACAGGCGTGAAGTGGGAGCAATTCCGCGTACAGTCTGATAAGTGTGGTGCTCGTGACCCAACTTTAGTATCTTTTCCTTCCCACCCTTTTTCTTAAAAGAAAAGGATGGGAAGGGAACGTGGATTTGACGGTGGAGGAGTCGCTTAGGAAGGGGAAATATCATGTTTTTGTGCGTCTCCTTCGTCGATTAGGGGTAGTCAACGCTTCTGGTATTGCGAATGTCTATAGGCAGCGGTCGCTTCGTCATTTGGGCGGCTTCAGGTGGCCGCTTGCTCGTTTGCCACCTTATGATATAATAAAACTACTATGACGTAAGGAATGTTCTAGAACACGAATACGCGGTGGAAGCGCCGGTGACGTCAGTGGAAGCGCACCGCACTCTGCACTTTAACTACTACCCGCGTCTCGACCACCTCGACAGGATTCAGTGCACGCCGCTCACATTCGACGAGTACTATATTGACAGGAGCGATAGGTAAAACATCTGTTAGACCATGTTTCCACTAAATAGACTTGCGACACTGGCTCCAAGCGACTGCTATTGGTATAGCTAGGCTCAGAGAAAAAGTTAGTTTTATCGATCTCTATTCATCCTTTCTGACCATAGTTTGGATAAGAACAATGCTGCGTAAAACGAAAGAATTAGTTATTAGTATTGATCTTTCTATTTATAGGTTAGAATCCAGATTGATTTCGTACACCGAAGGCACTAAGGCAGAACCAAAACGCAGTCTAAAAGACGTAATAGAGACGTACAGTAGGAATCCAGATATTCCTGCAAAAGACGACGTGTGGAAAAGAA
The DNA here is from genome assembly GCA_029286645.1 of Papilio protenor. NCBI lineage: Eukaryota > Metazoa > Arthropoda > Insecta > Lepidoptera > Papilionidae > Papilio > Papilio protenor. Next base: position 726,295 of record JAGSMZ010000031.1, on the reverse strand, counting down.
TCTTTCATATACAGGTATTATTATAATAAAATATAACTATAGCTTTCTGTTTCTAAGAGTCATCTCATTTGATTTTTTTTATATTTCCAGGAAAATGCAATAGAACTTCTCTACCATTACGATTACAATTTCGTAACAAACGATACACGGAGCTTCATAAAGCCTAATTTAGCGGAGACTGGGGGCAAAATATTGTTCTACCCTGATAAGACTGCAGGTTATGTGGTAAGTTATTACTAACTTCTTTAAAAGGATTCACTCAGATAGACAAGGATATTTACAATGTTGATCTTACATTTGAAATCCTGAACTCAAACTCTGATTCTATCTGGTTTTCAATATTTAACACTCTTCTCTAACGAATGTAAAGCTATCATGCAATTTAACTTGTTAATAGATGGTTGACGCTATTAAAAATTTGGTTCTTTATTTTACCTTCTCCATAACCTATATAAAAAGTGTGATGGGTCGGAGTATTAAGGACAAATATCACCGTCTCCTTGTCCAGGCCAATCCTATCGCAAAGCAGCCGCGTCCACTAAACGTGTACTACGCGTTATGCGACAACATGGCGTGGGAGCAACGCAGCAACATGCACGTGCGCCACCGCGAGGCTGACGTCATCGACTACCTCGCGCACCGACACTGCGAGCTCACGGAACCGCATCTGTATGTCGCGCTGTTTGACACCGAAAGGAACGAGGAAGCCAAACGCGGCTGGAAGGAACAGGTATGACTAGTCGCTAACTAAACAATTAAATGGGTTCACAAACTTTTGTTACCCTTCCATGATTGGCTGTCAATTAGTTCTTGTTTATTGATAATAGATGGCGCTAGCAACGAATTAGATCACGATATCATTTTGCTTGCAAGAGTAAATCTTGTTGTTCGGTTGTTTACAAAATGATTTATCGTTTCAGTCGTGAAATCCTACAAAACATAGTTTGAAACAGTTTAATGGTCCCTTAAACGGTATCTTTATCCACATATCTAAGTATTCTGCACTAAGTAAGGATTCCCCTTAGTGATGTTATGTCGAGACGGCTTCTTAAATTATCAGTATTTTATCAGGAGACACAAAAAGCGGAAGTGACGGAGCGCGAGAAGGAGGCTGAGATCGACCCCTTAGCGCCGTACTTAGCGCGCATGTTCGGCAGCGGGCACGGCGCGGGCGCGGGCACCGCACTCACCTACCAGCAGGCGGCGCTGCTGCGCGAGCAGTGCGTCACTGACTTCAAAGCCAAGCAACTAGAGAGACAGAACCTTATACAGGCTAGATATGATAAGGTTAGTTTGATAAAACTTCATATAGTTGTTGACTGTCTTCGGAATGGGTTGGTTTTAATTAGTCTATGACCACATGCTAACAATGTAACTCCTACAAAGTTGCTGCAATCAGTTAGTAATTGCGTGATTGTTTTAAAGAGTTATTGTTTATAGGAGTTAATTCTATTTGATTTTTTATTCGCAGCTCAACGGTGAATACAAGGCCAAGCGTCTATGGTATCTCGCCAATCAGTTTATCTTAACACCGGAGAAAGAATCTGCATATTTTGCTACAAGGTAAAACTAAATTTTATTCCCATATCACTAACATAGTTAGCTATTGCAAAATCAGACCTGTTGTGCAGATTTAACTAACTCGATTTATAAATAACTAATTAGGGTTTAAACAGACTGTAAATGTAGACCTCTGCTTTACATTAATGTGCTTTCTTAGTGATTATTACAATCTGTGGTTGTTACTCTACGTTAATTTGATGTCAGCGCGGAGCTGGCCTTCCGCGTGCACTCCTTGGAGGTGCGCCTGACACGGCACCGCGACCTCTCCGGCCCAAGGTTCCGCGCGCTACAAGACTACCTCGACAAACATCCCCTACTCAAAGATTATAACAGGACGAGGAAACTCAAAGCATAGTAGGACAACTGAATTAGTCTATGACGTTTGTCTGTAGTCTATGGTTGACTGACGTTTATCTGTATCGATATGTCAAATTGACAGATAACCATAAATACGGAGCATGAAGTCACTTGTTATTGTTGATTAACCGTGGTTTTCACTGCATCATTTTTTGTAGTTTTAGTGAATCTAAGATTTTGAGAATCTATGAATTTAAAAATGAATATGTATAGCTATAAAATATTTGTAAAATCGTTTATAGTTGATTTATGTGGTATTTAATAATTATTGTTGTTGATTTTTGTTTTGTTATGAATGTTTTATATAATAAATTGATTAAACGGTTGATTGAAAGGTTAATTTTATTTAAATATTCATATTTATAATACCATACATTTTTAATACACAAGTAATAAATTTATTAACTTTCAAAAAAACATAATACATTGATCTTAATATTTACTTACGTCCTGGATAAAAAGTTTTTTTTTAATATCGTGACGTTATAAAACGAAAAACGTATCGAATTCGTTAACAGGCGTTAAGTATTTAATCTATGGGTTATTTTTTTTTATAACAATAGAACGAGTCATAAAAAGCCACTAAGAGCTACATAGCCACAAAATCATTAAAATTCTTTGTGATCAAAGAAAACATATCACTTTAGTATGAAATTAAAAAAGTCAATTAAAAAAATTGTATCGAGGTCAAAGATTGAGTATTTTGGCCATAAGAAAAGTGAACTAGTGTTTGGGCAGTATCCAAGAGGGCTGCGTGCGGTCGAGGTCATTCCAGTCGCCGGCGCCGCCCAGCAGGTGGCCGCGGTCGTCGTGCGTGGCCAGCGACAGTCGCGACAGCTTGTTGGCCAGTCGCCGCTGCGGCGAGTCCGGCCGCGACAGTGGCGGCAGCGAGATACTGCCCGACTCTACCAGATTGTATATCTCATATCAGCTAAAGATACTGGACTGAACGCGATTTAAAAAAAACTTTCTATAGACAAATTCAATGGAAATAAGAAATTCTAACAAACAAGCTTTCGCCCGCGACTCCGTCCGAGTGGAATTAAAAAAAACTAAAGTGGGTAGCCTTGTGTTCTTCCATACTATCTTCTACATCTATGCCAAATTTCATCGAAATCGGTTCAGCCGTTTAGGCTACAAACTATTAACAAACATCCATCCATCTAAACTTTCACATTTATGATATTAGTATGATCTATCTAAATGTTTTTAACTTCATAAAGCTGTAATCACAAACTTATTTAGGTAGTATAGAATTGCGTTGTCTATGGTAGTATAGACCTACAAGGATCTTATGGCAGTTTTTTGACATCAACAGAGTGATTTTTAGAGTTACCAGATGTCAAAAATTCCCAATATCTTTCGAAATTGTGCCATGATGAAAACCAAAAAAATTATATGCAATTTTTTTTTCGAAATTAGCAAAATGGCGACTTACACCAGCGTAGTTTCCTCTCCCTCATTGGTCAAAACGTTTTCAAGATGACGTTGATAGTTCACAAAATTGGGACCTGCCGTGTGATCCTTGTAGTTCTGTACTTATAAATCGGAACGAATCAAAAGCTCTCAATTCCGAACAATTTTACTGTGTTTACCTGCTGTTGTATGATAGTCGTAGTTGGCGTGGTCGCGGTCGGCGGGAATCTCGAAACAGAGGCGCTTGCGGTACTCACTCGCGAAGTACTCTATCAGCGTGTCCATCAACAACGTTTGTCTGGAGAATACCTGCTGTCGAGATCTACTGTGAACACTCTCACCACGAATGAATGATTAGAAATCAATGACCACAGAGTTCCAGACAAGCAAACCAACCAATTTTGAGGATGAATGATCAATGACCACAGAGCTCCAGAGAATTAAACCAATTTTGACGATAATTGAATAATGAATGACAGATCGATTAATGACCACAGAGCTACAAAGTAGCAAACGAATTTTCATGAATGAATTTCAACGTTTGACGATATGATAAATTAATTTTAATATGCAACCTGTAGTATTTTGGAGACCCGCAGTCCGTTCTCTACGACCATGAACTGCAGGAAGAGGCAGGGCAGGCAATCGTCGCTCTCCTCCGACGGCAGCCCGATGTCCCAGTACAACTCCTCGTACGTGAGACCGAGGAGAAGCGTCTGTAATTCACAGAGAAGACAGACGTGAAGTAGAAGTATTCCGCGTTTCTGATAAGTGTGTCGGAGGCCCAACTTTAATCCTTTTTCCATTTCCACACTTTTCCTACAAGGAAAGTTTAATAAAGATCACTGAATTTCTGTAAATCCACCTACCTCTAACGTCAGTCATTTCGCTGTTTTTAGCGAATTCCCTTGCTCCCTAGCTCGTTTGCTACCTTATGATATCTTCATCTTCCTTTTTACGTCCAACACCATTGTCATTACGAGTTGTGTAGAACACAGAATATGGCTACCAACCTTGCGTCATTTAGAAAAAAAAACTAAAAGCCTGGCTTATCCAGAAAGTCCTTTATAGTTTTGAGGATTTTTTTGGATTAAACTATTTTCAATGTACGGATATAACTTATCTGACTTGTAACTTGACTGTTATCGATAAAATTGTATTTGTATATGACACAGTGTACAGACACTCTCGGTGTCTTCAATGACGTAGACGCCTGTGGAGTTGATGGCGACGAGCACGGGCACGTCCTCGTACGTCAGCAGGCTGGTCAGGCTGCGCACCGGCATCTCCACCTGGCCTTGGAAGAACGCCGCGCTGAACATAAAAAAGTATTAAATTGTACCACTTCTTGGAAACACTAGCCTTGTCCTCTTCTAATGCCCTGAAGAAGTACATCTTTTTTCCACAAAAGCAGCTAACGTATTTGTAACTATTTTAAATCTAAGAATAGTACTGTTGATCATAAAGAGCTTAGGCGTCATCAGGTGGTTTAGGAGGAACAGTTGCCTCCCCTATGAGACTTCAGAAATATAAAATAGAAACTACTCTAAAATACTCGATACAACCCTTTGCGACCCCTGAAACTGGTAGTTGAATCGACAAAATGTGTCAAAACGCACAAGAATAAATAAGATTCAAGCAACGTGGCATATCTAATTGTCACTTCTATACATTTTTGACTTTGTTCAGGGGTGCAACATGATTGAGCTTAGCTAGGTGATATTTTTGATTTAAGGGGGCGAAGGTACTTGTGTACCGACCCGTATGTGGGCAGCATGCGCACGTGCGCCAGGTACTTGTGGCGCAGCTTGCGCGGCGGCGAGGCGGCGGGGCGCTGCGCCTGCTCCAGCAACTTGGCCTCGGGGCTGCCCTTGCGGCCCGCCGGCAGCAGCGCCGCCCAGCGCCCCGACCGCGCGTGACGCGGCAGGAACTTCTCCAGGTTCTCTCTGAACACCAAACATCGTTCTAGAAACATCACTATGAATTTATATTCATAGTGTTATCAGTGAAGTAACACCACCTAAAGAACTTAGCGGTGTGAGTGTGAGGGTCGTAGGGTCCGAGCTGGACCCTAGCCTGGATGCCGCCCAGCATCACGGCCTGCGCACTCTCCAGCGGGTAGCGCCCGTTCACCACGTTGTAGCGCGCCTCCTCATAGAGCAATTCCTGGATCTTGGAGTCCCTAGTAAATTAATATTTAGTTATATTTTTGCTAGTATGGATGAAATCTTAAGTGGACGTGTAATTAAAACCCTTTTAGGTTTCAGTAGTCTAAAATGGTCATATCCTACCTTCGCTGCGTCGATTTGTACATTGTCATCAATCCAGGACATTAACTATCTTGTTAACATACTTGATGCCTTCCTCCAAGTGCTTAGGGAAGAAGACGTTCCTCTGCATGCGCAGGATGGGAACGTCACGTGAACGTTTCGAGCGCGGGCCCTGCCCGTAGCGCCGCAGCAGCATCTGCCAGCTCGCCCACACGCGCCACGGACAGTGGTGCGGCTTCAACTGGATCTCTAGAGAAAGACATCAATACATACAATGCCACAGGATGAAATGCGACGCAAGAGAACACAACTCCGTCCTTTATCCTATCCTTCTTATTACTTTTGCAACCTGTGAAGTGAACTCACCCAGCATTGGGCTACACATCCATAGCGCGAACACGTTGGCAGCCAGGCTCCTGGTGCTGGGCTGCACGATGCCCATTTCATCAGCGGCCAGCACCGCGTTCAGGAACCGCGAGGCGGTTACGTTGGTCACCACTTCGTCCGCACTCATCTCCACCATTATAGCTGTGCGAGACATCAAGTAGATGCAGGTCGACTGGCTTGATGAAACCGATGACGATGATGATGACGACCCTGAATGTAGAGTTGCAGTATATATTGTTACGAGCGTGAGGGATAGAGTTAAAATGCCTTGAAAATTTTTGCGCTTATTTATTCGCGACTCACAGAGACAGCGTTTCACAACACTCACACAGCTGTTTCTTAACACTTCACGACACACAAAATACAGGATCACTAACACAGAGCACTTTACAGAACACCACTGTAACTATAACGCATGCACTTTCACTCCGCGGTCACTTAATCTTCTTCGTAATTCGCTCAGGACTTCTTCTTCACAGTTCACTCTCCACCGTATCACTCCCCTTATATACCCCGAATTTCGATCTTCTTTTCGTTATTCATTCGTCATTTTATTCCAGAACTTTCTCGATAGTCCGAATTACATAAATTTCATAATGGAACATTCTCGAAGCCGTATCGAATATTCGGGACATCTTTTCGCGAACGTCATTTTCGCTACTCGCGGCGATCGAACATTCTGGAAACAGCTCGATTATTCTTCGAATATGTTATTTCGCTACTCATCGATAGATGACGTCGCGACATTGCCCTCCGCTAAGTCATGCTCGTCCCGAGCATCATTAGACCCGTAGTATCGTGCTAGCCGGTCCACATGAACGATCTTAGCCGGGCTCCGAGCGGATCGACGAATTCTGTAGGTGACATCATTCAATTTTGTAACCACCTTGTACGGGCCTTCCCAACTAGGCTGCAGCTTAGGTGACTTTCCTTTTCGCCGTATTGGATTATGGAGCCAGACCAACATTCCTTCTTCTAACTCACATCTATTAGCATTGCGGTCATATCTCGTCTTCATGCGGTCACTTGCCTTAAGACTAGCTTCTCTCACATGATCATAGACATCCAGCATCCTTTTTCTTAGGTCATGTACATAATCAGTAACCTCTGCCGGAGTATCTGGTGGGCAACCAGAAAGCAGGTCTGCTGGCAACCTCAACTCCCTTCCAAAGTTTACTCGTGCTGGAGTAGCTCCCGTACTCTCATGGACCGCTGTTCTATACGCTAACAGAAAAAGTGGTATATAATCGTCCCAATCCTTCTGATGGCTGTCAACCAACTTCGCCAAATGACGCTCCAAAGTTTGGTTGAATCGTTCCACCATCCCATCAGATTGAGGATGGTACGAAGTGGTGCGTGTTTTATGTATCCGCATTATCTTGCAAACTTCTTGAAAAACCAAAGACTCAAAATTCCTGCCTTGGTCGCTATGTAGTCTGTGGCAAGCCGTACCGACAGAAAACTTCATCCACCAATCTTTTAGCGACCGTGATAGCTTCTTGGTTAGGCAAGGCAAACACTTCTGGCCACTTCGTGAAGTAATCCATAACGACGAGTATGTAGCGGTTTCCACTCTCGGTAACTGGAAATGGCCCTGCAATGTCGAGTGCTATACGCTCCCATGGTTCTCCGACATTATACAGCTTCAGTGCACCCCTACTTCGTGTCTGAGGGCCTTTGACGGCGGCACATTTTGTGCATTTTCGGCACCAGTCTTCGACATCTTCTCTACAGTGTATCCAATAGAACCTCTGCTTAATCTTCACCAACGTCCTTCGTACTCCTAGATGTCCACCAGAAACACCATCATGAAACGCTCTCAAAACCTCATTCACCTTGGATCTTGGTACAACTAGCTGGAGGTAATTTTCATTACCGTTAGTCGATTCCCAACGCCGATACAGAAGTCCGTTTTTTAATTCCAGACTGTCCCATTGAGCCCAATAACTTTTCATCGTGCTACTGTAACTGGCCACTTGATTCCACCGAGGTCGGATTGCTCCGGTTTTAGGCAATCGATGATCGGTTTTAAGTCGCAATCACTCTCCTGCGCCGTTCGCATTGCGTCGTTACTCCACTCGTCGCAAACGTTATCGGTTCGGACAACTTTGATCGCTGCAACTTCTCTCTCGTCTTGTCTACTGCAGTGCTTACAAGTTTCTAAGCAAGGTCGCCTGGACAGTCCATCAGCATTTCCATGAATTCTGCCTCCACGATGCTCAATCTCAAACTCGTATTCCTGTAGTTGCTCGATCCAACGTGCCACCTGCCCTTCTGGATTCTTGAAATTAAGTAGCCACCGTAATGCAGCATGGTCTGTTCTTAAACGGAATTTCTTCCCAAGAGGTATTTCCTGAAATGCTGAAGTGTCTTGACGATTGCTAACAGTTCTCGACGAGTCACGCAGTAGTTACGTTCTGGTTTCGATAACGACTTACTGAAATAGGCAATGACAACTTCGTTTTCACCTTGTTTTTGCGAAAGTACACCGCCAACTCCAATGTTACTGGCATCGGTATCGATTATAAACTCCCCGTCTGCGTCTGGGTATCCCAAAACTGGAGTTTCACATAAGCTCATCTTTAGCTTCTCAAACGCAGTGGTGCACTCCTCGTCCCAAACAAATGGTCTCTTTTCTTCAGTAAGTCGATGTAGAGGTCTTGCAATGTCGGAAAATCCTTTCACGAATCGTCTGTAGTACGAGCACAATCCCACAAATGCTCGTACTTCCGTCTTATTCTTCGGTTCTGGCCATTCTTTAACGGCGGCAGTTTTCGCAGGATCCGTCCGAACACCTTCCTCAGAGACTACATGTCCCAAATAGTTAACTTGCCGTTTGAAGAAACTGCACTTCTTGGGGCTGAGCTTTAACTTTGCAGCACGCAACTTTTCTAGTACCTTCTCCAATTTTTTAAGGTGATCGTCAAAATTCTTGCCAACGATGATTATGTCATCAAGATACACCAAACAAGTCTCTCCCAAAAGACCAGCCAAGACCTGTTCCATCAGACGTTCAAACGTTGCTGGTGCATTACAAAGACCAAAAGGCATCACCTTAAACTGCCACAGACCTTTTCCTGTTGAAAACGCGGTTTTCTCCTTATCTGGCCGGATCAAGTTCTACTTGCCAATATCCACTCTTAAGGTCCAAAGTTGAAAACCATTTCATTCCGCTTAAGGTGTCCAATGTGTCGTCAATCCTCGGTAAAGGGTAACTGTCCTTCTTGGTTACGTCATTTAATCGGCGATAATCAACACAGAATCGTGTTGACCCATCCTTTTTCTTAACGAGGACCACCGGCGAACACCAAGGACTCGAAGAGGGCTCTATAACATCGTTCCGTTTCATTTCCTGGATCATCTCCTCAACCTCCACCTCACGGGCCAACGGAACTCTCCGAGGTCGCTGTCTTATGGGTAACTCGTTCCCTGTATTAATTCTGTGCTTCACGAGTCCAGTCTTCCCGATGTCCGCATCACCAGTTGAAAATGTATCCCCAAAGCGTAAAAACATATTCCTCGCTTTCATCCTTTCCAACTTAGTGAGCTCATCACATCCGTCCAGTAGCCTATCCACGAGACTTCTGTCTACATTGATGTTGCTTCTCGTTACTGCTTGACATTCTCGAATCCATGACAGCTCAGTACACGTTCCAATAGGAGTTCCCTTCTTGATGGTAAATTCTTCGTTGCTCACATTTAACACAGGCAGCACCGCTTCCCGTCTAGTCGTGATGAGCGTCCTGGCTACAACCCATCGTTGTTCATCATTTAACTTTTCCACCAAAATGCTGCGTGGTGATCCCTTGCCTTGCTCCGGTAGCTTGATTTTGTACCAGGGTCTGCGCCTTTGGGGGTATTTTCACATCATGCAAGGTGTACACCTTGCCAAATGCACCCCCTCCATAGGGATTTGTTCATTACCACATCTCAATACTCCATTCTTGACGTCGATACTACACTGATGATTTTTGAGAAAGTCCAAACCAATGATGCAATCGTCCACATACGCCATAATCGTTTCTTGCCAATAGAGTTTGTCTCCGATCTTGACAGCTACTTTCTTCTCGCCCCTGACAGGTATGCGCTGACCAGTAGCTGTTGACAGTTGAAGGTTACTGGTCGCCGGTTTTCTATATTTATCCTTCTCGTGCAGTAGCCCTGACCGAATGACAGTTCGAGATGCACCGGTATCTATTGTCAGATGGCAGAGTTTCCCGTTGACTCTTCCCGGAACGATAAGACTGTTTCCATCTTTGGTTTGGGTAACCATGATCCTTGATGATGGGGTTCTACAGCTACCAGCCAGCGCCCACCCCACAGCACCAGCTGAATTTAGTTTTCCGGCTGCTCCTGGTTGACGCTAGAGTCAACCGTCCTGACTGCCGACGCCTCTTCTCGTTCAGCATTTACTGGCCGGATCAACTTCGGGCATCTGGCTCGAAAGTGTCCTCGTTCACCACACTCAAAACAGCGCAGCCCGTAAGCCCTCGTTGCAGATTTCGTGCAGGCACTGCGACTTGTCGTAGCCGATGCGCGCTTAGGTCTTGGCGCACCGCTTCCACTTCCAGTGCATGAGCAAGGGCTTCTTCAGGAGGGTGTGGTGTCCCAGACGTACCGCAGCCCTAACTTCACCGTCGCGGATTCCGTCGATAAAAGCTTCCACCAACATAGAGTCTACATCAGCACGCGACTGGTAGTATCCTTACGAACCAACTTCTCAGCCTCGATGGCCCACTGTTGCAGGTTTTCTCCGTGGCGTTGCTTGCGGTCTTTCAGCTGTGCGCGGAAGGCATGCTCCAGGTGCTTGTCGCCGTATCGTGTTTCTAAGGCGTCTAACAATCGGTCGTAAGTTGCGCCTTGTCCCACTGCCTCTAATACGGACAAGGCCTGATCCCGGAGTCCGAGTGTTAAGGCGGTTGCTGCCTGCTCATTGTCCCAGCCGTTAACTTCTACGACCTTCTCGAACTGAAGTCGGTAGGCAGCCCATGACGAACGACCATCGAACTGCGGAACCTTAAATTTTTCTACCGACGGTGAGATGGTGGGTTGTCCGACCACAGCCTTATGTTTTATGTTGGCGATCTCCTTTTCAACACTATCGATCTTGCCAATAAAATTATCGATTTCCGCCTTAAGCTTTGAAAATCCGCTCATCGTGCTCTTGGACTTGCTCCCGCACCATTCCAAGCTGTTGCTCTATCGCTGCGGCTACGTCCTTAACAATCAGCTAGCTTGTTCTTCCTGGCGGCGAGCTTGTTCCTCCTGGCGCCGAGCCTGTTCTTCCTGGCGTTCAGACATCAGCTTAAGTGCTGACACATATCGCTGTCAGATCACTTTGCGCTGACCCTGCACCGGTTCCTTGGATGACCTCAGATTGAACATTCTGCTCAGTAGAACTTTGGCCGGACGTCGACGCACTCGCCTGACTGCGCGTCGTGGGTCCCTTCTTGTCGTCGCGTTCCATCAAAGGCATTTTTATTCTCTATCCCACTTCTGACACCAATGTTACGAGCGTGAGGGATAGAGTTAAAATGCCTTGAAAATTTTTGCGCTTATTTATTCGCGACTCACAGAGACAGCGTTTCACAACACTCACACAGCTGTTTCTTAACACTTCACGACACACAAAATACAGGATCACTAACACAGAGCACTTTACAGAACACCACTGTAACTATAACGCATGCACTTTCACTCCGCGGGTCACTTAATCTTCTTCGTAATTCGCTCAGGACTTCTTCTTCACAGTTCACTCTCCACCGTATCACTCCCCTTATATACCCCGAATTTCGATCTTCTTTTCGTTATTCATTCGTCATTTTATTCCAGAACTTTCTCGATAGTCCGAATTACATAAATTTCATAATGGAACATTCTCGAAGCCGTATCGAATATTCGGGACATCTTTTCGCGAACGTCATTTTCGCTACTCGCGGCGATCGAACATTCTGGAAACAGCTCGATTATTCTTCGAATATGTTATTTCGCTACTCATCGATAGATGACGTCGCGACAATATATTGTATTGTAATATGTAAGCTGAAAGTCTTCCAATATTCCGTTGCCTAAAACATTAACTTATTTCAGGTGCTGGGATACTTCTATGCCATTGAAGACCTGCTTCTTTTCATCTTCTTTATTTTCATAATGAAACTTAATGTTACCTGGTAACGGAGGAGAAATAGCGCTCGAAGAACTACCGCCACTTGTCATCGGCTCCGTGGTGCTGAAAGACCCCGCGGCAATGCTGCTCGACCCGGTTTGATTGGAGCAGCTGCTGAGGTTTGACCCTGGAACCAAATAAGGCCAATTGTAGGTTCAGCTGTTGGTATAAATCAAAGTAACATATTACATTAACTACCGGCCCATTACAGTTGAGTGTTACCAGGCCTTTAAACATTATTATCGCGAGCTTATTAAAAATAAAAAATCAACCAAAAAATTATTTGCTTGCCAGATTGATGTAGATTAAAAAAAGAAACTTTTTATACCCATAACACTCTTTTCCAGTGAATCCGAGCTGTTGCTCTCCTTAGAATCTGGCTGGAGAGGTTTGTGGGTATCGTGTTTGTCCCACTCATTGTGTCGTCCCAGCGGGCTGTACGACAGATGAGGAAGTCTCTGCGAGACAGAATACAAATGCGCGTTCACCTCCGCCTGGAGCTTCTGACTTTGGACGCTGTAGTATTCCTCGCGGGATCTAAATTCGCTATAATTAAGAAAAATCATTATGTATCTGATGTTAAAAAAGTATCTATCTCTGTGAATATCAGCATCAAATAGATTTTAAATTCATTAATACCCAAAGAAACGTAAATAAGGCGAATAAGTGAACCCATAAAAATCATCTAGTATATATTTAGTTCAAAATAAAAAAAACTATATCGAAAACGCATATCATTAATAAACTTACTTGTACTGATATTCAGCTTGAATAGGATATCCACGCCTAGAATAATCTACGGGAATTATGGTAATATAATTCCCGCTGTTTTGTACATTAGAATTTTCACCGTAAGCCACCATGTCTGATTTGTGATCCATTGCGATTTATACGAGTTAATTTATACCATACACCAAAAGATAATTATTTGGCTCAACCAGCAGCGAAGAAAGTGTTGAAATATCGATCGATAGTCCGCAGTTAACCTGCGCCTGTGTCGCCGCATCTTAATATTACTTGCATATGGGATATGAGATGCAAACTATTTAATTGGTCAACTACAAATAATACCCATTAAAATCGTTAATAAAACTCAAAAATGTAATAATATTTATTACACAATTGCATACAACATAATAAAACAAGATTCATCAAAAATAATCGGAAACTAATGTAGACAGATTTTTTAAGAATTGTAACTTTTTTTTGACAATGACATTGACAGTATGATTGGTTTGTTTGCCAACACGTCATTTTTATTTTTCAATTTCTTTTTAAATTGAAATTGTTTTGTAATTAACTTTACCGTGTTAATCAAGCCGGCGTAGCCAACCCATGGTTTTAATTTGATTTGAACACGTATGTTTCAAAATATGAGATAATTGACTACAATTTATTATGAACGAAACAGTTCATGTTTTCAGTGTAATTTTTTAGACGTAGAGATAAGAATTGTTTATCGCGATTTCCAAGAAGCGACAACGCGGATGGAGGCGACGTTGAGAGAATACCGTGCCCTTAGACATCGTAAATGGCTCGAAGAAAATGAAAAAGCCAAAGCTAAGAAGGAACCGGAAAAATCATTTTTGAATTTTCTCATGTCCAATAAATCTATAATGGATGATGAAAAAAAAGAAGATGAAGTCCCTTTGGTAAGATTTTAATAAATACTATGAATACATGTCCATGTTTATGAGTTATGCTAGAGTGTTAAGATATATCTGGCAACCCTGCCAATATCCTCTACATAAGGTTTTTTGTCGTCCTCTATCTTTGCATCAAAATATAGTTTTTTTGACTATTCACACAAGAATTATACTAACTACTAGCTTTCGCCCGCGACTCCGTCCGCGTGGAATTAAAAAAAACTAAGTGGCTTATGTGTTCTTCCAGACCATACTCTACATCTATGCCAAATTTCATTGAGATCCGTTCAGCCGTTCTGGTTACAACCTCTAACAAACATCCATCCATCCATCTAAACCAGTGATTCTCAACTTTTTTTTTGTTCCGGCACATATTTAACAATTTTAAAATTTGGCGGCACACAAAGAAGAATATAAAAATTATTTACTTACTACAACACACTGCATAAATAGTTTATGACAAAAATGTGCAAAATTTGGCGACCCACTTTTGAATTTTGGCGGCACAGTGGTTGACACAGTTGGTCTCAACTATTACTTTTTAAATTCTTTTTTATTTCAGTTAGAAAACGAAAAGCCAGCTACTAGCCATGTTTTGATACAGCCAGATGAAAATAATGAAACAACAGGATACACATTAGAAGCAAATAAGGTCACAGAAGAGTCATGGAAATACTGCATCACAAAATGGACTATATATTTTATTATATGGCTTACTGTGTACATAATATTCCTAAAGCTTCAATTCGGTGCTGTTTACTTTGTGATATCATTACTCATCGGTATATATTTGAATACAAGAACAGGACCTAAGAAAGAAGGTGAAGTATCAGCATATAGTGTATTTAATGAGAACTGTGCCAGCATTGACGGCACTTTGAGTGCTGACCAAATTGTTAGAGAGTTAACATTTGGACCGGGTAATTTACAATAATAAAGAATCACAAACATTTTATAGTATTTTAACTTGGGTTTTATCCCACATCTTGAGATGTGGACAATTTGTACACTAATTTAGTAAGCTTGGTCCTTAAAAAATTATTGTCACAAAAAATTAATTTATTAAATAAAACTAAGTTATAATACCAATAAAATAATCTTTCATTTATACCAAATTCCTTAATTTTAAGAAATATCTTGTCATTAATCAGCTTGAAGTGAAGACCTCGGAACATAGTTGTTACCACAATAACATGAATTGCATCAGCAATCACTCTGCTACCATTTTACATGATTGTTACAAGCCGAAGAGTTAAGCCAATCTTGCCTCTCTATCGTTTCTTTCGCGCTCTCGCTCGGCTTAGTCGGAACGTAAAAATAACAATGTTTTGCCTTTCTGTAAATGTAGCTGGTTTTCATCAATTTATTTGTTGGGAGAAATAAATGTAGATAATTAGAAAAAAAGATTTTTATTGATCAAATACAGATTGACAACAAACAACAAGTATAAATTTATGAATAAACGCGGATCACAATCACATACAGCAAGATAAATACTATAAAACATAAATAAACCAGCTAAAAAAATAACATCAAAACCTATTTTATTTAACAGCAAACATGATTTTATTTATTTTGGATTTTAATGAGTAAATATTTTATATCAACTGGCAACACTTAACATTTTAGTATAAAAATACCTGATGTTGCCAGAGAATTTTCTACTAAAATGTACTAAACGATAACCTGTAACTATATTTGGTTAAACACTTTAGAGTATTAAAGATGATGTAAGACTATATATTTACTAATAAAATAGGAAGAAAATAGCAAAAAACAATTTTACTTTTAATTTGTATCTATTATGTAACTGTAATATAAGCATTTGCTCAAATATAAAGCTTACTCAAATTATACAGGAAATTGTTGGGAGTATATTTTTGTTCCTATGATCAAAAAATTGTGTAAAATATAAACAAAAACAAGTGAGTATTTTTTAAATTCATTTGCATTGTTAAATAATCTATCCATGATTAAAGCAATTCTGGTCCCAAAAAGAATTTTCGGATACCGATTTTTAAATGTTAAACTATTCAATGAAACATAGATGGCATCTCAAGCATTTTAGAACACGCTAACGATTTGAATTTGAATTTGTTTTTTTAATTCTGAGATCACATGATAGTAAAAGTTTTGAGCAAACAAAACAAAGGAATGTGGATAATTAAAAATAAATTTAAAAAAAAAAGGATTTAGCAACATTGGCAGTAATGTTAATTACAGTCGGTAGATGTTTACTTTTAAATTGCGATAAACACGGCGGATAAAAATCCTAAGCGTTATTTTATGAAACTCTTAAAATCTACTCTAAAAATAAAGATTAAATATTTTTAACTACAAATTATAAAAGTGCCTAATAAATGACTTAAAAATATATTGCCTTATAACCTAAAACAGTGCCAATAACTTTGCCTTTTTGAAGATTGATTTCTATACTGCTCTTAATTTATGAGTATTTTGACAAGGGAGGTTTTATTTTATATTAATTTCTCTGTTATAGCCTAGCCATAAACACAAAAATCCTAGACAGGGGTGTGGGGGTTACAATCGGCTTCTTTATTTTTCTTATATACGCTAACAGCCTTACAAATAAACGCGATATAAAGTTAAACTCGGGAATAAACTGAGTATAAGCAAATATTAGTACAAATTGTGTTTCGTGCTTAACTTAGTTGCTTAGTGCAAGATTTGTACTAATATTTGCTTAACTCAGTTTATTCCTGAGTTTAACTTTATATCGCATTTATTTGTAAGGCTGTAAGAAATTAATTACATATTGTTCCGCAATATGGTGAGGGTATAACTACATGGGTATCTTCAATAAGGCAAAGGTAAAATATTCTTGCTGCCAAATGTCATGTACTATAAATACTCTTAAATGGCACAAACTATTGTTTTATAACTTTGAGTGGATTATATAAGGCACAGAGTAATGTAATGGACACTTAGGGCTTGTACATACTAGCGACACGTTAACTGTTAATAATTTGCCATTGGTCTACATTAGCCCCAAATCTAAGTTTTGATTTTTTGTGATTCTTTTATATCATTATAACAAAAAGGGAATGTTAACTATTAGAAATATTGGTGTCATAGATTTTAAAGTTGGAAAAAATATAACTACCGTCTATGGTTTATTATTTTCTAGTCTTGCAACACTCGTAAGAAATATATTTTATGTCTATTGTCATGTTTTGTACATATGTTAAAATAGCTGTAAATTTTTTGTGTTTTTTAGAATTTCCATCATCTATATTTTTTATTATATACTAGAGACTTTTTGTAATATTAAACGAAACGAAGTAACCGAAATGTCTGTTGTTCGGACTTTCGTATTAGTATTTAAATTAGATAAATTGTTAAGATAAACAATAAAGATATTAAATTATTGTGAACACATGATTTGTCTTATTATTAATAAATATTTTAATTAGACAACAAAAACGGAGGCTCAACATGAGATATACTAACCACAGATAATATACAGTACAGATAAAACATTCCACAACAATTATTTACGTACATTGGTGTATTTGAACCGATTTGTAGTTGTGAAAATACTCTAAATGCTGGAATAAATAATTTCTTCTCGCATCTTTTTTCTATAAAAGTCATATTTACAATGAGTGACAAAGATTTAATATATTGATTAGTTTAGTAAAATTGAAGCAGTTTGCAAACTGTGTTGTATACCGTACAATACGTGACGTCATCACGTATCATAACCTCAAAGTTTACAAAATCGAATTATTAATATAACGTGTATATGTAATAGTAAAGCAAAATATTCTGTACTTGTTCGTCTAAATGACTAGTTTCATAATTGTTACTTATCAACTAAATTAATGGAAAAATTGCACCGTTTAAAGTAACGATTATACGAAATACAATTCTGTTATTTGTAAAGAGAGTTCAATTTACCACGCCGATAAGGTTATTCTAACATTAACGAATCACAGTTAATACATGATTAATCTTTGGAAAATACAAAAAAATGGCAACACTGTATTATTAAAAAGTTCGACATAGAATTGACAGGTTGACAGTGATCATTCTGTTGTCCGTATTAAACGTCAATTAAATGATTTATTTATAATTCGGCAACACTACAACTATGTTATTTGCCAATTTACATTTAAAATTGTTACTTTACTCAATCAGCTGCAATAGGGTTTTGCGATCTTTGAAAAACATTCCAAAATGGCGATTTAAAATAATCAGAACCCGGCAAGAACGGATTGACGCCGTTCCGTTTCACGTCCGGCAACAGAAAAACAACACTGACAGCGATTATCATATGCCAAAAGGAATGTACTATTTTATAATTTTGTTCAGTTTGTAAAAACGCGTAACATATCAGACCTACGGACACAAAAAACACACCGAAAGGTAAATAAGTAGTGTAATAAGAACGGGGATATCTTAGACTACGCGTTCTTCTGTAATCCAAGTACCAGGATATCAGAAGTATGGTGATACCGATCGCGACTGGCAGTAAGAAAGAGACAAACGAATGCATATTCCACGTTGTCAATAGCGCTATCACTATCGCACCTGTCAATTGCAGAGAAGACCTAAGCCTTTCGTTTACAATGCTCATCGCTAGTAAAGTCACCCAGAAAGACATAAGACCGCAATAGAAATCGCCAAATTGTAGTATACTACCTCTAATGATGCAGTACGCGACTTGAGCTGGAGCATCACAAGCGTGGTAGAACGTCGAGAAGACCATAGTAAAGGTGTACATCATAGCTTCAGAATAATAGTAGCGGATGATGGCCACATACATGGAGAAGAAGAAGAGAAGATTGCTCAACGTGAGTAGCAGAACAGAGATTAACATGTAGACACGACTGTCCATTCTAGAATCATCAGAACAGTCCCAACCTGGAAGAGACAAAATCATTTAAATGATATGCAAGTAGACGCAGGTAAATGGAAATTTTTCAAAGACTAAAATTTAAAAACTTACTTCCATATCCAGCTGAACAGGAACAGAAGGACATCACCAAACCGCCGAAGGTATTCAAGCCGCAGTTACCATGGTTACTGCATCTCCCGCTCAGACATGAGGTAGAAGACAAGGACAGAACAACAGTGGTATTGCAAACGCTCTCTCCCTGTCTTGTATTGTTCACTGAACTTGCAATATCTTCGTCCCTGTCTGTCGCGTTAGGATCAATGTAGTATTTGGTCCCGTTGTCTGATGTGCGACAAGGACAGACGACTTCATCGCAGAACAATCTGAAGGTTATATACCAATTGCCACTGTCCGGGTAAGGTATGATCACTTTGTCGTAAATTGATTCCGAATCGGTGCTGTTCAGAATGAACAGAGCCGGTTTCACATGGTCATTAAATCTGCAATGACCAGTCTCCAATGGCACACTAGCGTGACCGATATCCATACAAATAACGACCTTAAAAAACTGGTTTTTCTCAGTAAATTCAAGTAAACCACTTTTAGTCAACTCTCTTTTATATCCCATATAATATTTATAATTCATAAATAGGCTTGCTTCTATCGCGAAGTTGCCACCGATGTCCAAAAACTGATTTACTTTAAATCTCAAACTTTTTACATCGCCCGAAGTTAGATTGACTAGACTGGTGGGGTCATGAAGGTCGGTAGTGGGTAGACCGTAGTCGAAAGTGAAAAATCTACCTTTATCATCGCGCATAAGGTCTAATGTCGTTTGATTGGTGTTGTCATCTAGATCTGAACGCAGATAATATGATTCGCAGTCTGCGTATTTGGTTGCATTGCCCGAGATAATTTCGAGCTGCACGTAATGCCACGAATTAGGAAACGGGTTAAAGGTAATTGTTTGTTCATTATTTAATCTTGGATCAAACGCGCAGGATATTAGATAATTGTCCTCCGTCGGTAATGATAAAGATTGGACTCTGAAGAGAATTTCGGAGTTTCTCGTTGAAGTATTTTTGATAGTCAAATTTAATGTTATTGGTTCTGAATTATCTAAGGACATACATTTGTACGACGCTGGTATTCGATTATAGTCTATAGTGATACCGGAATAGCAGTCTATAAGGCTTATATTCGTTTCTCTTCTTATTTGTAAATCTGTGTAAAGAATTGTGTGACAATCTGCAACTAAGCCTGGAAAAGAAAAATCATCAAGATTACAATCACATAAAAGTAGTAGAAGTATTAGGCTTACTAGTGTATTTTAATCAATCTTCTTGTTTATACTAATATTATAAAGAGGAAAGATAGTTTGTTTGTTTATTTGTAAAACCTCTGAATTGATTTCATAAATTCTTAATTAAAGTTTAGTAAACATTAATAAACAACGTATTTCTAAACGTCTGTGCTAAAATATTAAGTTTTTCATAGCCGTTGCCTCTCGGGCGAAGCCGGAGCGGATCGCTAGTCTATACTAGTATTATAAAAAGGAAAGATTTGTATTTTTGTATGTATTGAAATAACTCAACAACTACTAGGCCAATATAAAAAAAATCTTTAACCGTTAGAAAGGTATCTGTGAGTAACAAAAGCTACATTTTTATTATTTTTTAATTTCACGCGGACGAAGTTGCGAGCAACAGCTAGTTAGTTATAAATGAATCCATAACATAGTAATGATTTTTAAAATGTTTGATATGGGAATTAACCATTCGTGTACTCGTTCATGTGGATAGAATAGGCGAGGGGAATTTTATTACACATACTATCCTATCCGGTGTCGACATTATCTTTATATGACGTCACACTAAAGGGACATAATCTTTCTAAATAATAGTATATTTAGGACCTCCACTGGCTGATAGAAGCTCAGATAGCTTAAAAGTGACGTCACTACCAAATAGAGTATCAAAATGCGATATCTCATATTTTATACGTTGGATTGTTATCTGGCAATTTACAAGAATTGTGGGACAGGCCTTAAAGGTCGTAACCTAATACCTTACTAATATTATTCATATAAATGCAAAAGTATAGATCCATGGATGGATGGATGTTTGTTTAAGGTTGTACCTAAACGGCTTAACGGATATCGATAAAATTTGGCGTAGAGGATAGTCTGCAAGAACACATAGGCTACTTACTTTTGTTTTTTTAATTCCACGCGTGCGTCGCGGGCGAGAGCTAGTATAAATCATAAATAGCATTGGGAATATACGTCAGAGTTGAGAATTAATGCGATGCGGATATCGCATTTATAGAACTGTGCCAAATGTTTTTGGAAGTCATGTATCTTAATATGTTGAGTTAGAAGTTAATATTGACCCGCCAATAGCCCAGTCGTTAGAGGTACGGATTTCCGATCACGTGATCGAGGGCTCGAATCCCGCCATTTGTCTATCCCAAATACCTGCACAAGCTTAGTTTGGTTGGAATGTTATACGAAATATTACTATAACACAAATCTTACTAATCTCACTAATATTATAAATGTGAAAGTTTAGATGGATGGATGGATGTTTGTTAGAGTTTGTAGCCTAAATGGCTGAACGGATTTTGATGAAATTTGGCATAGATGTAGAGGACAGTCTGGAAGAACACATAGGCTACTTACTTTTGTTTTAATATAATTCCACGCGGACGGAGTCGCGGGCGAAAGCTAGTTATCAATAATTTAAGAATATTAAAAAAATATATTATATTATAGGGATACAAGGATTTATTTGTGTCAGTATTTGGAATACTTTATTGCCATGTTTATGACAATTAAAAAGTTTGAATATCACTGGCTGTCAAGGTTTGATACGAAAAAAAAAGTACAGAGTATAAAAAATTAGGTCACGGACACATAAACCCAAAGTCCACTATGAACCTAAAATACATTTGTGTCTAATCATATCTGTCGAATGAGAAGGACAACGACTGTATTTTTTAAAACACATAGTTCAATAGGGAAAATTCACAGACGGTCTACATAGGTGTACTTTATGCTATACGAGACAATTGTCACAGAACTGGGACAGGAAGTACCGTCAATGAAGCCAATACGCTCGAGGACGCGCGGTGATTCGTTTATAATGACTTTTATTTTATCTACCCACGTTCACTGCGGTTTGAACGTAATCTGTTATGTGATATCTTCTTTCAATATATAAATATCAACAATTAAACAGAGAGTTTGTTTGATTGAATTCAATGATAATTGCTTATCTTTAAAATCAGTATCTTACTTCTTACTAATATTATAAATGTGAAAGTTTAGATGGATGGATGGATGGATGGATGTTTGTTAGAGTTTGTAACCTAAATGGCTGAACGGATTTTGATGAAATTTGGCATAGATGTAGAAGATAATCTGGAAGAACATAGGCTATTCACTTTTGTTTTTTTCTATTTCACGCAGACGGAGTGTCGGGCGAAAGCTAGTAATTATTAAATTGAATTATAAGGGGTTAAAAAGGTTAAATAAAATATTAGATATTCTTAAAAATACTCATTACTGAACTTAATTGTTAACTAATAAAGTTTAATCCCTATGGCAAATCATACGAATTAATAATTAAACTATTTCTATACTAGCTTTCCGCGACATTGTCCATGCGGAATTAAAAAAGGTAACTTTTGCACTATTCCAGATGGTAATGTACTTCTAAACTAAATTTCATCCTAATCGGTTGGTTCGGAGTTGCGTGATAACAAACATCCATCCAAACACACTTTTTTCTTAACATTTCTTGTACCATCCCAACTATGCTACAATATGATTTACGACAATAGTCGGGATTCAAATCCTAGACCACATGATTGAAAATCCGTACCATTAACCATTAGGCCATTGTGGCTGTACATACATACTTTAAAAAAAAATTACCTTGTTGCTCAACTTTCTGTGTCCTAGGATCTTCCCATTTGATGTACACCAGTGCATACCAGTTACCCGGTCTTGGGTTATGTATTGAATATGTCCTGTTCTTACCATCAGACAGTAATTCTATTGTATGTATGTGCTCTCTTCTCGCTGGGTCGACAAAATGCTTGGGAAATGTGTACCCATCAGGATTGACTGCAGGGTATGATCCATGTTTTATATTCACAATCACATCTTGAGGACTGCAGGAACCTATTAAAGAGTTTTTTACTGTAATATTATTGTAAAGTGTTCAAAATAAGTAATATTAGAGGAAAAAAAATATGCAATGATGTTTTACATTAAAACAAATATATAATCTGATCAGTTTTTTTTAAATATAAATGTGTCTTTGCTATCACAGATATATTTTTAAGTTAATTTATCAATAGTTTAAACTAACATAAAAATTATTACAACTAAAATCATACTTTAAATGAAAAAATAATATTTTCATGTTTATAACAAAGCTATGATTCACATTTGTTATCTTAGTAAGCTTAGTTATAATTTATTACATTGATAAAATATCAAAAATTGTCTACAACAATTCTCAAATTTTTTAGCAAATTGTGCCGCAAGCTTCATTTTATTCCACTTCCCCTTCCTACATTTTTTGTACAAGTGAAGGTTGGTAAAAGTGGATCTAGCAGGAGAGGGAAGCATAGGTAGAGGAAATATATTATGTGCATCCCTTGTCTGTTGATCAAGTTACAACACATTCGGAAATGCTAAAGTTTATGGGCAAAGATTAATTTGTTATTGTGGTTGTCACCTTGTACTATAAAAAATGTTTTGTCTCTCTGTTTCAATGAAATAATGTAACTATTGAAAACACTACTAGCATATGATAATTATTGTTTATAGATTAACTGTTTTGTTTCCTGTGTGAATCTACTTTTCAACATGTACTCAGACACAATTGGGTTTGAGCACACCTTATTATATGGTTGAGTAGGCTTTAGTCAACCATGCTGGCCCAGAACAGAAGAGTGTATGAAACTATGAAATTGTTTTCTTTGTTTTCTTAAAAATAGATAGTCTTTATTATATTTTAAAATTATTGATGCATTCCATGTCTAACCTAGTCCAAAAAATCCCTGTAAAGATGGAAAACCTACCAATATTGTTTAAGTGAAGTTCTTCTGACTGCAAAGTAAACCGGGCATCGGTAACGTCGTTCACGATGTGATAAAGTAGTACGGCAACAGTACGATAACTTCTAAACATATAAACGTCTGTTGCAATCTGTCGCGTTACTAAGTTATAATTCTCTAGGATTACCGTCCTTGTTTTCGTCAATTGCTCTATTATGCTTTTCCTTTTGCTATCGTCTTCCGATTCTTTGTCACCATTACTTCTCACACAACACACATACAACAACAAAAAATAGTAAACTTTCATTTTATTTACAATTATCCTACCTGAGAAACTAGACACGCATGAGGTTTATAAATTACAACTTTTGTATATTTAACCACTTAAGAATATTGTAGGGATTCAATTATTATTACTTATTTAATAAAAAATACAAATGTTCAACGGACGGCACCCAACTTTTAACATAATCGATCGAATCAACTCAAAAGTCCAACAGTCCTAAAAAAATGACAATAGACTTTTTCGTTCCGAAATAACCGAACCTATATACATTTCTTCGTTTGAAATAGCAAAAATAGCTTAAACCTGCTAGGAAAGTCGATACAAATTCAGATAAAGCTTACTTCAATAAGTTAAAGTATTGATATTAATTAGTAAAAAGCTTATTCACAAAGCCATTTGGTATCCTTAATGGTTATATTTGCTCTTTGGCGTGCCAATTGTCTATAACGTCCTTTTCGCAATTCTTCTAGTCTTTGAAATAGCATTTCGTTCGGTTTCTGCGCGCGCATGTCTCGCTAGTTTGTATAAATTTTCGAATTTTGCACTCCGGGAAATAATGGCTTCGACTACAAATTCGAAGCAACCCCAAATTAACGGGGAGCTTCCCTGCTTTAAAAAATATAAGATGGAAAATAAGAATAAAGTGACTGTAGTGCTGGGTGCTCAGTGGGGTGATGAAGGCAAAGGAAAAGTAGTGGATTTATTGGCTGTAAATTCTGACATCGTGTGTCGCTGCCAGGTAAATAATTATTTATTTAATTTATTATTCCAAAAGTATTATATCAAATAGATTTAATGTTTGCCATATTACTATTCAAGTTGTATTTTCTAATACAAAAAAAAATAAACATTGTTGACCAAAAGTTGAGGTTATAATATTATAATGTCTCTGTTTGTTTTTTATTGTACCATTTTTCTTTTTGTCTCTACAAAAAAAAATATTTCCTTCTCACTGGCTCAGTTCAGTATTGATAGTAGAAAGCACGCTTGGCATTTTGCCATTTTCTTTGGAAACACACGAAACTGTTTTTGTAATTTTTTCTATAATTGCGAGGAATTTTAGCGGGAAATTGCGCAAGCATAGTACGTTTTAGATCACTTACGTAACATTATTCATGCACATTGTCGAGAGCGATGCAAGATGCTTTTTTTTTCAAGTCATGTGACGGACATCGATTGGTCGGAAATAACGCTATATACTTGTGGATAACTGCCAAGGTCTTGGGCATTTATTGTCATGGTTACTGGCGGCGTCTCGTATATACAAATTGGCTTTTTTCGTTGGCTGGAGCTACATCTAATTATAAAATCTACTTTCTAACTGTTGGCATTGGTAAATTTTGTTGTAAATTTACAAAAGGTGACTTATCATATTAAATTTCTAGCTATTATATTTAATTATAGAATACTGCTTTATTTATATTGATTTACACCTATCTTAGTTTCTAATAAGACTGTTAATAAGTTAATTAGAATTATTAGAATAATGAAAAGTTATAAAATATCATCATCATCATCAGCCTTTGTCTGCCCACTGCTTGACATAGGTTTTATAATAAGCCATATACATATTTTTTTTTTTTTTTTAATACAATAAGGTGGCAAATGAGCAAGCGGCCACCTAAACCGCCGAAATGGCGAAGCGACCATTATTTACCATATTTGTGACATGAAAATATTTAAAAACCCACTTCTTATTCCTATATAAAAGTACTAGCTTTTGCCTGCGACTACATCCATATGGAATTAAAAAAAAAATAAAAGTGAGTAGCCTATGTGTTCTTCCAAACTATCCTCTACAATACCAAATTTCATAGAAATCTGTCCATCCATCTAAACTTTCGCATTTATATTAGTATGATAGATGGATGAATAGTTGTTATTATGGATCTTTAATCTGAAATTCAATACATATATAGATAACTAGCTTTCGCCCGCGACTCCGTCCGCATGGAATTAATAAATACAAAAGCAAATAGCATATGTGTCCTTCCAGGCTATCCTCTACATCTATGCCAAATTTCATAGAGATCCGTTCAGCCGTGTAGCCTACAAAGTCTAACAAACATCCATCCATCCATCGTAACTTTCGCATTTATAATATTTATATGATAAAGTCACGGGTAAAATCTAGTATGATTATATGTTTTAATTGCATAGATACAATTCAATGATTGTGTAATATCTGGATAGAACAGCTTTATATGTATGATAATATTTATGATGTTAGTCATCACTTGAACTTGCAGAATACTGGCCGCAACTGGTTACATTGTGTTATTCAACCTTTCGATCAGAGTCCAGTTGAAGTATGTTACATATGAAGTTTGTAAAGGAAAAATTATAAAATATCATCATCATCAGCCTTTGTCTGCCCACTGCTTGACATAGGTTTTATAATAAGAATGCCATATACATATTTGTGACATGAAAATATTTAAAAACCTACTTCTTAGTCCTATATAAAAGTACTAGCTTTTGCCTGCGACTCCGTCCGCATGGAATTAATAAATACAAAAGCAAATAGCATATGTGTCCTTCCAGGCTATCCTCTACATCTATGCCAAATTTCATCAAAATGCGTTCAGCCGTTTAGGCTACAAACTCTAACAAACATCCGTCTAAACTTTCGCATTTATAATATTAATATTATATTTGTTTAACTTGTTACCGACAGCGCGGCAGCCAAAAATACAAAACACTTTTTCCTCAAACTCACATCTTTATTTTTACTTAAATTCAGTTTTACAACATAACAAAATTCTTCACCTTCTTTTTCTTCTATATATCTTCTTTTATCCCACGATAAATGCCTTGGTGGCCAGTATGCAACTTCTTTGGCTGTATACATACTGCTTGTCAGCCAAAGAGGTTGTATTTTGCACTCAACAATATTTATGAAGAGTAAGAAGTAAAATCAAATCAAGGTTCATGAAAGTGTACACAGTTTCAAAAAATTAGCTAAAAACCGATTGTAACTGACATTTTTCAGTAAAAAATTGTATTGTGCATAAACTAAGTGTCTCTAGCAGTCTTGAAATGTTTTCACAATGATTCCATTATGTTATGTCACATATAAAATTCCATACATATAGGTAAGGAGTAAAAGGTAAGCATGGTATGGGCATGTTATGAGGAGGGATGAATCGCATGTTACAAGGAGAATGTTAGTTATTAATGGTGGTACATTGGTAGACCTAGAAAGAGATGGATGGATTGTGTAAAGGGTGACATGATCAAAAAGGGAGTGATGACTGAGATGACGTATGATAGAGTTATGTGGAGGACAAAAACCTGTTGCGCCGACCCTACGGGAGTAGGATAAGGAGATGATAATGATGATGATGATGATGACACATGATGTTAAGGATAGGTTGAAAATTTCGCAAACTACATGCAATATTGTTATACATTTATCTTGACTGTCTCATATGATTGTTAACTCGAGATATGTAGAGCCTTGAGAGTTGATAAGAGTATCAACAAAACATTTCAAACCACGGAAGTATTGTGTTGAAGTTTGCTTTGTAATGTTAAGAGGTCGAACACATCATGTGATTGTATGTCATTTATTTGTATTTATTTATGTATCTATTAGATTTTACTTGTGACTCCGTCCGCATAGATTAAAAAAATAATTAGCCTATGTGTTCTTTCAAACTACCCTCTACATATATGCCAAATTTCTTTATGATTCGTTCAGCAGTTTAGGCTAAAAACATTAAAAAACCCCCATCCATCTATCTAAACCTTCGCATTTATAATATTAAAAGCCTGTCCCACCAAATTGTAAATTGTCTGATAACAAAGATGTATGTGATGAATATATCGGATTTTCCAGTGGTAGAGCCCGCTTTAACATCTTCGCACGAATGGGTCGGCTCGCCCGGTGTAATACCACGACCACACAGAAGACAGGCGTGAAGTGGGAGCAATTCCGCGTTTCGTCTGATGAGTGTGGTGCCGGAGGCCCAATTTTAGTCCCTTTTCCGTTCCACCCTCTTCTCATAAGGAAGAGATTGGATGGGGAAGTGGATTTGACGGTGGAGGAGACGCATTGGAAGGGGAAATGTCCTCTTTATGTGCGTCTCCTCCTCCGTCGATTTAGGGTAGGCAACGCGTCTGCAATTGCGGATGTCTATGGGCAGCGGTCGCTTCGCCATATTGGCGGATTTAGGTGGCCGCTTGCTCGTTTGCCACTTTATGATATAAAAAAAAAAAATTTTTTTGTTCCCTTATCTGACAGTGACGTCATTTTTAAGCTATCTGAGCCTCTATCAGCCAGCGGTGGGACATGCCCTAAGTAAGATATATCATTAGACTTCGGTCATAGTATTTAATATCAGTAACATAAATAGGTATTGACTGTGGTTATCAAAGTTCCGGTTATAAGACTAATTCAATTTTTCTTTTAACACCATCTTACTTCTTACTAATATTATAAATGCGAAAGTTTACAGTTTGTGTTAGTCTACTGTGATATTATCTAGTGCGCGGTGAGCGGCGCGTTGTGACGTCACAGGGTAGGGGGGTGCTAGTCCGCCCTGATGATGGACTAAAGCCCCTGACCCACGCCGATATACTTCACTGGAATATAAGAAAAAGCTTATATAACTACCTGTTTGAATAAAATACAAATTAAATCTTACTAATATTATAAATGTGAAAGTTTGGATGGATGGATGTTTGTTAGAGTTTGTAGCCTAAACGGCTGAACGGATTTCGATGAAATTTGGCATAGATGTAGAGGATAGTCTGGAAGAACACATAGGCTATTCACTTTGGTTTTTTTCAAATACCACGCGGACGGAGTCGCGGGCGAAAGCTAGTAAATCCATAACTAACACACAGTTCCACACTTTGTATTGGAATTCCCCGAATGCGGTTACAATGGTCAGTTATTAGCTAACGAATAACATGGACGATACACATTGTACGGGGAATCCCCGCAATTTGGTAAATAACCGATTCTACTAAGCATATTGTTGATACAGTCCAAGTTACTAGGAAATGAAAGCTAGAACTCGATATAAATATTTATTTTTAATTCTTATTTCAGTTAATCATGTGAAATACATCGTAATTGCCTCTCATTAGATCGTTCTTTACTCAGGAAAGAGTAGACCTAAAATATCTACAGTACAAAAACCTCTTTACTAACCTTCGCCCTGATTTCTCCGTTGACAGACAATTAAGGCAAGGTTGCTTTCCAAACAGTTTCTAATATAATACATTTCTTGCAACATTGTCCAAGAAAACGAATTATTAGTCTCAAATCGATATTACCAAATACAGAACTGTTTAGCCTTGTATGCAGAGGTTGTACAATAAATAATTATTATAATAAACTAGCTTTCGCCCGCGACTCCGTTCGCGTGGAAAAAAAAAACAAATATGAGTAGCCTATGTGTTCTTCCAGACTATCCTCTATATCCATACCAAATTTCATCGAAATCCGTTCACCCGTTTAGGCTACAAACTAACGAACATCCATCCATCAAAACTTTCGCATTTATAATATTAGTATGATTGTTTGATAGTGTAAATAATAATTGCCTATTTGTTGATGATTGTGGATGGATGTTTGTTAGAGTTTGTAACCTATACGACTGGACGAATTTCGATGAAATTTGGTATAGATGTAAAGGATAGTCTGGAAGAACACATAGGCTACTCACTTTTATTTTTTTCTAATTCCACGCGGACGGAGTCGCGGGCGACAGCTAGTATTAGTATAAACGCAAGCCACACGTCCAAACAGAATAACAATAATTTGTTGGGCAAAATAACATTGTTATTGGTCTTATCAACCTTAGAACACGTGTAAGTTGATTTACGATTGCAACACTGTGACAGATTGTTTTGTGATAATCGTAGTAAGTAAACAGTCTTGCTATGGTTTAATAGTGTTTAAAAAAATACAGAGTTAAGAATGTTAGATCCTAACACGATTTATGGGAAAGTATTCGTAATGCCATCGACATTTGTTGGTGTTAAATCTTACTTCTTCCTATTGTAATTGAAGTTTAGATGGATGGATAGATGTTTGTTATTGTAGTCTAAACGGCTGCACGGATTTCGATTCAATTTGACATAAAGGTAGTGGATAGTCTGGAAGACAACATAGGCTACTTAGTTTTACTTTTAATTTCACGCGGATAAAGTCGCGGGCGAAAGCTAGTCTAACATAAAGTTTCTAGATGAGTAACGAATACTTCGCAAATTTTCGTGATAGGCCCCAGGTGATGGCACTATAGTCTTCTTTGTTTTTTTTATTAACTTAATCTTTTGTTCCCAGGGTGGTAACAATGCTGGTCACACGGTGGTAGTGGATGGCAAGGAGTTTGACTTTCATCTCCTGCCTAGTGGCATCATCAACACAAAATGTACATCCGTGATAGGTGAGTTCATATATTACTCATACTTTTTTTTCTTTCTAATGTTAATAATATCTGTGCATTGCTGTGAATCTTCAGGATTGTGATGAAATTTTTGTTTGTCAACCAATTTCAGGGTTGTTTAGTTTAGTTTACCCACTGTAAAACTATGTTTCCGTACAGTTCAAGTAGGTTAATGTTTATTTTCTAACGAGCAAGGTCATTCTGTAAATTTTACTCTTGTTTCTATTAACCCAATTATGGTTAGTAAATATAACCTTATCTGCTCTTTACTGGGCTGATTAGAAAAATCTTACACTTATCAAATACCTATACCTATACGTCTCTACTGAGGGGCTCGAGACTTCCCTAAGTTGACTGGACTTTACACAAACATGTTGGGCCCAATGCGGGTTGACTTCACACATATCTTTGAATTTCTTCACAGATGAGCATTTTGCATCACGATATTTTCCTTCAACGTAAGAACGTCAGGTAAATGTACATATGGAATTCGAAAAACACATTGGTGTTCCTGGGATTCGAACCCAGGACCTACAGATTACAAGTCAAGTGCTTAACCCCTGAGCCACCGACGCTCTGAAGATTTGTTTAAAATTAGAAATAACTTCGTCATAGTCGTAAACAGTTGAACGTTTCATACAGTTATCAAAGAGTTGGGAACATGTTCAATATTATTTGCCTAATGTCATCTTAAAGCGCACACCTTGACTAAACCATCGTACAACTGTTGTGCGATTGTCGATTGTTTCGCAGTCAATTCAACTGTTTAGCACAATTAACAATCGAATAGCGCACACACCTCCATATAAACTAGCAATCAAAGCGAGATTAAACAGTTGTGCGATAATTTAGTTTCAGGTGTGGGCACACTCTTCACATTCTTGGCTTGTCGAAACAAGTGTTAGTCTTAACTGGTTTGAATCGGCGCTATGTTTGCCAGTATTGGCAGCGAAACCAATTGCCGTGTAATTGCTTTCGGACGTTGACAGTTTTGTATTACACTTCCACACAATAGAAACGATACTAAAATACGAAAGAAAATTACTAAACAAAGAGGAATTGACTACTTTTTGAAGTCGGTTAAAATGGATGTTTTATAGCTTACTATAGCTGGGATTATAAAGCGTTAGTTGCGTTAAATAAAGTACTTTTTAATGTTTTTTTTATTATTATTACATAAGGTGGCAAACGAGCATCCGGCCACCTGAATCCGCCAAAATGGCGAAGCGACCGCTGCCCATAGACATCCTCAATTGCAGATGCGTTGCCTACCCTCATCAACGGAGGAGATGCACATAAAGAAGATATCTCCCCTTCCTATGCATCTCCTTCACCGTCAAATCCACTTCCCCTTCCTATCCTCTCCTTATAAGAAAAGGGTGGCAAGAGAAAGGGACTTAAATTAGGCCTCCGGCACCACACTCATCAGACGAAACACGGAATTGCTTCCATTTCACGCCTGTCTTCTGTGTGGTCGTGGTATTACACCGGGCGTGCCGGCCCATTCGTGCGAAGATGTTAAAGCGGGCACTACCACTGTAAAATGTTATTGATTTCATTATTTTTTGCGTCTGTTTTGTTATACTTCAATTTTCCCGAAACTCCTCTAAGATAAGGGCTTGTGTAGAATCTAGTAACTCTACTGTGGTAATTATAGTTTTACTAAACTTCTGAGTTACTCCTTTTACCCGTTTAATTTCAAGCCTATGTTACTCCAGAGCGGCTGTATGGTTCTTGATGAATTTAGCATAGATGTAGAAATAATCTGTAAAAACACAGGCTAGGCTTATATAGTTCCGCTTCGACGAAGTAGTGGATAGACGCTAGTCTTGTCATATTTATGATCTCTCTTAAAGTTAAAAGAATCTATAAAAATACATATAATATAGCCTTATTCTGATAAACGATTGCGATGCGATGTTACGCGATGCAGAATTTACTGTTTTGATCAAACGCCAAAAACCTAGGTAAGACTGCAGTGCCGACCTTCAAATAGGATTTGTTTAAACCTTGAACTTTTATGTTCATGACCATATTTGCTAGAGAAATAATTAGACTAGCTTTGAAATTTTCATTTCCTTCGTTCGAACATTATACGTAAAAATAACCAATAACACTTAAGGCAATATCGAACCGAATCTTCAACAATTCGCTAAGAAAGCGTCGCTTATAATCTGACAGATATTAACATTTTAATGCAATTTGGAGTTCTAGGGCCTGTACCACCAAATTGTAAATTGTCTGATAACAATCCAACGTGTAAAATATGTGATGGAAATATCGGATTACATATTTAGATGTTTAGATGATATCTAATAGTAAGCATGGTATGGGCATGTTATGAGGAGGGATGAATCGCATGTTACAAGGAGAACGTTAGTTATGAGTGTGGAAGGGTAAACCGGTAGAGGTAGACCTAGAAAGAGATGGATGGATTATGTAAAAGGTAACATGATCAAAAAGGGAGTGACGACTGAGATGACGTATGATAGAGTTATGTGAAGGACAAAAACCTGTTGCGCCGACCCTAAGGGAGTAGGATAAGGAGATGATGATGATGATGATGATGATGTTATATATTTAAATGTCGTTTCAATATTCCTTGATTAGGTACACTCGTTTATTGTTCAAGAAGATCTAAAGATCTTAGATCTAGAAAGAATAAACGTAGATATTCATGAGAAATCCTATACTTAAATGACCATTAGTATACTCTGTGTGCGACAGTTGTGGATCTAATATTGATAATAGAAAGAAAACAGTGGTAGAGCCCGCTTTAACATCTTCGCACGAATGGGTCGGCTCGCCCGGTGTAATACCACGACCACACAGAAGACAGGCGTGAAGTGGAAGCAATTCCGCGTTTCGTCTGATGAGTGTGGTGCCGGAGGCCCAATTTTTAGTCCCTTTCCCGTCCCACCCTTTTCTTATAAGAGAAGGATTGGATGGGAAAGTGGATTTGACGGTGGAGGAGACGCATAGGAAGGGGAAATATCCTCTTTATGTGCGTCTCCTCCTCCATCGATTTAGGGTAGGCAACGCATTTGCAATTGCGGATGTCTATGGGCAGCGGTCGCTTCGCCATTTTGGCGGATTTAGGTGGCCGCTTGCTCGTTTGCCACCTTTTTATATAAAAAAAAAAAACAGTTTGTCTTTCGATTTTCTTTGATTAATATTACTCTGTATGTCATAGGAGTTTACATTTTTCTTTCGGGAAAATGATAGTGAATTTACTTTGACCGATAACGCCCTCTATCCTTGATTTGGCGCCAAAAGATTGCATCATTCGTTACGTAAGCTGTAACAACATAACATTGTAGTCTCAATGAAATTTACAACCAATATATCTGATAAAAATAAACAAGACCTAGGCAATGAGCAGGGCGTGGTGCTCGTGAGTAGGTGTAAATAACGCGCCAGACAAATAACTTGCTGCGAAACATTGTTGAGATGTTTTTCAAATGGCTTGTTTAATTATATTTCGCACGCGTCTCCGTCCGCGTGAAATTAAAAAAAAACAAAAGTGAGTAGCCTATGTGTTCTTCCAGAGTATCCTCTACGTCTATGCCAAATTTCATCGAGATCCCTTTAGCCGTTTAGGCTACAAACTCTAACAAACATCCATCCATCTAAACTTTCGCCTTTATAATATTACAAGACTCCGTCCGCGTCGAATTAAAAAAAAAACAAAAGTGAGTAGCCTACATGTTCTTCCAGACTATCCTCTGCGACTATGCCAAATTTCATCCAGATCCGTTCAGCCGTTTAGGCTACAAACTCTAACAAACATCCATCTAACTAAACTTTCGCCTTTATAATATTACAAGACTCCGTCCGCGTGAAATTAAAAAAAAACAAAAGTGAGTAGCCTATGTGTTCTTCCAGAGTATCCTCTACGTCTATGCCAAATTTCATCGAGATCCCTTTAGCCGTTTAGGCTACAAACTCTAACAAACATCCATCCATCTAAACTTTCGCATTTATAATATTAGTATGATAAGCAAGATTACTGACATTAATTACTTCTCGTTGCGTGCCTCAAGCCGTATTAGGACCGAGCATCCTATTTATTGTGCTCTAAATGTAAATGTTATTTCATTACTGATAAATCATTATATTGCATGCAGCTTAATGTTTTGCAGTAAAAATAATGGCAGGAACATTTAACCGAGATCGACTCCGTACCCTGTACAAGAAGGTACGCTTGTTAATGCCGATTGTTGAATTAAAAAAAAAACTCATCGTACTAAATGACTTCTCGTTTATGTGACTGGCTCTAATATCTGACATTTCTTGCTGTCCTTAGAGCGTCCATACAACTGAAACCAAAATATGGTAGTGGTATATTCAACCGTGGTAGTGCCCGCTTTAACATCTTAGCACGAATGGGCCGGCACGCCCGGTGTAATACCACTACCACACAGAAGACAGGCGTGAAATGGAAGCAATTCCGTGTTTCGTCTGATGAGTGTGGTGCCGGAGGCCTAATTTAAGTCCCTTTCTCTTTGCCACACTTTTCTTATAAGGAGAGGATGGCAAGGGAAAGTGGATTTGACGGTGGAGGAGATGCATAGGAAGGGGAAATATCCCTTTTATGTGCGTCTCCTCCGTCGAATAAGGGTAGGCAACGTATCTGCAATTGCGGATGTCTATGGGCAGCGGTCGCTTCGCCATTTCGGCGGATTCAGGTGGCCGCTTGCTCGTTTGCCACCTTGTGTATGTTATAAAAAACAAAACAGAATTTTATACAACTAAATTAGCTCCGCATATACATTATAGAGGGTAGATAAGCGGTAATGTTATTCATTAACTTTTTGCGATTACCATGATAATGTAACGTGAGTCAGTTTTCGATTCAATTCATATTTACTTCGCTATTGTATCTGGATGTAGCCAGCTACTAGTCTAGCCTGTAAATGGTCAAGCTAGTCTAGTTTAGGTTGATTATGTGTAACTTTTTATGGCGAAGAGACAATTGGTATTTGACAAACAAAACTAGTTTTTTAATTTTTAGCGTTAAAATTGACAAATTCGACAGCTCCTAATAGATAAAACCATCATCATCATCATCATCATCATCATCATCATCATCATCATCATCATCATCATCATCATCATCATCATCATCATCATCATCATCATCATCATCATCATCATCTCCTTATCCTATTCCCGTAGGGTCGGCGCAACAGGTTTTTGTCCTCCACATAACTCTATCATACGTCATCTCAGTCATCACTCCCTTTTTGATCAAGTCACCTTTTACACAATCCATCCATCTCTTTCTAGGTCTACCTCTACCGATGTACCCTTCCACACTCATAACTAACGTTCTCTTTGTAACATGCGATTCATCCCTCCTCATAACATGCCCATACCATGCTAACCTTTTACTCCTTACCTTCTCTACTACGGGGGCTACTCTCAAAATTTCTCTAATATACTCATTTCGTATCTTATCCATTCGTTTTACTCCACACATCCATCTTAACATTCGCATTTCTGTCACATGGAGTCTCCTTTCATCCGTTCCTTTTACTGCCCAACATTCAGATCCATACATCAAGACAGGTCTTACGACGGCCTTGTAAATTTTCCCCTTTAGTTTAAGTGGAGTTATGAAATATATTTCGCTATCGAAGAGAACTTATTATTATATATTTAAGTATAAATTCATTCAATTTAAAACTTTTCACGGTCGGCTATTCAGTGGTCACTGTTTGCAGGTAACGGCGTGGTGATCCACATTCCGGGGCTGTTCGAAGAGTTGAAGAAGAACGAGCTAAAAGGAATGCAGGGATGGCAGGAGCGGCTCATCATATCGGACAGAGCGCACATCGTGTTTGATTTACACCAACAGGTAATTAACGATATCCGACTTGAAGGACCAAGTTCGTTCGACGTTAGTTCGACGTTTTTTGTCGCACTTAATTTGTTTCAGTGCAGTTTTAGTGTGAGAGATCTACGCTAAAGATCTCACTTAGTGATTATTAATGTCTATTTAGCAGACTATTGTTATAAAGAGGAAAAAATTGTATTTTTGTATGTATTGGAATAACCCAAAAACTACTGGACGAATTTCAAAACTTCTTTCACCATTAAAAAGCTATGTTTGCAAGTACTTTAATATAATTATTTAATTACACGCGGAATCGCGAGCAACAGCTAGTAAAAGATAAACATGTAAAATACAATACAAAACTGATATAGCTGTTTTGATTGAAAGCGATGATTAAAACAGATGACGTCATCAAACGTGACTCATGAAAGATTATGGTTATTAGATTCCAAGGTTAAATCGTTTAGAGAATTTTATGTGAACTAAACTAGACAGAAGTTAGTGTTAGGTACACTAACTTCATTACTATTCGATAAACATTTCAGTGTAAAATCATGATATATGGTTATTTAGTAGTTTTAATAAGGGACACGTTATAAAATGTAATATTAATCGAACATTTGTTACATTTTTTTCTTTCTGTAGTTAGCTAACTGCCATACTTACAGCCATACTGAAACGAGTTTCAAATTCTGCGCTTAGTCAAAATTTTAATAAAATTTATTGTATGGCCTTATCATTACTATCTTAGTCGCCTGTTACTCTTTTAACGAACACTAAGTGAGGGAAACACTATTAGAATCTAGATTTGTGTTGGGAGGGGGGGCTGTTCACCAGCTCGACACTGGATCTCAACCAATATCGGTTAAGCTGAGCCTACCCCTTTTGTCATCTGTTACATATTTTGGTATGTTTTTTTTTGTACAACACTAATTTTTTTATGGCAATAAAGTTGTTATTTATGTATATTTTAATATTCTTCCAGGCGGATGGTCTGCAAGAGGCGGAAAAGGGCAAAAACTCGCTAGGCACTACCAAGAAAGGCATCGGCCCGACTTACTCGTCGAAGGCGACTCGGAATGGAGTCAGGATCGGAGATTTGCTTGGTGATTTCGCTATATTTGAGGAAAAGTGAGTACAAACACTTTTGACTAGATGATACTGTGAAGAATATGATTCGAAACCCCTCATTTGTCAAAATTGCGTACAATGAACGGACTAATACGAAAATGAACTCTACTTTTTACAAAAAACTAAGCAAATATCAGATCTAGTCTAGTCTACTAAACAGATAACAAATCTAGTCTCTGTCTAGTGTCTTATGTGTCTCTATTCCTGAAAACAATAAGGTTATTTCAAATTTCCATACATTTTTCAGCAAATTTCAGCCTTAGATGAAAATTCAATTCACTAACTTATGCAACTTGCACATATTGGCGATGAAATCCAAAGATATGTGTAAAGATACCCTACAGTTAGCCAGCGAAGTTACTAAGGCCTAGCTCCTAACTTAGAGTTATCCTCAAGCCCCTCAGTTGGGACTTCAAGCTGATGATTTCCATCATCACCAGCTCACTATAAATCCCCATCGAGGGGCTCGGAGCCTACCCTAAGTAAGGGGTGACTAGGACATACTCAACCACGCTGGCCAAGTGCGAGTTGGTTAACTTCACACATATCTTTGAATTTCTTCGCCGATATGTGCAGGTTGCATCACGATGTTTTCCTTCACCGTAAGAACGTCGGGTAAATTATGTACATATGAAAATTCGAAAAATCGAAAATCACATTGGTACATGACGGGATTTGAACCCAAGACCTGTAGATTACAAGTCAAGTGCTTAAACCACTGATCCACCGACGCTCTTGATAATTTCTCTAGGTTCCGTACCCTAGCTGCGGGCTACAAGCGCATGTTCCCTGCGCTAGAGGTAGATATAGAGAGTGAATTGACCCGGTACCGAGAGTACGCGGACCGCATCCGTCCACTGGTACGAGATACTGTCTCCTACCTTCATACGGAGATACACAATGGAAAGAAAGTGCTGGTTGAAGGAGCTAATGCTGCTATGCTGGATATAGACTTTGGTATGTATTCTTTAAAAAAACAGACAGAAAAGTCTCAATTGTGAAATTATATGTTACTTTTTGGTCCTTCGAGTCGGATTTTGAATGAAAGATACGAAAAATTAATACGCAATCCCAATTGGACTGACAAATGCTGAAATTAATCACAATTTTAAGATTTTAATGTATGTAATTTAGGATTATGTTTCATATTTAAATGTCGTTTCAATAGTCTACAGTGAGTTTGCTATTAGACATTTTAGTTAAGTAAACTGTTATAGGCTGGTAATCGGGCACCTGAATTCGCCGAGAAAGCGAAACGACCTCTGCCCATAGATATCCACAATTGTAGACGTTGATACCCTTAAACGGAGAAGGAGACTCACATAATGAGGATATTTCCACTTCCTCCACCGTCGAATCCACTTTCCCTTCCCAACTTTTTTTTATTTATTAGTATTTTTTTGTCAATTTACTAATATTTCTTTTACCATTCTAAGCTCTAGGTTTGTGATAGATTATGGTTTACAATAGTCAAGGCGGGATTCGAACCCTTGACCACGTGATCAGAAATGTCCCTAATAATTAGGTTATTGGCTTTTTGTAATATTTTCACTACAGCTACGTATGTTTCAGGTACGTACCCGTACGTGACGTCATCGAACTGCAGTATCGGCGGCGTGTGCACGGGGCTGGGGCTGCCGCCCAACGTCATCGGTGACGTCATCGGCGTCGTCAAGGCGTACACGACGCGAGTCGGCGACGGACCCTTCCCTACAGAGTTGCACGATGTTAGTATTTTATTATATATTTTAAGGTGGCAAACAAGCGACCTGAATCCGCCGAAATGGCGAAACGACCGCTGCCCATAGACATTCGCAATAGCGGATGCGTTGCCTACTCTTAGGCAACGGAGATGATTTTTTTTTATATTTTAAGGTGGCAAACAAGCGACCTGCATCCGCCGAAATGGCGAAACGACCGCTGCCCATAGACATTCGCAATAGCGGATGCGTTGCCTACGTTTAATCGACGGAAGAGTAGACCTTTTCCTCCTCTTATGCGTCTCTTCCACCGTCAAATCCACGTTCCCTACCCATCCTATTCTTATAAGAAAAAGAGTGGGAAGGACTTAAGTTGGGCCTCTGGCACCACACTCATCAGGCTGCACGCGGAATTGCTCCCATTTCACGCCTGTCTGTGTGGTCGCGGTACACCGGGCGAACCGACCCTACAGTGCGAAGATGTTAAAGCGGGCTCTACCAGAATATCCTCTTTATGTGCATCTAACTAAACAAAATCTTTTAACAGTGGTAGACGACCACGACCACGACCACACCGACAGGCGGGAAGTGGAAGCAATTCCGCGTACAGTCTGATGAGTGTGGTGCCGGAGGCATAATTTTAGTCCCTTTTCTTAAGGGATGGGAAGGAAAAGTAGATTTGACGGTGGAGGAGACGCATAGGAAGGGGAAATGTCCTCTTTATATGTGTCTCCTCCGTCGGATAAGGGTAGGCAACGCATCTGCAATTGCGGATGTCTATGGGCAGCGGTCGCTTTCTATTTCAGTGGATTCAGGGCCGCTTGCTCGTTTGCCACCTTATATTATAAAAAAAAAAGATTTAATTAAGGAATTTGAATCATTAAATATGTTGTTTTATGTAAATGAGCTGTTTGATGGCTGATGTTCTGATTTGTATGTATTTGTATGTATTTGTATGTGCAGGAGGTGGGCGGGCTGCTGCAGGCGCGCGGGCACGAGGTGGGCGTGACGACGCGCCGCGTGCGCCGCTGCGGCTGGCTCGACCTCGTCGTCGTCAAGTACACCGCGCTCGTCAACGGATACACCTCGTAATTACACTTT
The DNA here is from genome assembly GCA_029286645.1 of Papilio protenor. Taxonomy (NCBI): domain Eukaryota; kingdom Metazoa; phylum Arthropoda; class Insecta; order Lepidoptera; family Papilionidae; genus Papilio; species Papilio protenor. The sequence continues at coordinate 686,101 of JAGSMZ010000031.1, read as the reverse complement.
ACTAGCTGTTGCTCGCGACTTCGCCCGCGTCAAATTACAAATACAAACTATTACGTTCGCCCTATTTCAACCTATTACCAAAAGTATTAACTTAGTACTAATCTACGTAATAACAGAAATCTACCGATGCCGGTAGCTTGTAAGCTGATTTTTCGGTTACCCTTATTGTTTGTGTTCGCGATATCTTCTAAACTATTAGTCCAATTTAAATACTGTAAAGAACATTTTTTTTCTACATTAAATTCTCCTGATAATAAACGCATTTATTTGGATAAGGATTAATATTGAAACCAATAAAAGAACGCTGCAAATAGCGTAAGGTTTTTATTACATTTTGTAAACAAAAAAGTGGTTATTGTAAGAAAACCGTTAAAGATAGATATATGCTATCGCGGACTTTTCTGTAGAACTTTTTGAGATCTACAATTCTTTCATACATCATTTTTATATACCTCTAACGGTTTGGAGCAGCGTAAGCCGAGAAAAGATAAAGTTTAGTGAATTTTTAACGCCGGCGTCCAGAAACACGCTGTTTATTAATAGTTCCTAAACATTAGTAATAATAAAATATAGCCTATGTTACTCACAGATAAATTACCTTTCTGATGGTGAAAGAATTTTTAAAATCTGCCCAGTAGTTTTTGAGTTATTTCAATACATACAAAAATACAAAGTTTTCCTCTTTATAATATTAGTATAGACTAGCTTTACCGGGAACGTCCAAGTCTTTAAAAAATAAATAAAGCAAGTTCTCTATGTGTTCTTCCAGGTTATTCTCTATGCCAAATCTCATCGAGATCCGTTCAGCCGTTTATATGACAGACTAACAAACATCCATCTAAACTTTCACATCATACTTCATCTATATATATATCTATACTATTATAATAAAGCGTAAACACACTACTTTGTGGCCTAAGATGTCAGCAATTACAGCATATTTTTGAATAATTCTTTTTTTAATAAAAAGCCCTACACTTACGTCATGCTTTAGGCTATATATTTTCACGCTATTAAACTTAGGGGGTAAATAAATAGGATAAAAACCCTAATGTGGGAAAGAGACCATAAGTTGCTGACAACATCAAGAAAGAAAGATTGCTAAGGTTTGTCATGTCATGTCATTTTGACATTTGCTATTGATAATTTGACAAATGTAAACAATAAAATAAGTTTTTATAATTTCACGCGGATTAATCCGCACGCGAACAGCTAGTACTTAATATTATAAATGCGAAAGTTTAGATGGATGGATGGATGTTTATTAGTTTGTAGCCTAAACTGCTGAACGGATCTCGATAATATTAATAAATCAATAAACACGTAGGCTACTTGCTTTTGTTTTTCTAATTCCACGCAGACGGAACCGCGGGCGAAAACTAGTTATAATATAAAAAAATATGGTAAACAATCTGGAAGTACATAGGAAATTTTTTTTTAAATTCCACGCAGTTCACGGACTTTTCTTGATAAAGTAATATTTTTTCAGTATATGCTTGACGAAGCTGGATATCTTGGATACTCTGAAGGAGATGAAGGTCGGCGTGGCGTACAAACTGAACGGCAAGCAGATTGACTACTTCCCCTCCTCTATGACTGAGCTCAGCAATGTTGAGGTATGTTCAGCTACGTCTCCACTAAGGGACTCGGAGACTACCCTAAGGGGTGATTAGACTAAGGTTTGTTTGACGGCATTTCACTTGGCACGTGGATTGTTAGAGTTTTGCTCCTTCTGGTGTGCCAACTGTGGTAAGATGCTTGTATAGGTTTGCTAACATTTTTTCATTGTAAATCCCATGGTTTTGTAAATAATGTATTTAATATAGAAAACTATGAAGTTATTTTTTACGACAATATTTTTTTATGCATTTTAACCCTTAAATGCAAATTGTTGCCAAAAGTCTACAAACAAAAGTATAGTTTTTATTGAAACCAATATTTTTTTTAATTATTTTTCCCTTAATGTGACTCAAAACCTATACTGAAATATTTATTTCATAATTAAATAAAAAATCTAGCATTTAAGGGTTAAAGTTGAGCTTTAGGTAAATTATTTCGAAGAAAACTTAAAATTTACTTAATATTTTTTTTATATCATGAGTTGGCAAACGAGCAAGCGGCCACCTGAACCCGCCAAAATGGCGAAGCGACCGCTGCCCAGACATTTGCAATAGCGGATGCGTCTACCCTAAATCGACGGAGGAGACGCACATAAAGAGGATATTTCTCTTTCCTATGCATCTCCACCGTCAAATCCACGTTCCCTTCCCATCCTATTATGAGAAAAAGGGTGGGAAGGAAAAGGTACCAAAGTTGGTCCTCCGGCACCACACTCATCAGACTGTACGCGGAATTGCTCCCACTTCCCGCCTGTCTGTGTGGTCGTGGTACTCCGGGCGAGTCGACCCATTCGTGCGAAGATGTTAAAGCGGGCTCTACCACTCTAAGGTTTCTATTCTGTTCCAGGTAGAATATATAACTCTATCGGGCTGGGACTGCAAGATAGAGGATGTTCGGCAAATGGAGGACCTCCCGCCGCAAGCCAGGCAGTACGTCAAGACTATAGAAGATTTCCTACAGATACCGGGTATTTTTTTTATATTTAACTAGCTGTTCGCGTGCGGATTCATCCGCGTGAAATTATAAAAACTTTATTTTTATTGTTTACATTTGTCAAATTATCTATAGCAAATTTCAAAATGACATGACATGACCTTAGCAATCTTTCTTTCTTGATGTTTCGCAGCAACTTATGGTCTCTTTCCCACATTAGGGTTTTTATCCAAAATATTTACCCCTAAGTTTAATGACGTGAAAATATATAGCCTAAAGCGTGACGTAAGTGTAGGGCTTTTTATTAAAAAAAATGATTATTTTAAAATATGTTGATGTAGGGAACCTTATACATGTTGCCAAAACACTCCACAGTTACACTTAACGTTCGTACACAACACACATACACACTTACATAACACACGTACATTCACTCACACATAGAAACACAGGTGCTTGACGAGGGTCGAAGTGCAGTGCACGTTTGAATTTCGGGACCTTTGATGGGCGCATTCAAATTCGCGACTGCACAGCTGACCGGGGTCATTGACCGAGCGGCGCGCGCAGTTAATTACTAGTCGCTTTCGAACTGTGCCCGCGCTGACCGCTAATACTTTCACCCTCGTTAATCAAGTTTATTATTATTGTATTTCTTACTCTTTCTTCTACTTGTTAAGTGTTGCACTCTCCTTCTTATTTTTATTTTTATTGTGTTGTGGACTTTTGTGTTTGGTGTTAAATAAATTGTGTTGGACGAATAACGGTTGCATTATTAAACCTGCCACCGTCACCAGCCGACCATCGTCGACACCATCACCACCTACCACCACATTGGTGACCCCGAAGAACAAAATGAGCAACACCGAGGACGATTATCAAGAGGCACGGTCGATGCAAAATGAACCTTATGGTCATGTGTGTAAGGTTGGAGTTCGTATTCCACCGTTTGGCCGGAGGAACCTGAAATATGGTTCGCACAGATCGAAGGTCAGTTCCGCATCGCGGGATTACAAGCGATTCGACAAAATTTCATTATGCTATTGGTCAGCTTGGAAACTTATACACTAAGGAGGTGAAGGACTTAATAGTAAATCCACCCGCAACCGACAAATTTCAAAAATTGAAATCCGAGTTAATTAAACGGTTGACTGCTTCTAAAGAAAAGAAGCTGACGCAGTTGGTAAAGCACGAAGAGATGGGTGATAGGAAGCCGTCACAATTTCTTCGACATCTTGAGAGCTTAGGCGGTTCACAAAATTTCCAACGGATTTTTAAAAACAGTTTGGCTGAAGCCGGTTACCTACTAATACTCAAACGGTTTTGGCAGGACATACTTCTGCCACGATTGAAGAGTTGGCGGATATAGCAGATAGGATCAATGATCTAGTCCCGTCGACACCGCAGGTGGCATCAACCAGCCTACAGAGTGTGAATGTCGACTTGGCTATGGAGATCGCTGCTTTAAGGAAACAGGTCCAGCAATGAACCTCAGACAACGACGCGGAAGGTCAAGATCCAGGACTCGACTACACGAGCGACAGCACTCTTCATCGAGGTCTCAATCCAGCTACCGTCGACATCCAGTCTGCTGGTATCACTTTAAATTCGCCGAAAAGGCGACAAAGTGCTGCCCCCCGTGCGACTTCAAGTCGGAAAACTTCAGAGGCAATCGGTAATGACGACCGACGATTGCCCTCCCAAACTGGTCGCCTGTTCATCACCGATCGCCACTCCAAGACACAGTTCCTGGTCGACCACTGGGAGCGACCTCTGTGTCTTCCCGCGATCGCTGCTGCGAGAACGTCGTGCCCGGACTACGTATGAGCTAAGTGCCGCTAACGGTTCATGTATAAACACATATGGTTATGTACATTTACAACTAGATTTTTGTTTACGCAGAACTTTTAAATGGCGTTTTGTTGTTGCCGACGGTGGACTAAACCTATAATAGGTGTAGATTTTTTAAATTATTACAATTTAATTGTGACTGTCGTAACAAGCGTATTATTGACAACACGACATTTGTAACAGCTTGTGCGTCGCGAGTTAAGTGCGACGACATTTCATCGGTCAAAGTCCAATCGGGTAACTCGGGTTACCATAAATTGTTGTCGGATTTTCCCGATATTACTCGACCACCCGGCACGCACCGTGTCATACCACACAACAAGGTACATCACATTCGCACAACACCAGGCCCACCAGTTTCTTGTTCACCTCGTCGCCTCGCTCCAGACAAATAAAAATAGCCAAAAATGAATTTCAGAATATGTTAGAATGCGGTATCGCTAGCCGTCCGAAAGTCTGTGGTCGTCGCCGTTACATTTGGTACCCAAAAAAGGACAACGGTTGGCGTCCTTGCGGGGATTATCGGATGTTAAACGCCAGGACAATTCCCGATAGGTACCCTATTCGACACATACAGGACTTCGCTCACAGTATAGCAGGGTGTAAAGTATTTAGCACACTTGATTTGGTAAAAGCATATAACCAAATACCTGTGAGTCCCGAGGATATACCTAAAACCGCAATAACAACTCCATTTGGTTTATATGAGTTCCCTTTTATAATTTTGGACTGTCAAATTCAAGCCAAACATTCCAACGGTTGTTGACGAAATAACAAGGGGACTAGATTTTTGTTATTGTTATTTGGACGATTTTTAATTTTTTCAAAAGACGAAGTTGAACATAAAAATCATTTATGTATTATTTTTCAACGTTTAAAGGACTACGGTATGGTCATAAAACGTGTCTAAGTGTATTTTTGGAGCCCGAGAAGTGTCATTCTTAGGTTATCACATCTCCGCGAACGGCACCAAACCACTAGACACTAAAATAGAAGCTATAAAAAATTTTCCCGTTCCTAATAAAACATCGACAACTTAGGCTTTTCTAGGAATGATTAATTTTTATAGACGTTTCTTACCGCGCGCGCGCGGAATACAGCCCCACGAATAAGTTGTTAGTAGGCGTAGTAAAAAAAACCAACCGATAGCATTAAAAGATGAGTTCACCGATGCATTCGAGCGCTGTTGTAAGCTGTCTCTTCAGACGCTGCATATTAGCGCATTCCGGATTGCCAAGCGAAACTCGCTCTTGTTACCGACGCATCGGACACGGCCATCGGCGCTGTCTTACACAACGTTACTAAACGACGCGTGGCAACCGATTGCATTCTTTCGCGTAATTAAGTCAATCTCAAGTTAAGTATTCACCTTACGACAGAGAGTTATTAGCTATTTATGAAGCCATTAAATATTTTAGGCACATGTTAGAAGCTAGACATTTTATTATTTATACTGACCACAAACGATCAGTTTTGCATTCCACGAACGAAAGAAGAAAAATTGTTCGCCTAGGACAGTATCGACATTTAACTATAAGCTCAATGTACACGGATATTAGACATATTTCCGGCAAAGATAAGTTGTTGCCGATACATTGTCGCGTATTGAATCTTTGGAGCCAACCTTAGACTTAGAGCCTTAGCAAAAAGTTCAGGGCGACGGACGCCGAACTTCAAAGTTAATTACTGAAGGTTCGGTCCGTACATCTAGAAAAATTAACACTGCCCGGGTTGTCGAACCCCATTGTACCTGCGACCCGTAAGTACACCGACATCTAGACATTTGTTTACTAAATTTTTCCGAAACACGGTATCGATTGTTTACATTCTTAAAGTCACCCTGCGCTATACAACAGCAAAGGTAGGTGCAGAACGTTAGTTTGGCCGAGCGTTAGAAAGATTGTCGGACAGGGCAAAAACCTGTTTGGGACTGTCAGCGCTGTAAGATAGCGGCATGTTAATGCACCGCTAGGTACGTAGAGTTTGCCCGCGCGAGAGTTTTAAAAAAACATGTACATATCGATCTCGTAGGGCCGTTACCGTTATCGAGGTTATTCGATATTGTTTAACGTGCGTGGATCGTTTCACTCGGTGGCCCGAAGCCCGTACCTATCGCGGACATTACAGCGGATAACAGGAGCTAAAGCATTACTTTCGTGTTGGATTCTCGATTTGGCTGCCCGGACGGAATCGTAACAGAACCGCGGTAGACAGTCGCTCTGCGTTATTCAAACCACCTCGCGAAGATAGAGGATTTCAGCATAAGCGGACGACTTTATGCTTACCATCCAGCAGCCTAACGGTCTCGTTAGAAACGCTTCCAATAGGCAGTAAAAAAGCGTCAATAATGTCAAATAAGAAGAAAAATGGACAGAGTCTTTGCCGTGGGTTTTTTTGGGAATACGTATGGCTTCATTTAAAGAAGACTTGAACGCGTCTTCGGTGAACTCCTGTATGTAGAACCTCTTAGATTGCCAGGGGAATTTTCGAAACAATCTATTCGCGGTACAACAGATGTTAGGGACTTCACCGCCTCGATTGCGCGCGTCGACACAGAAATTAAATACCGGTGCCGGCCTCACGTCATGGTGGTAACAAAAGCGTTTTCGTTTTTAAAGAATTCGCCAATTACCGGTACGCTTCCTCGTGAAGACGCGGTACGGGCATCACTACAGCCTGTGCGTATACGGACCTCATAAAGTTGTTTCTAGGAGTGACCAAGTCATTTGTTTTTGTTAATTAATGGCAAGGAAGTAATAGTCTCGATTGATTCGTTTAAGCCAGCGTACATTTTATGCGACATACTAAACGACACCGCAAAACTAATGACGAACCTAGTGAGCTAAGGAATACACCAACCCGTCGGGACCGGTAAGATTAAGTCACCGATTTTTACGCCCTTAACCAGGCTGGAGGGGGGTGATGTAGGGAACTTATACATTTTGCCAAAACACTCCACAGTTACACTTAACGTTCGTACACACACCATACACACTTACATAACACACGTACATTCACTCACACATAGAAACACAGGTGCTTGACGAGTGGTCGAAGTGCAGTGCAACGTTTGAATTTCGTGACCTTTGATTGGCGCATTCAAATTCGCGACTGCACAGCTGACCGGGGGTTCATTGACCGAGCGGCGCGCGCAGTTAATTACTAGTCGCTTTCGAACTGTGCCCGCGCTGACCGCTAATACTTTCACCCTCGTTAATCAAGTTTATTATTATTGTATTTCTTATCCTTTCTTCTACTTGTTAAGTGTTGCATTCTCCTTCTTATTTTTATTTTTATGTGTGTGGACTTTTGTTGTTAGGTTGTTAAATAAATTGTGTTGGAGAATAACGGTTGCATTATTTAAACCTGCCACCGTCACCAGCCGACCATCGTCGACACCATCACCACTACCACCACATTGGTGACCCCGAAGAAACAAAATGAGCAACACCGAGGACGATTATCAAGAGGCACGGTCGATGCAAAATGAACATTATTCGTTCCGTGTGTAAGTTGGGAGTAGTATTCCCCCGTTTTGGCCGGAGGCAACCTGAAATAGGTTCGCACAGATCGAAGGTCAGTTCAGCAATCGCCGTGATTACAAGCGATTCGAGCAACGTTCATTATGCTATTGGTCAGCTTGGAAAACTTATACACTAAGGAGGTGAAGGACTTAATAGTAAAAAATCCACCCGCAACCGACAAATTTCAAAAATTGAAATCCGAGTTGATTAAACGGTTGACTGCTTCTAAAGAAAGAAGCGACGCAGTTGGTAAAGCACGAAGAGATGGGTGAAGGAGCCGTCCAATTTCTTCGACATCTTGAGAGCTTAGGCGGTTCACAAATTTCAACGGATTTTTTAAAAACAGTTTGGCTGAGCCGGTTACCTACTGTACTCAAACGGTTTTGGCAGGACATACTTCTGCCACGATTGAAGAGTGGCGGATATAGCAGATAGATCAATGATTCAGGTCCCGTCGACACCGCAGGTGGCATCAACCAGCCTACAGAGTGTGAATGTCGACTTGGCTATGGAGATCGCTGCTTTAAGAAACAGGTCCAGCAATTGAACCTCAGACAAACGACGCGGAAGGTCAAGATCCAGGACCCGATTACACGACCGACAGCACGCTTCATCGAGGTCTCAATCCAGCTACCGTCGACATCCAGTCTGCTGGTATCACTTTTAAATTCGCCGAAAAGGCGACAAAGTGCTGCCCCCCGTGCGACTTCAAGTCGGAAAACTTCAGAGGCAATCGGTAATGACGACCGACGATTGCCCTCCTTCAACTGGTCGCCTGTTCATCACCGATCGCCACTCCAAGACACAGTTCCTGGTCGACACTGGGAGCGACCTCTGTGTCTTCCCGCGATCGCTGCTGCGAGAACGTCGTGGCCCCTACTACGTATGAGCTAAGTGCCGCTAACGGTTCATGTATAAACACATATGGTATGTACATTTTACAACTAGATTTTTGTTTACGCAGAACTTTAAATGGCGTTTTGTTGTTGCCGATGTGACTAAACCTATAATAGGTGTAGATTTTTTAAATTATTACAATTTAATTGTTGACTGTCGTAACAAACGTATATGACAACACGACATTTGTAACAGCTTGTGCGTCGCGAGTTAAGTGGCGAACGACATTTCACATCGGTCAAAGTCCAATCGGGTAACTCGGGTTACCATAAATTGTTGTCGGATTTTCCCGATATTACTCGACCACCCGGCACGCACCGTGTCATACCACACAACACGGTACATCACATTCGCACAACACCAGGCCCACAGTTTCTTGTTCACCTCGTCGCCTCGCTCCAGACAAATTAAAAATAGCCAAAAATGAATTTCAGAATATGTTAGAATGCGGTATCGCTAGGCCGTCCGAAAGTCTGTGGTCGTCGCCGTTACATTTGGTACCCAAAAGGACAACGGTTGGCGTCCTTGCGGGGATTATCGGATGTTAAACGCCAGGACAATTCCCGATAGGTACCCTATTCGACACATACAGGACTTCGCTCACAGTATAGCAGGGTGTAAAGTATTTAGCACACTTGATTTGGTAAAAGCATATAACCAAATACCTGTGAGTCCCGAGGATATACCTAAAACCGCAATAACAACTCCATTTGGTTTATATGAGTTCCCTTTTATGAATTTTGGACTGTCAAATTCAAGCCAAACATTCCAAAGGTTTGTTGACGAAATAACAAGGGGACTAGATTTTTGTTATTTTATTTGGACGATTTTTTAATTTTTTCAAAAGACGAAGTTGAACATAAAAATCATTTATGTATTATTTTTCAACGTTTAAAGGACTACGGTATGGTCATAAACGTGTCTAAGTGTATTTTTGGAGCCCGAGAAGTGTCATTCTTAGGTTATCACATCTCCGCGAACGGCACCAAACCACTAGACACTAAAATAGAAGCTATAAAAAATTTTCCCGTTCCTAATAACATTCGACAACTTAGGCGTTTTCTAGGAATGATTAATTTTTATAGACGTTTCTTACCGCGCGCGGCGGAATTACAAGCCCCACTGAATAAGTTGTTAGTAGGCGTAGTAAAAAATAACCAACCGATAGCATTAAAAGATGAGTCACTCGATGCATTCGAGCGCTGTAAGCTGTCTCTTTCAGACGCTGCACTATTAGCGCATCCGGATGCCAAGCGAAACTCGCTCTTGTTACCGACGCATCGGACACGGCCATCGGCGCTGTCTTACCCGCAACGTACTAACGACGCGTGGCAACCGCTTGCATTCTTTCGCGTAAATTAAGTCCATCTCAAGTTAAGTATTCACCTTACGACAGAGAATTATTAGCTATTTATGAAGCCATTAAATATTTTAGGCACATGTTAGAAGCTAGACATTTTATTATTTATACTGACCACAAACCGATCAGTTTTGCATTCCACGAACGGAAGAAAAATTGTTCGCCTAGACAGTATAGACATTAGACTATATAGCTCAATTTACCACGGATATTCGACATATTTCCGGCAAAGATAATGTTGTTGCCGATACATTGTCGCGTATTGAATCTTTGGAGCAACCTATAGACTTAGAAGCCTTAGCAAAAAGTCAGGCTACGGACGCCGAACTTCATAAATTAATTACTGAAGGTTCGTCCTTACATCTAGAAAAATTAACACTGCCCGGGTGTCGAACCCCATTGTACTGCGACGTAAGTACACCGACATCTAGACCATTTGTTACTAAATTTTTCCGTAAACAGGTATTCGATTGTTTACATTCTTTAAGTCACCCTGGCGCTAATACAACAGCAAAGGTAGTTGCAGAACGTTACGTTTGGCCGAGCGTTAGAAAAGATTGTCGTGAATGGGCAAAAACCTGTTTGGACTGTCAGCGCTGTAAGATAACGCGGCATGTTAATGCACCGCTAGGTACGTATAGTTTGCCTCGCGCGAGATTTAAACATGTACATATCGATCTCGTAGGGCCGTTACCGTTATCGGAAGGTTATCGATATTGTTTAACGTGCGTGGATCGTTTCACTCGGTGGCCCGAAGCCGTACCTATCGCGGACATTACAGCGGAAACAGTAGCTAAAGCATTACTTTCGTGTTGGATTTCTCGATTTGGCTGCCCGACGGACATCGTAACAGACCGCGGTAGACAGTTCGAGTCTGCGTTATTCAAACACCTCGCGAAGATAGCAGGATTTCAGCATAAGCGGACGACTGCTTACCATCCAGCAGCTAACGGTCTCGTAGAACGCTTCCATAGGCAGTTAAAAGCGTCCATAATGTGCCATACGCAAGAAAAATGGACAGAGTCTTTGCCGTGGGTTTTATTGGGAATACGTGCTTCATTTAAAGAAGACTTGAACGCGTCTTCGGCTGAACTCCTGTATGGAGAACCTCTTAGATTGCCAGGGGAATTTTTCGAAACATCTAGTAGCGGTACAACTGATGTTAGTGACTTCACCGCTCGATTGCGCGTGTTCGCACAGAAATTAAATCCGGTGCCGGCCTCACGTCATGGTAACAAAAGCGTTTTCGTATTTAAAGATCTCGCCAATACCGGTCACGTCTTCCTCCGTGAAGACGCGGTACGGGCATCACTACAGCCTGCGTATACCGGACCTCATAAAGTTGTTTCTAGGAGTGACAAGTCATTTGTTTTGTTAATTAATGGCAAGGAAGTAATAGTCTCGATTGATCGTCTTAAGCCAGCGTACATTTTATGCGACAATACTAACGACACCGCAACTAATGACGAACCAGTGGCTAAGGAATACACAACCCGTTCGGGACGTAAGATTAAGTTCACCGATTTTTATCGCCCTTAACCAGGTCTCTGGAGGGGGGTGATGTAGGGAACCTTATACATTTTGCCAAAACACTCCACAGTTACACTTAACGTTCGTACACAACACACATACACACTTACATAACACACGTACATTCACTCACACATAGAAACACAGGTGCATGACGAGTGGTCGAAGTGCAGTGCAACGTTTGAATTTCGTGACCTTTGATTGGCGCATTCAAATTCGCGACTGCACAGCTGACCGGGGTCATTGACCGAGCGGCGCGCGCAGTTAATTACTAGTCGCTTTCGAACTGTGCCCGCGCTGACCGCTAATACTTTCACCCTCGTTAATCAAGTTTATTATTATTGTATTTCTTACTCTTTCTTCTACTTGTTAAGTGTTGCATTCTCCTTCTTATTTTTATTTTTATTTTTATTGTGTTGTGGACTTTTGTGTTTGGTGTTAAATAAATTGTGTTGGACGAATAACGGTTGCATTATTTAAACCTGCCACCGTCACCAGCCGACCATCGTCGACACCATCACCACCTACCACCACATTGTAATTGCTGACATCTTAGGCAACAAAGAAGTGTGTGTTTACGCTTTATTATAATAGTACAGATTCAAGCTTTGCAGATGCGTTGCCTTATTCGACGGAAGGAGACGCACATAAAGATATTTTCCCTTCTCACCTTTTCCTTACTGGAGAAGGGTGGGAAGGAAAAGGGACTTAAATTAGGCCACACACTCAATATTCTTTACAATTCATCTATATGATAAATTGGAACGAAATAAAAACTCACAAGCAATGATCTATCTATTTATACTGATAAAAGATCGGAAATATACCAGTGACTATCTTTGAGATCTTTTCCGCTATGTTTAGTTATATTTAGTTCAGACTAGCTTCCGCCCGCGACTCCGTCCGCGTGGTATTAATAAAAACAAAAGAAAGTAGCCTATGTGTTCTTCCAGACTATCTTCTACATCTATGCCAAATTTCATCCAGATCCGTTCAGCCTTTTAGGCTACAAACTCTAACATCCATCCATCCAAACTTTCACATTTATAATATTGGTAAGATTTAATTTGTATTTTATTCAAACAGGTCGTTATATAAGCTTTTTCTTATATTCCAGTGAAGTATATCGGCGTGGGTCAGGGGCGGGAGTCCATCATCAGGGCGGACTAGCACCCCCTACCCTATGACGTCACAACGCGCCGCTCACCGCGCACTAGATAATATCACAGTAGACTAACACAAACTGTACAGTGGAGGACGTTAATTTCCTACCCACTTCGTTTGAAATGAAACTTAATGCAATTTTGATAAGAATTACTGGCCTTGTAGATGTTTCTATCGATATTTCTGTCGGAAATATGTAAAATGTTTGCTTAGAAAACGGCATAAAAAATAAACATGACAGCTACAGTACAAAATCTTGTGTAACATTTAAAGTTGATGGCGCTAGTGAGCTTCGATTTAGTTTTTGTCTCTAGCTCAGATATACTTGTCAAAAACTTGTAAATAAAGCTAAAAAGCTCTTTAATATAAAGTATAATAGCAAATATTCTTCAGACAAAACTTTTTAAACTATACTAAAGCATAGTTTGCTTTTCCTTTAGTGGGTAGGGAATTAAATTCTTCGACTGTGGAAGAATTGAAAGAAAATTACACTTTCATACTAGTGGATATTCCAGCAACTTTCTTATATCATTATTTACATTTTTATGTGTTTTTAATATCTTAATGTTGGGTTCTTTTATATGTCTGTCAAAGTTTCTTTGTCTTGTAATTGTTTTAAAAAATCATGTTGAACATAAAAAAATGAATATTTATAAATGTAAAATATTCCTTTTAACCCTTAACTCGATGGTGTTGGTATTTTAATTTAAAAATCTACTGAATTAGTTTAAAGAAAAATGCGATTTTTTTAATGTTGGCAACATTTAATAATTTTTTTGCTACAAAAATACTCAGTCGAATTAAGGGTTAAAGGCGAAAAAACATGGGATCTAGATATCGCATTCTAACACTTCATGCCATATTTAGTTAAAAAATGGCATTGAAAACGTTTACTAAAACAATTTCCTAAGTAGTATAATTCTTTCCGTATTAGAGAAATACTTAATATTACAGTATTTCCTTTAGTATTAATTGAATAGATGGGGGTTTTAAAGCCTGGTACATAAGTTCAGTTTTAACTGAATTTTAATTTTAACTGAACTAGACATGTTACGTTTTAACTGACTATATATGTTCAGTTTTAACTGGAATACATACGTTCAGTTTTAACTGGAATACATACGTTCAGTTTTAACTGAACTGCATACGTCCAGTTTGAACTGGAATACATACGTCCAGTTTTAACTGGAATACATACGTCAGTTTTAACTGGAATACATACGTTCAGTTTTAACTGAACACGTTTAATTGTAACTGAACTACACATTTTAAGCTTTAACTGACTATATATGGTCAGTTTTAAGTGATCTACATAAGTTCAGTTTTAACTGAACATGTATAATTTTAACTTAACTAGGCATGTTAAGTTTTAACTACATATGGTCAGTTTTAAGTGAACTACATATGGTCAGTTTTAACTGTACATATGTATCAGGCTTAAATTAGTGCGTAATATAACAGACCTGATAGCAAAGTGAAAAAAAATATATTTTACAGTGGTTTTGTAATTTAATTAATTGAGTTTGAAATTGAAGATATTTTGGATTAAACAGTTTTATTATTCAATTTAATCATATATACCAGGCCTAGCATTTTTGCGAGCGTATAAATTCTTCCTCTAAGTAGTGAAAATGTACAATTTTAAAATAATTAGTACTGAATTTGACTAAATCACGTTCCTACAGTGATGTGTGAAAATCAACCAGGAAAATAAAAAACTTGCATAGATGTCGCCACTTACAACTTTTATGGCAACACCAATACTTCGGCAGTCTTTTTAAATTTTTTAATATTTGCGTTAATAAAATCTTTTTAATTATTTTTTACTTAGCATTGCAGTTTTTTTTATTTTCCTGGTATGGTTTTTACATACATAATGTGCTTCATTTTTATAAAAAACTATATAGTTGAATAGCAAAGTAATGCACAAACTGACGGCCATTTTGTGGATTACGTAATTATAACGCGATCAGAAAAACCAACTTCTATGAGGTATCTGACTTTTTATGTTGTCTTTAAACACAACTAAAGCGAACCGAAGCTAAAGCGAAGAGTAAGATATAAAACGAAAAGGGGGATCTAGCACGAAAATTTGTGAGAATGTCCCATCGGGCTAAAGTACACCGAGAAACAATCGATGACTACAGTTTCACGCAAATTTTCGTGCTACCCTAGCTGATAGAATTGATACCTTAAAGATTTCATATTAAAAATTCGCTTCGGTTACGATTCGCTTTCGCCGTGTACTAGAGGCTTAAGTTAATCTAAAATATTTCATAGCAATCACAAGTCAGTATATAAAAGTGTTGGTACAAACTATTAGTATTTAAAAAAAGTAGTAAAATTCGAGGCAAAAGCTATTTTAGCGCCCTCTTTATATGGAGGTTGTAGTTAAAACTAGTAAAAAAGCGTGTCATTCCGATGGACGTTTTGAACATTTTTTATATGTACTTACATAAAGTTCACTGTTTCGCTTTTTACAGACATTTCGACGGCGTGTTTTATGTGATATCTATAATATTTTAAATGTAAATATTTTTCATTAATATTATGCCAATAAAATAATGGTTTATTCTTTTATGTGTTGTTTTATTTGCCCTTTAAAACCCCTTTTTTTACTTTATTTGGGTACTAGAACATGTCAGTACCAAAATTACATTCCACAAAATATAACTAGTATAACAATATTATAAACTAGCTGTTGCTCGCGACTTCGTCCATGTGGATATAAAAAATAGTAAAACACATTGTTACTCAGATAATGTAGCTTTTCAATGCTAAAAGAGGGTGGGCTGTGTAAATTATGTTTCTATTGCGATTTCTACAATCACAATAGATAATGGCTCAAGTATAAAATCATGATAGTTAAATGTAGGAGTACATCAAATAAAACAATTATATTTCTACATATTTATTCGAAATTCTTAATGTATTTACATCAGTCAGATTACACAATATTATATTTACTTCTATAATATAAGCCAATGGAAGATTATCACATAAGGAATTAAAATTTATATAATATGTCATTTTAAGTATAAAATATCTTAAAACTACTAAGATCATAACATCAAAGCATTTTATATTTGCAAGTAAATTGCCATTTATAAATAACTAGCTGTTGCTCGCGATTTCGCCCACGTCAAATTAAAAAATAACAAATATAGCCTATGTTACTTATTGATAGCATAGCTTTCTAACAGTGAAAGGATATTTAAAATCAACCCAGTAGTTTTTGAGTTATTTCAATGCATACAAAAATCCAAATCTTTCCTCTTTGTAATATTAGTATAGATTGACAAATAATTATAAACAAGTAGGATATTCTAGCAGTAAGAGATTTCGATTATACATATGGCACATACATATATAAATAGAAAAGCATTTTAATTATAACCTACAATTCTAAAGCTATATACTATAGTATATAATAATATAGTCAAATATGTCCATACACAAAAGCTTTAAATTCATATAATTTAATTTAAGTTAAAAGAAATTAAACATTGAAATACAAAAAAATATTCAAATTATATACTACTCCTTTAGTTAAGTCAAAGCCAATATTTTAAACCAAAATTTCCATTTATATTCATAATTAATGCATAAAATTCGATAATAAAATGTCATGTTCACATAAAAAACTACAGTCAAAAATAATATACAACCTTATCTGTACTTTAAAGCAATATGAACTCTAATCCCTTGCATTGGGAGATATATTCCTTTCGCGTTTAGCTTTAATTTTAGGAGGTGCTCGGTGCCTGTCCCGTTTGCGGCTGGAGGAGGAACAAGACGATGAGGGGCTGGAGTCAGGCGGGGAACCTGCATCATCAGCTGTTAATATAGTAGACTCCGGTGTAGAAGGTTCTAGAACACTGTTGCGGAGAGCGCGTCGCTGTTCCTCCGTGTGTTGTGGGCAACGTGTTGACCTGAATATTTGGAGACCATTAACGTAGAAATCAGAAAAATAAAAGCTCAGTGGTTTAAGCACTGACTTGTAATCTACAGTTCTTGGGTTTGAATCCCGCCATATACCAATGTGATTTTTGAATTCCATATGTACATAATTTACCCGACGTTCTTACGGTGAAGGAAAACATCTTGATGCCAGCACATATCAGCGAAGAAATTCAAAGATATGTGTGAAATCAACCAACCCACACTGGGCCAACGTAGTTGACTATGGCCTAGTCACCCCTTACTTAGGGTAGGCTCCGAGCCCTTCGGTGGGGACGTATAGTGAGCTGGTGATAATGAAAATCATCAGTTCAAAGTCCCCACTGCGGGGCCACTTTTAATAGTCATTGGCCTGCTCTGAGGGCAAATAAGTTAAATTTTTTTTGTTCTGCTCTACCTTTAATCATTGACATACTAAAATTCGACTCTACCCTTGGTAACACCATAATGATAAAATTTATTCATTTACTTTCTCTCACACTATAATGTGTACAGTACTTAGTGGTTTGTAATCTAAACCATTGTGAAAAGTATTGATCATGCATAAATCTATAGACAGAAAGTATGGGAAAAAGGCAAGAAATACAGATTATGAAATATGAATGGCTTTAAAAATTCACCTTGTGCACAGTTTCTTGGTGTGTTCAGAAACAACACCACATATCTGAAGCAGGAGGTTCTTCTTCTCGTTAGCGGACATCGTTTCGTATGTGGCCCCACCTTCGTTAGTATCAGAGTTTGTGATACCATTGTTGGTCCGACTGCTGTTGTTTCTGAAAATTTAATATTAAAGCAATATAAGTCATACCTTGTTTCAAATATCTACTCTATCTATACTATTATAATAAAGCGTAAACTCACACTTCTTTGTTGCCTAAGATGTCAGCAATTACAGCATATTTTTGAATAATTCTATTTTTAATAAAAAGCCCTACACTTACGTCACACTTTAGGCTATATATTTTCACGTCATTAAACTAAGGTGGTAAATATTTTGGATAAAAAACCTAATGTGGGAAAGACACCATAAGTTACTGCCAACATTAAGAAAGAAAGAATGCTAAGGTTTGTCATGTCATGTCATTTTGACATTTGCTATTGATAATTTGACAAATGTAAACAATAAAATAAAGTTTTTATAATTTCGCGCGGATGAATCCGCACGCGAACAGCTAGTTATATAATAAAATAATATAATAATTTCAGTAAATAACTTTTAAGGTTAGTTACTATTGCACCTTAAACTTCAATAATATAATATATGATTGCAGAAAAATATAGTCACATAAATAAAAAACTGGTATTTTTATCCTAGAGAAATGTTAAAACAACTGACTTATGAACTTTTGCTGGTTTTCTACTAGCATTGTTCTTGATCCTGCGTTTCCTACGCTCCGTGTGGAGTGAGCCACCAGCCCAGTCAGCATCATCTTCATCATCACTCAGGAGTCCAGCATATGAAGTTGGCTCTCGGCTGTTTGATGCAATCCGTCGAGATGCTATACGGGAACTATTACGACCCATTCCTGATTGAAAAAAAAACATACAGACGAATTGAGTACCTCCTTCTTTTGGGAAGTCGTTCAATAAAACATATCGGAGAATAGATGCACTATCTAACAAGGTTAACACCCTCTTATAGCTTTCCTGGAATTAAGTAAGCTTTAATATTGGTATATCAGTTTTCTTATATAATTAACCAACTAAAGTAAATTAGAGGATTGTAATCTACTCTTTTTTTTATTTTTTTATTTAAAATATTAGTAGATTTTTGTTAATTTACTAATATTTCTTTTAACCATTCCAACTAAGCTCTAGGCTTGTGCTAGGATATGGTTCACGACAATAGTCGAATGGCGGGATATGAACCCTCGACCGCAAGATCGGTAGTCCGTACCCCAAACCATTAGGCTATTGGCCCGTATTGATAGGAATGTTCTGAAAATGATATAATGTACTCAAAACATTCACTTGTTTATAGTTACATTAGCTGTTGCTCACGACTTCATCTGCTCAGAGTAAGAAGACTTAATTAGTAGTTTATGGATTCTAGACTATGTTCTACATATATGCCGAATTTCAGCAAGATCCATTAAATCAATTTGGAGATACATAGTAACCAACATCCATCAATCTAAATATTCACATCTTACTAATATTATAAATGCGAAAGTTTAGGTGGGTGTTTGTTAGAGTTTGTAGCCTAAACTGCTGAGCGGATTTCGACGAAATTTGGTATAGACGTAGAGGATAGTCTGGAAGAACACACTCACGTTTGTTTTTTTTAATCCCACGCGGACGGAGTCGCGAACGAAAGCTAGTTTATAATATTAGTAAAATACTTGCCCATGCATTTTTCTAAATGAGGTGCGAACCTGGTGGCGGAAACAGGTCTCTCGCAGTTCGGGCAGACGCAGTTCGTATCTTGAGTCTTTTTTAACACTGATAGACCAAAAACATCGCATTCTGGTGAATTCACTATTTTAAAACTATCATCTTCCTCTTTTTCTCCCTCGATTAAATCTGTCAGACCAGTTTTAAGTCCATGGTGAAACTCAAACATTAAACCCAAAGTGACATCGTCAAAAACACTGTCGAAAATAAAACTGGCTGCTTCCTCCGCATTATTTTCATTTTGCATTATTTCAAAGAACTTAATATTGAGATCGTTCATGCTTAGTTCACTCACTATTTTATTCATTTTACAACAATAAATTCCTTTCGGAATTAAATAGCTTCTGGCAATTTGATATACTTATTCCCCCTTTTGGGTGTTAACCAGCTGATATCTTAAATTAAACAGGGTTTACAGTCCGATATTGATCTTTCATCTTTTTTCTTCGGACTTTCTGACAGATTTTAGGTTTTTGACATTAAGAGAAATAGACTTACCAGTTAAAATTAAAATGATCCTAATTATTTCCCAAATTCTTCTATTTTGAACATAAAAATAGATTGAATGGAAATTAATTGCTATTTATAACCTGAGTGCCTGAGCAAAATAATTACTATTTATTATTTATTTTTAAATTAATATTAGCGGGAACACCGAGGTGTTATATTAACACATCCACACAAACTGATACAGATTAAGTGTTATTAAAGAAAGCTCCAGAGAAAGTTTATATTTGTTGCAATAATTAGTATTGATAACAACCAGTAGTCGCATGTTAGGGTCCTGATATTAGTAGGTCACATTTTTATGACACTTCATCTAAAATCAGTTGACTCAAACATATCCTTCATATATTCATATATTTACTTTCAACGACCGAACTGTAAGCTATAACGTGTTTTATACAACTGTAACCATCTCCTACACGATGTTAAGTTAACAAGTTCAACATTTACTATAAAAGCCTTTTAAATTTAGTATAGATTCTTCCTTTCAACAAACGAAGTCAAGGGTATTTCCACTAGGAAATGACTTATGACTAGTATGATTTGCGTATTTTGTATTTAAAAGCGAAGAATTTCCTTAAAATGTGGAACATTTTGCTTGCTGGTAACCCTAAATGCTCTTACCCTTCCATTCCATCCCCCTTGCCACAAAAAGCTGCCATTGCCCTTGTAAAACTAAAAATCTGTCATAGATATAAATCTATATTTTATGTAAGTTATATTATCTTTATTCTACCGTCTTTTATTTCAATTCTATTTTATAATTGAATTGAATTTGACATTTTTTGTCTTGTTTGCCGATTTGAGGTAAGACGAGAGTTTTATTGTAAATTGTCCTGGTTTTATAATTAAATAGGTATAGTTTTAAAATGTATTTAAGTGCTTTGGGTAGATGTCTTTGCGAGTACTTAGCGATTCACTTGTGCACAGATTTCTGCGCGAATGTCTTCTTTTAAACACAGTTACTTAAAATATGACGGAAAAAATAAAATTCCTAACTCTATACAAAATATAAACTATAAACTAAAATAAACAGTTCTAAAACCTTTAAAATTATCAGTTATCTTTTACAGCGACGTAGTGCAGTAATTTACGTCATTTACGTAAAAAATTTGCGTTGCGAAGTACAGAATTGTGTGGTAATTTGTTTTTTTTTTAATTTTAATAATTTTCATACCTCTAAACAAATCAAAAGCAACTACAGCTCTCAAAAGAGCTATGTAATTTTATGTATTAAAAAAAAAGATAATGCTTTGTTCACACTCTGCCAATACAGTTGGACAGTAGCACATCCCAGACATAGATTGTATGAACAAACTGGGATTTGTGTTTACATTATGCTATTTAAATGCCAGTTCAGGTTTAACCCTACTGGCAAACTGTAAGTGTAAACCAAGCATAAAAAACGATTGCTATGACCAAATTAACAAACGACCTATGTATTATTAGCAAGCAATTACACTCCAATTAAGGTAATAAAGAAAAAATATTTCAGATTTATAGGATTGGCAAAATAAATATGAAAAAACAAACTGCATTTATGCCTACGCTGGAAGTGTTGCTAGAGAGATTGCCACAAGCTGTTATAGATTCTGCAATAGCTCCTACAAGAGTTCTGCAAGAGGTATAGTTTTTGAATGCATATATTGAAAATAGCTTTGTTTTGATTGAACTATGAAATATATCATCATCATCATCACCAGCTCACTATACGTCCCCACCGAGGGGCTCGGAGCCTACCCTAAAGTTAGGGTGACTAGGCCATAGTCAACCACGCTGGCCAAGTGCGGGTTGGTTGACTTCACACATCTTTGAATTTCTTCGCTGATATGTGCAGGTTGCATCACGATGTTTTTCTTCACCGTAAGAACGTCGGGTAAATTATGTACATATGAAAATTCGAAAAATCGAAAATCACATTGGTACATGGTGGGATTCGAACCCAAGACCTGTAGATTACAAGTCAAGTGCTTAAACCACTGAGCCACCGACGCTCTTTATAAGATATATAAAGAAATATATCACTGTGAAATATATACTTGCTTTTGCCTGTGACTCCATCTGCACAGAATAAAAAAAAAACAAAATCAATACAATGCTTATATATTTTGAAAACCATATACAAGTTTTTAAATTTATTGAATGTTAAAGCTGTTATTTTTTATTGTTTTAGATACCTGTACCAGATGAATCACAGTCTCTGCTATTGAAATCGGTAAAAACTAAACTAATGCAGGATGCTTGGATGAAATCAATGCCGTGTCTGCAAGTTTCATTGGAAAGATTACCTGAAAATTTATTGGCAAGTCTATTAGCAGAAAAGAAAATAAATGTGGTATGTATATATTTGATACTAACTGTTGTTTGCAACTTCGCCAGTGAGAATTTACAAAATACTAGCTGTTCCCATGCGACTTCATCCGCATGAAATTATAAAAAAATTCATTTTATTGTTTATATGTGTCAAATTATCAATTGCAAATGTCAAAATTGTCATTTTGACATTTGCAATTGACATGATGTCAAACCATGGCAACCTAGCTTCCTTGATGTTGGCAGCAACTTATGGTCTCTTTCCCACATTAGGGCTTTTATCCAAAATATTTACCCCTTAGTGTAATGGCGTGAAAATAATGGCCTAAAGCGTAACGGAAGTGGGCTTTTTATTAAAAGCAGAGTTATTCAAAAATATGCTGTAATTGCTGACATCTTAGGCAACAAAGTAGTGTGTGTTTACGCTTTATTATATTAGTAAGATAAGATAAGATAGCCTATGTTACTCACACATAAAAACCTTTCTAACGGTGTAAATGTTAAAAATTGGTCCAGTAGTTTTTGAGTTAATTCTATACATACAAAAATACAAATCTTTCCTCTTTATAATATCAGGGTATTTTAAAGCTAATTACAAATATTGTTTAGTCATTTCAAATGCATCTATAGTATAAGGAAAGGAAATGATTTGATTGTTTCTTAAACTTAAACTAATAAAAATATGAACTAATTGTAAAATCTTATAACAAAATTTCATTATTTAGTGATTAGGCATAGTGAAGTGAATGCAATTCCACTTATCCTCAGACTGTGTGTACAGGCATAATTTTAGTTCCCTTAACCTACCCACCCTTTTGTAAGGAATGGGAAGGGGATGTGGAATAGATGCATAGGATGCAGTAATATCTTTCTGTGTCCCCTTCCCTGTCAAAGGTATGGTTATGCATCTGCAGATCGAAAATAAACTAATGGATAAGACTAAAAGTGATTTAATATTATTTTCAGGCACAACAAAAAAGGAAAGTTGGCAGACCAAAGAAGATAAGAACCACTCAATTTAAAAATCAAACTCCAATGTTTGATTTTATTTCAGTTTAGATGTTTTTATTTTTCTTGTTGATTGAGTTTTTTAGAATATCCTAATTACGTATTCGAAAAAACCGAACATTTAATCATCGTTGTTAATAAAAATATTGCAAGACTATTTACTTTATGATCTCAAAATAAGACTTAAAAATGTTATACCAAAAATACAAATTTTAATTTTTAAATTTATCGTTATTTTGGTCACGAAAATGATTGCCGGAACTACACTGAAGTTACAAGAGAGGCGAATGGTTTAAAAGCGAAGGAGCGAGACATATGTTGTCTCTTTCACACTTATGGCATACGTGTGTTTTTGTCTCGTTCACTCAATGTGTATGAATAGTTCCGTCAGCTGTTGTAGTGATGTGTATTTTAGTGTTGGTTAATGTTATTATTTTAATAATGACATACTTAAACAGTCAAAGTATGTACTTATAGTAAAATCAAGGATTTTATTCCGTAAATTATTTAAAGTAGACTAATATCTTTACCTTTCTTAATCCCTATTTAATTCCCTTTCCTATCCTCTTCCCATTGATTTCCGATCTCCTTTCCCATACCTTCACCTATTCAAATTTCCAAATAATCCCCTACTCTTCCAAAGAGAGGCTAAAATGAAGTTTCTAAATGCTTCATGATTGTTGTGAACTGAGATTTAGGACTTGTGATGCCGAGAATTAGACATATTATACTTTTTTGGACTAAATTTTGGCTAGGAAAATTGCTAATATATAGTAATTGTTAGACGCTTGTAAAATTTTTATTTATTCATATATTTTAACATAAAATATCTTTAAAATCAAGGATAATTGACTTTTTGTGTAGGTTTTATCTTTTACATACGATATATAACGTATGTTTAAAAATTAAAAAATTACAATAATTATTTTGTTTTATTTTAAACCTCACAATGAATATAATAACCCTTATACTGACTTTAAAAGACGTACAAAAAAGTTCTTAAATACCTCGGTGGTTCGAAACATTCACATGTGTCGCCACACTTTATACACCTATAAGGCCTAATTTTAGTCCCTTTCCCTTTCCACCCTTTTCTTAAGAGGAAAGGATGGGAAGGAAAAGTGGATTTGACGGTGGAGGAGACACATAGGAAGGGGAAATATCCTCTTTATGTGCGTCTCCTCCGTCAATTAAGGGTAGGCAACGCATCTGCAATTGCGGATGTTTATGGGCAACGGTCGCTTTCCATTTCGCTGGATTCAGGTGGTCACTTGCTCGTTTGCCACCTTATATTATAAAAAACTAATAATAATAGATACTATTGTAGATGAAGCGGGGCGTGAGGGCAGGGCGCGGTTGTGCTAACGCCCAGGGCGTCTAAAAGGGGCGCCACAGGTCTGCGAATTACACAACACAACACCCTTTTCCTAGTTATCTTACCAAAATTATAAACACGAAAGAGGGATATTAGAGTTTGTAAATGCTGAACGGATCTCTATGAAGTTTTGCACAGATGTGGAACATCTGGTCTTTACGTTAAAGAAGTCTGGAAGAACACATAAGCTTTGTTTTTTTATTTACGCGGAGATTCGCGAGCGAAAGCTAGTGGAAATTAAAAAGGGCGCCTGGCCGTAGAAATCTTGCCCAGGGCAAGTAGAATTAAAATCGACATTACTACAAAACATATCCTAACCCAAACCTATAGCTTTGAAGGAATGATTACGAGAAACTCCTAATAAAAAACAGATAGTTTCCTAGATAAAATGCGTTGCTAGCCTGACGTAGTCTTTACTATTTTTGTTCATACTTTAAAAAAAATTTGAGCGTGAAAATGGTAAGTCAAAATTAACACTATAATCTAAATATGAGTCACCTTGAAATTGTGATGTTTTTATAAGCGTGTATAAACAGTCATAATTGTTCGTCAAATAAAGAAGATAATGTAAATTATCCGAGAGTTATTTTAGTCTCAGATATGTGATAACACATCTTTTAAGGCGTGGTTTGATTATACACTAGCTTTCGCCCGCGACTCTGTCCGCGTAGAATTTGAAAAACAGAAGTGAGTAGCTTATGTGTTCTTCCAGACTATCTTCTACGTCTGTGCCAAATTTCATCGAGATCCATTCAGCCGTTTAGGCTACAAACTCTAACAAACATCCATCCATCTAAACTTTCGCGTTTATATTATAATATTAGTAAGATTGGGCTGAGAATACTAAGCATTGATAACTACTAGGGTACTGTAGAGTCGGTTAATATTTTTGTATTGTTATCAATACAATAACCTACCCTACCCTACGCTAATACGTCCTAACGCCCTACCCTAATGCCGGTATTATTACTGGCTTTAGGGTAGGGCGATGGGGCGTCCGCCCAGGGCACAGGATATAAAGGGGCGTCACAGGCTCATGCAGTTAAGGGGCGTTGGTCATGGTAAAACCGGCTCTGCATCCAAGCACAATTAACATTATAAATAAAAGTTTCTGATTGTTAAATATAATTACAGTAGTCGCGGTTACTAGGTTAAGTATACAGGATGGGAATGTGACGACACATTTTTGTTTTTTCATAAGAAAGGCAAACGAAGGAAAAGCAGTCGCTCCGTTATCGGGATTTTTTTATTACATTGATATTAAAATATGTTGGATGTAAGACATTATGTGGGTCATAGGAATTAATAGTTCCAGCTAATAATAAAATACATAAAAGTTGTCAATATGTTAAATAATAATAGTCTTTCTATTTCGTTTTGGAGTAAAGGTGCACTCCAGGAGGTATTCTATAATTATTTGGAAAATGTAGAGAATAAATATTATAGAATTGTCAGAAATTAATAAAAAAAATATTATACGGAATTATTATGTGTTTGAATTATAATTTAACAACGTTATTAGCTCACGTACAAGAGAAGTAATTAGTATAAAAGAGGCACGAATGAAATAATGGTTAATAGTACAAAAGTCGAAGGTTTGAATCCGCCATTTGATTGTTGAAATATCAACAACTAAAATCTTTACTGGTTAACTTATTAAGAATGTTACATTCATATCCATAACGAGACATATTTGCATATTTTTATTCCGTCCAGTCAGCGTCATATATAGATCTATAGGCGGGCTTCCCTATGCGAGAGTTCGGTCTAAATCTCGCGTATCGCTTCAGTTTGCGGTCAATGTCGAGCCCGCGCTTGCGTCTCGCTGCGGCAGATTAAAAAAATTAATTAAAAACAACTTTTTTTCACTTGACCAGAGATATTTTAGATAAATTTTTTGACATAATTTTGACTTTTGACGTTTATATCAAAATAGAAATGGAAGCAAACGGCATTTCGGAATGCAACAATGTTGACAGTTCGTTAGGACATTTTATTTTGAAAAACAGCACCAAATATGAATTCGACTCGACGGAGTATGTTGGTGATGTGAAAGTTAGCGGGAAATTTAAGAAATCTCGAAGTTTTGTTGAACTTAGTAATATGAGTTCTGTACAAAGTTTGAACTTGATGGAGAGAAGGGTGCTGGTTATTTATACAGGCGGTACTATCGGTATGGTTAAAAATGCTAAAGGAGGTGAGTATTTGATATTTTACTGATTTAATAATAAACAGAATTATATATTGTTAGATCATTGACACAAACAAGAATATTAAACTTGGCCTATTTCTATTTTTAATTTATTTCTAACATGTTTGTCTTCTTCAAGTAATGATAGGCTTATTTTAACAGTAATCATATTTCAAAATATATAGCAACGTTTAGGCTACAAACTCTGACAAACATCCATCCATCCATCCATCTAAACTTTCGCATTTATAATATTAGTAAGAAGTAAGAATGAGTAAGAAGTAAGAAGTAAGATTAGTAAGAAGTAAGAAGTAAGAATTAAGATTAATGCAATAAAAAATTGAATACTTTTAACTCCACACCTGACATTTTAAATCCTTCGCCTCACCAGCTAAATCATTACATCTTTAGATTAATATTCCTTTTTAATATTTAAAACGAGATTTTAAACAACTCACGAGCACACAGATCGTCTCAAACACGTGTTAAAAACAAGTTGTGTCAATAAAGAATAAAGAGTATTATGGAACGAATGCCCCGTCTTGCGTCATTCATTATCGTTCATGATAATTGACTATGTTGTATATTTCATTCAGAAACAATATAAACACATCCGTAACTCAGATGGGTACGTAGATATACGGGTTTGCAATTAGCTCGATTATACACTCGCTTCTGAATTCGTAAACGTAGCTTATGAAGTTTTATTTTCATTCAACATTTCCCGCAGAATATGTTTTACAAAAATGTATAGCCATCTCTTTCATTTATATTGGAAAAATCCGAGACAAAAGTTTGGATTTTTCATGGACTACCTAAATACAATTTTATAACTAAACAAGCTTTCGCTCGCGACTCCGTCCGCGTGGAATTAAGAAAAATAAAAGAAAGTAGTCTATGTGTTCTTCCAGACTATGCTCTACATCTATACCAAATTTCATTGAAATCCGTTTAGCCGTTTTGGCTACAAACTCTAACAAACATCCATCCTTCCATCTAAACTTTCACATTTATAATATTAGTAAGATGGTACAAGATTCATATTTAACAGAGTAAACTTTTGTAAATTCAATTTACTTCTAATATTACGAAATTTAAAAACCGCACGCAATAACGTAACAAATTGCTTTTATCTGGTGCAATTTTAATGAAATTGCACAGCGTACCGTTGTGTACAGACTAATTACATCGTGCTCGTGTTACGATAATCCGGTAATAGATTATCGTGACTGACCTAACTGATGTAAATACATGACGTATGTTTGTATAAGACAACGCCTCTGTTGATTGTTTACTCTGTACATAAATTCGATCATGTATATCAGTACTTATCTAAGACCTTCAAAACAATGGCCTACGGGATATAATTTGCACTTTGGATAAGAATTGGATGCATGATTCAAACTCTACAATTTACAATAAATAAACCATATATAATCGTATTAAATAACTTTAGTTGATACTAGCTGTTGCCCGCGACTTCGTCCATAAAAAAGTAGCCTATATGCCCGTCTATGTCAGCTACCCTTCAGTGAAAGTCCGGTCGAAATCGGCCCAGCCGTTTCGGCGACTGCCCGGAACAAACGTAGCTTGCGGACAGACAGACAAAAATTTTTTAAATGCGATTTTCGGTATCAGCAACGCAAATACATCATCTTCCCGAAATCTGGAATTTTTCTTTTGATATTACAAACAGACACTCCAATTTTATTATATGTATGGATGGATGTTTGTCAGAGTTTGTAGCCTAAAATTAGGCATAGACGTAGAGGATAGTCTGGAAGTACACATAGGCCACACTATACACTTTTGTTTTTTTTTTTTAATTCCACGCGAACCGAGTCGCAAAATTTAGTAATTCATCAAATGATATCTAGGGAAAGTACCGCATCGAAGGAAATGCGCAGTTTAATAGTGAATATAAATAAAATTGACAAGCGCGAATGCAATTCTATAATGCGTTTTTGATAACATTGTACGCTCCTCGCTCGGTAGAGCGCAGATTATAAATAAGAAAAATAATAGCTCTGATATGAGATAAGTCATTCATTCGTTCATTCCGTCATTCGTTCTTATGACTCTTTGTATGGAAAGAAAGAAGAGAGTCCGCTTGAAGCCAATATGCGATTTAAACAAATGCTTGCTTGCAGAAAATTAACTCAATTTCATTATCTATATAAAAGAACAGTACATGTTATTGGGAGATGGCAGGGAACCCGGACCTTTAGATTGCAAATTCAGTGCTTAACCTCTGCACCGTCGATGCTCTTATTAGAATAATAGCTGCAGATTGTTATAAGTTGTTACTATTTAACCGACTTCAAAGTTATAGTAATCTATACTCTATACTATTATTATAAAGCGTAAACACACACTTCTTTGTTGCCCAAGGTGTCAGCAATTACAGCATATTTTTGAATATTTCTTTTTTAAATAAAAAGCCCTACACTTGCGTCACGCTTTAGGCTATATATTTTAACGCCATTAAACTTAGGGGGTAAATATTTTGAATAAAAACCTTAATGTGGGAAAGAGACCATAAGTTGCTGCCAACATCAAGGAAGCAAGGTTGTCATCATGTCATGTCATTTTGACATTTGTAATTGATAATTTGACAAATGTAAACAATAAAATTAAATTTTCATAATTTCATGCGGATGAAGTCACACGAGAACAGCTAGTTGTACAATATAGACATAACAGCTACAATAAGGGAGGTTTAAGTGATTCAAGGAAATATTTCGCTACTTTTTAGTGTATTTTGTTTGGAAGTCGGTTTTGTTTTTTTATTAAAAAAAATATTTATCATTTTGTTCCAGTGTTGGTACCGCAAAAAGGTGCTTTCGAAAATCTGATTAGGACGTATCCACAATTACACGATAATGCCTCATGGAAACAAAAACTATCTGAGAATAATTACGACACCAGCTTTTTGGTGTTACCAGGTTAGTAAAGAAAATACAATTCTCTTGTATGGTAATAGGGCTGCCACCTTTTAGTTAATATAGACTTAAATTGGGTGCCAATAAATCATCAGAAAAAACGAACTTGAAGCTTGAGAGTGCCCCAGTGGTAGAGAAATTAAGGAGTAAAACCATGCTATGGTATGGGCATGTTAGGTGGGATGAATCGCATGTTACAAGAAAGACGGTAGTTTGAGTGTGGTACACCGGTGGAGGTAGACCTAGAAAGAGATGGACGTATTGCGTGAAAGGTGACATGAGCAAGAAGGCAGTGATGACTGAGATGACTGACGATAGAGTTTTGGAGGACGAAAACGCGGTGCGCACAACGGGAGTAGGATAACGTAGCGGAAATGATGAACGAAGAACACGAAAACCGAAGAGGTGGTAGCCCTAGGTATAACAGAGAGATCTATGGTTTTCACGATGAGATATAAAGTTCTTTAAATGTTATAGATGCTAAGGATTCTTGTTTAAAAGTGATGTACAAAATAATGGAATATGAAGAATTATTGGATTCTTCTAACATGACTGAGGCGGAATGGATACGAATAGCTCAAGATATAATGGTAATTTGTATTCTATACTAGCTTTCGCCCGCGACTCCGTTCGCGTGGAATTAAAAAAAAAAACAAAAGTGTACCTATGTGTTCTTCCAGGCTATCATATACATCTATACCAAATTTCATCGTAATCCGTTCAGCCGTTTAGGCTACAAACTCTAACAAACATCCATCCATCTAAACTTTCGCATTTATAATATTAGTATGATATACATATAGTGTGACCTACACATATCGGCGAAAAAATTCAAAGATATGTGTGAAGCCACCCAACCCGCAGTGTGCCAGCGTGGTTGACTATGGCCTAGTCACTCCTTATTAGGGGAGGCTCTGAGCCTCTCAGTGGGGACGTATAGTGAACTGGTGATGATGGTGATGATATATGTATGTTTGTAATAATTTAAACAAGATATAGTTTTGATTGATCACAATTGGAAGGACATGTTCAATGAAGGAATTCCGATGGTCCACCGGTAGATGTTAAAATGAATTTTATGCTATAGGATTATGAAAATAACGACATTTAATATATAGACGAGGTATAGTGAACAAAATTAAATAATATTGTGAATTGAGAGAAAATACCTGTGAAATCACCGGCATTTTCTCTAAAAGTTTTATCAGTTTAAAAGTTTAGTGCCACCTCGTGTTGACATGTAATAAAACATTATATAAAATTACAATACGCTCCATATTTGGTTATAAAATAAACTAAACAGAGTTACAAAATAACATGTAATCATTTAAATAATAATTTACAATTATATTGATATACTAGCTTTCGCCCGAGACCCCGTCCGCGTGGAATTAAAAAAACAAAGCTGAGTAGTCTATGTGCTCTTCCAGACTATCATATACATGTATACCAAATTTCATCGAAATCCGTTCAGCCGTTTATACTGCAAACTCTTACAAACATCCATCTGAACTTTTGCATTTATAATATTAGTATGATGGTTTTGAGGACCTACCAATAGATAGTGTTAGTGAAACATGTGAAAAATGTCTCAAGGGAAGTGTCAACTACGTCTACTCTATTTATTTGAATCTCTTTGGAAAATAATATCGTTTTTCGTAGAAAAACTACTCAATGTACGACGGTTTCGTCGTTCTACAGGGCACGGACACTTTGTCGTACACGGCCTCTGCTCTCTCCTTCATGTTTGAGAACATTGGCAAATGTGTGGTACTGACTGGATCTCAGGTAAATTCGTTTATTATATACCAGCTTTTATTTAAAAAAAAAAAACAAAAGTGTACCTATGTGTTCTTCCAGGCTATCATATACATCTATACCAAATTTCATCGTAATCCGTTCAGCCGTTTAGGCTACAAACTCTAACAAACATCCATCCATCTAAACTTTCTCATTTATAATATTAGTATGATATACATATAGTGTGACCTGTAACCTACACATATCGGCGAAGAAATTCAAAGATATGTGTGAAGCCACCCAACCCGCAGTGGGCCAGCGTGGTTGACTATGGCCTAGTCACCCCTTATTAGGGGAGGCTCTGAGCCTCTCAGTGGAGACGTATAGTGAGCTGGTGATGATGGTGATGATATATGTATGTTTGTAATAATTTAAACAAGATATAGTTTTGATTGATCACAATTGGAAGGACATGTTCAATAAAGGAATTCCGATGGTCCACCGGTAGATGTTAAAATGAATTTTATGCTATAGGATAATGAAAATAAAGACATTTAATATATAGACGAGGCATAGTGAACAAAATTAAATAATTTTGTAAATTCAGAGAAAATACCTGTGAAATCACCGGCATTTTCTCTAAAAGTTTTATCAGTTTAAAAGTTTAGTGCCACCTCGTGTTGACATGTAATAAAACATTATATAAAATTACAATAAGCTCCATATTTGGTTATAAAATAAGCTAAACAGAGTTACAAAATAACATGTAATCATTTAAATAATAATTTACAATTATATTGATATACTAGCTTTCGCCCGAGACCCCGTCCGCGTGGAATTAAAAAAACAAAGCTGAGTAGTCTATGTGCTCTTCCAGACTATCCTCTACGTCTATGCCAAATTTCATCGAAATCCGTTCAGCCGTTTATACTGCAAACTCTAACAAACATCCATCTTTCCATCCATCTGAACTTTTGCATTTATAATATTAGTATGATGGTTTTGAGGACCTACCAATAGATAGTGTTAGTGAATCATGTGAAAAATGTCTCAAGGGAAGTGTCAACTACGTCTACTCTATTTATTTGAATCTCTTTGGAAAATAATATCGTTTTTCGTAGAAAAACTACTCAATGTACGACGGTTTCGTCGTTCTACAGGGCACGGACACTTTGTCGTACACGGCCTCTGCTCTCTCCTTCATGTTTGAGAACATTGGCAAATGTGTGGTACTGACTGGATCTCAGGTAAGTTCGTTTATTATATTGTACCAGCTTTTTTTAAAGTAAGTAGCCTATGTGTTGTTCCATATACTCTATTATGCCAAATTTCATCGAGATTTCAGCAGTTTAGGCTACAAACTCTAACATCAATCTTAACTTTGTATTAAGATCTAAAGCAAACTATACTGTCTACGTAGATATTTTTGTCGACAGCAAATACGAAAGATGGTTATTTATTGTTAAAAGACTTTTTTTATAATATATGGTGGCAAACAAGCAAGCGGCCACTTGAATCCACCGAAATGGAAACCGACAGCTGCCCATAGACATCCGCAATTGCAGATGCGTTGCCTACCCTTAATTGACGGTGGAGGAGACGCACATAAAGAGGACATTTCTCCTTCGTATGCGTCTCCTCCACCGTCAAATCCACTTTTCCTTCCCATCCTTTCCTCTTAAGAAAAGGCTGGAAAGGTAAAGGGACTAAAACTAGGCCTCCGGCACCACACTCATCAGATGAAACGCGGAATTGCTTCCACTTCCCGCCTGTCTGTGTGGTCGTGGTACACCGGGCGAGCTGGCCCATTCGTGCGAAGATGTTAAAGTGGGCTCTACCACTGTTTAATTCTCATCAATGATAATTCTCAATGCCATCAGTCTCTACTTCTAGACAATGCTTTAACGGAATAGGACTACCTGCTGTTCTCTCCATCAGGACATCCCACTATGGGATTTTATTTATATTATAAGGTGGTAAACGAGGGAGCAGGAGCAGCCACCTGACCGCTGTCTGCCGGATGTCTAATCCGCAATTGTAAATGCTTTGCCTACCCTTAATTCATGGAGAATAGGAATTATTTATGGATATACTTGTACTAGTTAAATAAAACTTTTGATGGTTTTGTAGATCCCAATATTTGAGCCTCGTAGCGACGGCGCCGACAATTTCGTCTCATCTCTCATGATTGCAGGAACTTTGCATATTCCTGAAGTTACTATATTCTTTGGCAGTAAACTCTTTAGGGGAAATAGGTATGTACAAAATTTATCTAATTGTTTATACCTGAACTACAATATACTCATTTCAATACAACTTTAAAGTATTAACTTAAAAAAATATATAATAATTTGTGATCTCTGCCTATTTGTATTTTGCCTAAGCAATTAGTTGGAAAAGACGCTGTAAATAATTTACGATACCATTTGCTCAAACACACTACAAAATTACAGGCAAACTACAAACTACAACACTACAACACTATTGGCAAAGTACAAACTACAATACTACAGGCAAACTACAAACTACATTACTATTGGCAAACTACAATACTACGGGCAAAGTACAAACTATAAACTGGTGATAAAAATAAAATTTTCTTTCTAGAACACGTAAGATATCGGTAAATAATTTCTACGCTTTCGACTCTCCGAACTCCCCACCGCTGGTAGAAGTGGGTATAAATTTCGTGGTTAACAAGAAGTTGATCTTCAAGCCGAATGTTATCGACAAATTTCAATTGCACGCTAAGATGTCCAAGAATGTCGGATTATTGAGGATATTCCCGAGCATTAGTGCGTCAGTTATTAAAGCTTTTTGTCAGCCTCCTATTGAGGGTAAGTAAGTAATAATTGCTGAAGTACTAGAGGCGATACGGTTAAACATAGGTCTTAATTTTTAGTAATTTTATTGTTTCCCTTATTATTTTGAACGTCCAATAGCAAATAGCTAATTTATAACCACTTTATGTATTACATAATTTTGGAGTTTTCTTTCCTATTCATGTTAAATGATTTATTTTTGAAATCTTGTTCTAAGTTATTGTTTAACTTGGTTACTATTAATTTCTAAAGACTATATCAGCTCAGTTCTGACAGTTTTAATTGTTTAACATAACTTTACAGTTTAACTGACAGTTAAAACTTTGTCTATATAGATCTTAGCGTCTGTAACGGGCTTTAGAATCAGTCAGAAAAAACTTTTTTTTTTTTATAATATAAGGTGGCAAACGAGCAAGCGGCCACCTGAATCCACCGAAATGGAAAGCGACCGCTGCCCATAGACATCCGCAATTGCAGATGCGTTTCCTACCCTTAATTAACGGAGGAGACGCACATAAAGAGGACATTTCCCCTTCCTATGCGTCTCCTCCACCTTCAAATCCACTTTTCCTTCCCATCCTTTCCTCTGAAGAAAAGGGTGGAAAGGGAAAGGGACTAAAATTAGGCCTCCGGCACCACACTCATCAGACGAAACGCGGAATTGCTTCCACTTCACGCCTGTCTTCTGTGTGGTCGTGGTATTACACCGGGCGAGCCGGCCTATTCGTGCGAAGATGTTAAAGTGTGCTCTACCACTGTTTATTAGTATGCGATTATTCGATATTCCTAGGTGTGGTATTGGAGAGTTATGGCGCTGGTAATATACCATCGAACAGAAAGGATGTTCTGGAAGAAATTAAAGAAGCAGTGAATAGAGGCGTGATTGTTGTTAATATCACGCAGTGCAATACTGGCGGTGTCTCGTCTCTGTATGAGACTGGAAGAGTGAGTCATTCACCATTCACCATTCATCATTCATCAGGTCACCGGCAAATCGTAAATGTTGCCCATTTATTTGCCCAGTTAAATTGTATAAAACAACTGCATTATATGACAGAGATGTCCGAAATACGGTGATTTTATGAATTTACTACCTGTTGCATGCGACTACGTCCATGAAGAATTAAAAAAAAATTGTAAAAAACATACCCTTTGTTACTAACAGATAACGTGGCTTTTTAACGGTGAAACAATTTTTCTAATCGGCCCAGTAGTTTTTGAGTTATTCCAATACATAGAAAAATACAAATCTTTTATATTTACCTTAGTAGATTGATCGCGACTTCGTCCGCGTGGAATTTAAAAAAATACACTAAAAACAAAATCTTCTCAAAAAAACAGTACACTAAAAAGTAACGAAATAATTTCTTGAAAATAGTAAACCTCCCTTATTGTAGCTGTTATGTCTATATTGTACAATTATTATTACTTTGATGTCGGTGTCAGCCGAGGTATATGCAGTGATATTTCTACGTAAGGTTTTCTACATTTTTACAATAACAATTGACAACTGAAAGTATAGTAACGTTTTTAGTAATGACTGACACCGACTTCAAAGTAATAATAATTGTACAATATAGACATAATAGCTACAATAAGGGAGGTTTACTATTTTCAAGTAATTATTTCGTTACTTTTTAGTGTACTGTTTTTTTGAGAAGATTTTGTTTTTAGTGTATTTTGTTTGGAAGTCGGTTTTGTTTTTTATTAAAAATTTATTTATTTCTCGATTTTTAGTGAATCTAGACATCGCAGTATGATAATCACTAGCTTTCAAACAAATAATGAGTTATCTAAATCGATTATCTAAGAAATTAAGTAAACAACTAATACATCGTTGCGATCATTCACTCATAATTCGGTGCGGCCGCGCGCCGTTGTTGCCCGTGAGTTTTAATATTTTGATAACTTCTAGAATCTTGCACAGAATTACATACTGTAAAAGGCAATTACGATCTACATATAATACTCTATCGTGAAAACATATTTATTTGGATAAGGATTCATACCAAATAAGAATAAAAGCGTTTTAAATAAAGTCGATTGCACTTATTTGACGGTTTTTTTTTTTTGATAAGGATTCATATCGAACACGAGTAATAGCGTTGAAAGTGGGGTATAGATTTTGATCGAAATTTTAATGAAAAAAGTGGTTATTGTGCGACAACCTTAAGAGATAGATATATGCTATCGCAGACTTTAATTCAGCTAATTGAATGACCTACAATTCTTTCATACATCATTTTTATGTAGGTCTTATAGTTTAGGCTACGTAAGCCAAGAAAGCAAACTTTGTTACAAGTTGGTATTTTTTTCTGCGACTCGTAATTTGCTATTTATGATATCTCCTAAACTATTTATCGGAATTACACAGTTCCAAGGTATTTATAATCTACATTAAATTCTCTTGATGATGGACACATTTATTTTGATAAGGATTCATATCGAACACGAGTAATAGCGTTGAAAGTGGGGTATAGATTTTGATCGAAATTTTAATGAAAAAAGTGGTTATTGTGCGACAACCTTAAGAGATAGATATATGCTATCGCAGACTTTAATTCAGCTAATTGAATGACCTACAATTCTTCCATACATAATTTTTGTGTAAGTCTTATAGTTTAGGCTACGGAAGCATAGAAAGCAAAAAAGACACCAAATTTCGTCACGCAATTTTGAGCTAAACTATTTAACTACGCCGTAGTCTTTGACTCCAAAAATCAAACAAAAAAATGGGACCCACCTGCAAGCACTACCTATCGGATAAAAAAAGAATTTTCAAAATCGGTCTACCAGGGGCGGAGTTATGCCGTAACACACATAAAAAAAAAAAAAAAAAAAAAAAAAATATATATGGACGAATTGAGTACCTCCTTCTTTTGGGAAGTCGGTCAAAAAAAAACAAAAGTACAAGCGTATAGCCAATGTTTTCTGCTAGACTATCCTCTACATCTATATCAAATTTCGTCTAGATCCGTTCAGCAGTTTAGGCTGCAAACTCTAACAAACATCCATCCATCCATCCATCTAAACTTTCGCATTTATATTAGTATGATAGTATAGATTAACATTTATTATCATTATATAAACATTATAGCATTTACCATTTACTTTTATTTACTACGAAAGAGAGCGAATGAAACCAGTTATATCCAGTTTTACCAAATATCTCTCTAATAGTGCATTTAAATTACAACTCTATTCCTACGTATTACAGATGATTTCAGAATGTGGTGTCGTGTCAGGTTACGATATGACTCCCGAAGCTGCGTTGACGAAACTGTCCTATATTCTGTCGAAAACTGACCTCACACTACAAAAGAAGACGGAGGTGATTTTGCACTGTATTGTATTCTAATAAGGTTTAGTTTTGCATATAAAATGATGTGTTCGTTACAGCTTATGTCTAGGAATATAAGAGGAGAGTTGACAAATACAGCGACCATAGCTATTGAGGTAATCTATATCTATATCTACATATATCTATACATATAATAAAATTGCAGTGTCTGTTTGTAATAGCAAAGAATAAATCCTGATTTCGGGAAGATGTAAAGAAAATCCCATTTATTTTTTTTGTCTGTCTGTCTGTCCGCAAGCCGCGTTTGTTCGGGGTAATTTCCTAAACGGCTAGGCTGATGAACGGATCTCGATGAAATTTGGTATAGATGTAGAGAATAGTCTGGAAGAATACGTAGGCTACTCGCTTTTGTTTTTTTTAATTCCACGCGGACGGAGTCGCGGGCGAAAGGTAGTTATAAATATTGTTTCTTTTGTAGGATCATACCTTAATAGATGCAATAGCTAGCAGTCTAAATATAACATGTCCAAGGAAATTAGTAGAAGTAACAGAGAAGGTGTTTACCGCTCTTCTCTTCTATGCTATAGATCATAACGACTTCAGAGGAGTTAAGAAGATGCTAGGTATGAAAGATTTTTAAAGATCCGAATTTATACCTCGTTTTTCAGCTGTTAACACTCTCTTAAGAGTTAAAACACGTTTTTAAAAAGTCATAGAGTATTCCCAACCGTCACTCCGCTCTGTCCCCACGTAAGAATAAAAAGTTTCATCCGTTCCACATTTTAGTCCCACTATGACCAATAAGGTGACAGATGGAACCGTTATGAAATAAAATAAGTTCCAACCGTCCCCTCGTCGCAAAAGGTGGGACGGATGAAACTTTTTATTCTCATCTGTCCTCACTTGGGGACAGAGCGGGGTGACGGTTAGGAATAATGCAGTCATAGATGTTCTTTCATCACGTTCATGCGTCCTTTTTTAAAATCCTTGTAAAATGGAGTGCTTTTTGTTTTTTTATGTCTAATAGAGGTGAAAGATATATTTTAAATCGGTAAAAAGGTACAACACTGCACAGATAAAGCTGACATGAATTGAAATTTGATATTTGCATGTGTCAATTTCCTCGCTGCGATTAAAAAATGGTGTTAAAAAACTAAAAAACTAAAAAACTAAACGGTGTTTAAATATATTTGGGGTAATCAAGTATTTAACATTCTAGATATGGGTGCTGATGTAAATGTCCAAGACTCAGATGGTAAGACCGCCTTACATCAAGCAGTCATTAAAGGGAATATTGAAATTATTGAATATCTACTAAAGAATGGAGCCAGTGTTCATATGAAAACTAGGTAAGGAACTTTTTATGTTTCTGAGCTGTATTATATTAGTTTAAGGGCCTGTCCCACCACTGGCTGATAGAGGCTCAGATAGCTTAAAAATGACGTCACTGTCAGATAAGGGAACAAAATCTGATATTTCCATCACATATTTTACACGCTGGATTGTCAGAGAATTTACAATTTTGTTGGACAGGTCCTTAGCCTTATAGAAATGGTATTTCACATGCTTTACTTTTACTATTATGTAGAGAAAATATTGGTATTTTTGTTTGTAACCAATAATCTTAAAAACTACTAGACCGATTTCAATAATTGTGTTACTATTAAAAAGCTACATTGTGACTAATTGGCATAGGCTATGTTTATAGCTAGATTTTTTTTTAATTCCCCGCAGACGAAGTATTGAGCAAAATAATTAATTTCTTGCAAAACGGAATAAACTTAATTTATGCTTTGATACTAAATAGAGCTTTTAGATTAAATTCTTATTAAAGTTAAATTCAGAAACACTATCGGCACTTCTAAGGTAAAAAAATATCCATTCATACTAATATCATAAATTCGAAAGTTTGGATGGATGGATAGAGGTTTATTACTACGTATCTCCAATTCGAATGTTTCGTACTGATAAAGAACATCTGTAAAAAATACCACATCCATTTTTAAATACCGGTCAAACAAATTCTCAGTCAATAGCTCTCATTAACCGATTACTTATCAAGATTAATCGGTCCAACTTTCCTGGTCGAAGATGCGGGGAGTCCCCACTCCTGACGGCGGTCAAGCACGACGAGGAGTCGGTGATCAAGCTGCTGCTGCAGTGCGGAGCTCACCTCACCACCGCAGACTCTAACGTGGTGATGGCGCTGCTGTCGCTGGCGGCGAGGAGCGGGAACATACGGATGCTGGAGTCGCTGCGGATGGCGGGAGCTAATCTCGGTGGTTGTGATGAGTTGAAGCAGACGCCGTTGCATCAGGTGAGTGGTTGATGAGATTACGTGATGAATGATATTATGTGATGAGTGAATGACATTACGTGAATGGTCAATGATATGTGATGAATGGTAAATGACACTACGTGACGAATGGTCAATGATATTACGGGACTGGTGAATAATATGCGAATGGTGAATAACATTACAGGAATGGTGAATGAGATTGAGCGAAGAATGGAAAATGAGATTACGTGGTGAATGGTGAATGATAGTATGTAATGTTCGAATGACGTTACGTGAAGACTGAAAGGCATAACGTGATCTATGGTAAATGACATTAAGTAATGAATGGTCAAAGATATTATGTGATGAATGAAGAATGACATAACATATTGAACGGTGAATGACGTTACGTGATGAATGGTCAATGATATGACGTGATTAATGGTGAATGACTAAAAATTAAAGAAAGAATTACAAAGTAAAATTATCTTCTTACCTTGTGCTATCTTTTATGTTCTTGGCTTATGTTTTAGGCGGTACTTTGTAATCAAGAATGTGTGGTACAATATTTGATCGGTAACAACGTGAGGACGGATTCGACAGACGTGTTGGGCTACACCGCGCTCGCTTACGCCGAGAAGTTGGGCCACGAGAAAATTAAACGAACTCTAAGCAATAGAGCAGTACTCTCCGTGTTACATACAGAATGAACTTTAGTATAATGTTTTTGTTTGAAATTGTATTTAATGTTTTTTTTAGAAACTGTTTTATTGTAAGAATATATAATATTTTTTGTGGAATTCAGTTGTTTTATTTTGACTTTTGTCATACTTAGCTATTGCTCGCGACTTCTTCGCGCAATACTATAAAGATAAAAAAATTATGTATTTTTGCATGTAAGTACTAAACTCCAAAACTACCAGACAGAATAAAAAAATAACCATTACAAATAGTATCGGCGTTACTATAGGGCGACCGTTCAGAGCATCGGACATGAAGGGGCGCCTGAAACACAAAAGGGCGCCACAAACTCATAAAAGGGCGCCACAAACACATAAGCGGGCGCCACAAACACATAAAAGGGCGCCACAAACACATAAAAGGGCGCCACAAACTCATAAAAGGGCGCCACAAACTCGTAAAACGGCGCCACCGACGCAAAAAGTGGCCTTTTTTCGTATATGCTTGTGCACATTTAGGGGGCGCTGCAGAAATCTCGGCTAGCGCGCCGGTAATCTTAAAACCGGCACACATTAAAAAACTGCATTATCATTGAGTAACATAGACTATATTTAACCTAATAGGACGAGGATTAAAAAATCTGTTAAAATTCAATTGTTAATTTATTAAGGGTTAACATTCGATGACAAAGTGTTTCTATAAGATAAATTTTCAATTATTTGTGTAAACTGATATTCATTTACGGGACAAGGTCTGAAGCTTTCGCAGTGACCTCCAGTTCTGCCAACTCTATATGCATCTTCGACCGCAGTGGTGTTGAACATCGATGATAGTAACTTGTTTCTGGAATAAATGTACAATTATTTTCATTTAATGATTCAAATTGGTCTAAAAATCCCTGGGGTTTGAAAAAGATCACAAAAATGACGGACAATAACCGATATTGGTATTTTAAAAGGGAGATAAAAAAATATAAGAATCTATGGTTTATAAAATACTTAAAAATGCAGTTTTCTGTATATTAAAAAAAAGTATTATTTTTACAAAGCTATTTTACCTGGTAATTTTCTTCCAAGTATTCAGATTTTTAATGTTGGTAGTCCGACCAGCCAAACACGCAAGTCGAGCTGGACAACTTTGACCCTTAGATATTATGATATTTGCAATATCCATAAATCCATCAGGCATATAATAATCATCTCCTGAAAACAACAACCGTTTAAAATAATATAGGCGAATAGTTCTAAAAATGTATTTTTGTGATCTCTATCTAGAGCCCTTTGTGTGACATGAGTCGTGAATGTGTATTTTTTTATGGCAACAATCCTGATTCTATTCGGCCAGCTACTTTTTACCCTATTTATTTATTTTATTCGACCTTAAAGAAAGCGGTCGAAATATCATTATCCTTTACATTGTTTTTAAAGCATGGGAATCGTTTTTACATTAATACTGTTAATTTTCATTAAATAGAATTAAAGCTGTAAAAAAAAGAAAGAAAACGACCATCGAGTGGGCGATGACGTTCTATATTTAAATAACAAAACTGTTACAAAATTGTCAGTCACATAAAAGTCATGGCGTAAAGTCGTTTTAAGGATTACAAAATAAAATTTCAGTGATAATATCCGATTCAACCGGCTATAAATAATAAATCAGTAAGTATATATTAAAATATGTAAATCTTAAACATATAAAATGTTGGCCTGTAGAATATTTTTTCCTTGTGATTTCGTATTAAGAGGCAAGGAAAACAGTAGAAATTTACCAAAAATGTGGTCAAAATTGTGAATATCGGTTAAGACGACATCGTCACAGACGCTAATTGTTTGACGATGACATTATTTTATTTTAGTTGACACGTTTTACCAAATTTTATCATCCGCGAGAGACCTTGGCTAGTTAATTTCGAAGTGTTACTTTGATTTTACTTTTTAATAAATATTTGTTTCATAATTAAATTTTTCAAAGATCAATTCTAAGTGCACAACTGCAATGAAAATCACAATTTTGGTTTCGTACTAATATGTTTAAATTA
Organism: Papilio protenor; assembly: GCA_029286645.1. Classification (NCBI taxonomy): domain Eukaryota; kingdom Metazoa; phylum Arthropoda; class Insecta; order Lepidoptera; family Papilionidae; genus Papilio; species Papilio protenor. The sequence goes on along the minus strand of JAGSMZ010000031.1, from coordinate 643,675 downwards.
TGAAGCAAACAGAGATTTTGAGTAATAACCTATAAATTGTCAAGATACAAATGTTTGAAGAGGTCGAATCTGATACAAAACCATTGAACTCGGCAGGTCATGGAGCAACTGTATATGCTTGAGATGTTCATTGACAAAGTCACAATTTTTGTATCCGATGACGATGAAAAAAGCGCAAACAATAAAAAACTGATCGTTAAAATCAAATTTGGACCTAATGCGGAATTTATTATAAAAGAAGGACAACTGGCGATAAATGAAGGCAAAGACGATGATGTAATAGACGTCGATGAGAGAGGTCGGAAGAAATGGACGAGAACGATCAGAGTTGGTAAATCGTATCTGTTTCCATCATACCCAGATACGTTACTAGTGATACTTAGTAAGTTTCCATTGGAAATAGAAGTATGGAACGATGATGATACGGAAATTAACATATTTGTTGGCGTCGGTACGATGTATTGGCAAACGGAATTTTTCCACATGCTGAAAGAAACCGCTGATGTATGCAAGGTTCATGAACCTTTATCGATTAAAGAAAATGCCCGTTTGCTGGCAGAATGTCATTGCAAACAAGTGGGAGAAATCTCATTTATTCTCAGACTTAGCGCATTAGGAAATAGTATAATAACAGAATTCCAACAGCCGATGAGAGATCCTGATTCCTTTGTATTTAGAACAAATAAAGCTCCGAGCATGTTCGAGTGTAAACGAATCGAAGGCGACAATCCTAACTTCTGTATGGTAGGTAGTCTCTATGAAACAACAACGCTGGAAGACCCAGATATTATAAAGAACGCTGTAACGAAAATAGAAATCTGTACAGAAGCCTCAACTTGTGGCATGGACAAATTAGGTCCCGAAAGTACTTGTAAGCATGGAGAAAAGGATAAACGACCATATCCGATAGACAAGATTAGAATGGGAGATATACGTGGACCTTGTGGTAACACTAACTGCCCCTTAGCACATAAAGTTAAAACTTATATTAGGAATCTGGATAGCTATAAAAGTAAAGTCGGTGTGGTTAGTAATAAAGGTGACAATGTAACGAAGAAAATATGTGGCAAGTGTGATTGTAAAGATGATCGCTGGCACAGGGAATCTTGTCCACTAAAGACGGGAGCTACGGCCAAAGTTGAATGCGAAGGTTGTAAGGGAGTCACTGAAGAAGGAGAAACATGTGAGGATAAAAAGAAAAAGTTTATGGGCACAGGTGTTACTCCGAGAGGCAGTAAAACGCAAGTCAATTTCTTATTTAGTACTGTCAAATTTCAAGGTCTTAATGGCGGTGCTCAATTAAGAGATGAGTTTATACAGAACTCACTTATGGAACCCTATTTAAAATCTGATTCGACCAACAAGAGTGGTTGCTCCTGCTCTCAAGAGCCGACATTTTGTAATTCTGAAGATATAAAGTGTTTGGCAAATCAGGATATTTCATTAGATGGTCAAGAGAAAAATGTCGATACTGATGACTCCAAATGCTATATTAACGTTTACAATTGCGTAGTAGTTCGTGATGAGAAAGATTGTTCTTGTAATCCCCCTAAACCGGCTCCATTATGCAGAACATTTGATTGCGAATGCTTAAGTAAATTGACAGAAATCGCATCAAGAAAGAATCATAAACCTTTTTGTCCTTTGTACAAACACAAGCATAATTGTCCTGTGACAAAGATTCATGAAGAAGAGACTCAGAAGGAGGACGATGAAGACGAAACTGAGCCTTTACCTTACGGGCTACCTCCGATAAGCCTTGGGCCTTGTCCTATAATGGGAAGACCGTGTAGCGTTCCAGATGGTTTCGCTAAGATGTACAAGAATGCGGCGTTACCAGCTCTACCACCTAGTTATAGCGATGCTGGTAAGGTTTGCTGTTCTAAGGAGTATGAAAGGGTCAAGAAAGCGTTGCAGGAGTATATGAAATATGAAAAAGACCATGATTATAGATGTGTTAATAAATTCGACGTGGACACTGAGAGACGATGCTGCGATAAGGAGCAGCAGCTAATGGCTCTGATGGGGAAAGGCTGCTGCGGCGCACACAAGATGGCTATACAAGAAAAGTTCAACGATAAGAAGTAGTTTCGGATATGATTCATTGACATTTTATTTTGTAATCTACATACGTTGTAAATCTTGGTCAATATTTCTACACTTATTCCATTCCTATTTAAAGAAGAAACTTTTAATGCATATTTCATCTAACAATCTTTGTCATATTTATATTCTTTTCTGTTAACAATCCTAATGTAATAAGTAACGTTCACTTAATTTATAATAAATATTAAACACCTCTGGATTTTTTTTTATTCTACAAAACATAAGTCCAATGTATAGTCAGGAAAAAAAATAACTTCCAATAGTACAAATGTAGTTAAACGTAGTAGGATGTGACAAAACACTAATGATTTGGTCAAGTTATTGGAGACTACTAGTTAGATAATGTTAGAAGGCCAACCTTTGTAATTTCATAACAAAGATCTGTGTAATAAACCTGCGACGGAAATCGTCCTGCCTCTTGTAGCTTGTGGTGGGTAATATATGATTCATATAATGAATTGTTTTAAGAGTATCTGATAATATGGGCGAGGATGAGGAAAATGAGAAGAAGAAGAAGAAAAAGAATGCATCTAAATATAATTATTCTTTCGGCGATGAATATCCAGGTATTTACTTGACCTTTTTTACCTAAAAGCTGTGACACAATTGTGTCTTCTAGACGTCAGATCGTTCAATCGTGTTGTCTTTTTCATAGGGAACCTGATCGGCCACAAGACATGCAATCCGTTCCAGCCTGGCCTCCCCGTGCCGGCGGAGATGGGCTGGCTGTGGAATGCAACAGATATTCCCGGCCTCAAGGTATATATTAATAACGTAGTGAAACCCCGCTTCAGGTAATCAATCAGCGCAGTTTGACGCGATACTCTTTTGTTTTCTTTATAATCTGTTGTCATAATGAATCCTCAATGTCTTCTTACAAAGTCTGACAACGCAATTTTTTAATTCAATGTTACAACCTTCACAAAGTAGAATGAATAAAAATGTCTACAGCACAGATGGTATGATACAGAATTCCTTTAATGTATTATAATTTTCTAGCCTAGGCGCGGCTGGACGCCGGGTGGCATTGGCAAAAGTATCGCTAAAATGATGACCTTCAAATGCCCTCGAGGTGGCCAAGACAAGGATAAGAGTAAAAAGAAGAAGAAGAAAGGGCAGAGACCTGGTGCCGACATGGGGGGAGGTGATTCGGAACCCGACGAGCCCCTTGAACCCAAGCCAGCGTTGAAAGTACAGAGAAAGGGAGATATCTTTACTATACAGGTAAAGACCTTAGCTTATTTCTATATGAACACATCTTCCTTTGAACAAATGTTACTTTAGATAAGTGGATTCAACATAGGAAGGGAGGCCTAGAAAAGGGAAATGTCTTATTCATGTGCATCCCCTTTTCCGTTGATTAAAGTTAGGCGTCTACAATTCCTGAAGTCTATGGGCAGTCGTCGATTCACTATTTCGGCGAATTCAGTTTACCGCTCTCTCTATTAAAAAAATGAATGTCTTTGAAAGGGTTAAAATTTTGTAAATTATAGATCCGCAATATTGAACTGTATGTTGTTCTAAGAGAAATTATTTCCTTTGTCAAGGTAAATCCGCTAAAAGACCTTACTGAGATCGATCCTAATGAAGATCCCTACGTTGACTGCGATCCAATGGTCTTTAAGATTATAAAAAAGCGCAGTCCAGAGGAACAGGCTAAGGTGGAAGCTCGTAAAATGGTGAAACTAAAAAAGCAAAGAGACGCTGATATACGAAAAGCATTAGCTGAAGCAACTGAGGATATTTGCAAATGCGCTTACATGGACGTATATTGTAACGATTTGAGTGCTATAGATAAAGTTATTGAGAGTTGTCCTGCGTTTAAAGAGCCAGATTGTATATGCAAAGAAGAATCTCTTAGTTCTTTATCAAGTAATGCTACTTGGGATATAGAGTATACTCCGCCTTTTGGTTGTTTCGATTTAGCTCCACGAAAGCGTCAGAATCTAATACATGTTGAGACCCAGTATTTGCCAGAAGATGCCGGCATTGTAGAGGTTACGAAAGTCAATAAGAAATCGTTCACCTCAATTAAGCCGAAGAGAGTTTGCGGTCCTAGGAAATTGAGAAAGATTTGTACACCGTGTGCCAGTAAGTTTTGTTCTTAATTTTGTTTGTAGTAAAAAAAACATACAGACGAATTGAGAACCTCCTCCTTTTTGAAGTCGGTTAAAAAAGTGGTTCGGTCCATTTATCTAAAAAAAAAAAACTAAAAGGAGATATCTTGATGCAGTGACTGTTACATGAATATTCGTGTTAAGGTAATTTATTTCTCTTGTAGAGTATATTAAAAAAAAAAAAACTAGCAATATATTCTTTGTTTGAAATATTTTTTGTATGCAGGATGTCCTGGGATGCCGTGAACAAAAGAAGACTTCAAGTTTCTTGTCCACAAATATTATTAAACAAAATTATATCTAAAGTGTTGGCTTGTTTGGTCGTGATGTGACTTTCAAATGGTTAAAATGAATTCAACATTCCGAAGAAGTCGAATAATATTATTTTATTTTAACCAAAAAATGACGTCATTTGTTTCGACAAAATTTAGCTGCGATGTTAACATTTTATGAAGGACTGGACGATTGAGCGTCTTAATTTAATTTTTTTTTTAATAAATTTTTTCTAATACCAACCAAGGTTTTTTATTATTTTTTATTACTTTCGTGGAAAATTGCTATAAAGGCTATGCGATTAAAACTAAATCTTATTAATACTTACGTCTGTTATATTGATTTTGTACAGTAATGCCTTTGCTGAACACTGAGGCAAGTAAACTGGTTACAATTACCAGGGCACCGCCAAACGCTAGGGATTTCGGGTCGAAGTTTATTTTGGGCAAACCCTGCAAATTAAGAATTATTCTATTGTTTCTGAATTGAAAAGCGAGATATATTTTAGGATTCTGTAATAGACTAAGATCCCATAGTCGGCTTACGTCATTTCAGAAAAAAGTTTAGAAAAAATTACACTTACCAAAGTACTGTCTGGATGGAAGTTAGCGTTTTCTTTGATTGGTATTTTCAAAAATGGAATCGAAAAATCTAGATTCACCTAAAATATATAAATTACTTTTCTTAAAACTTTGTAAAACATATCTAAAGTATAAAAATCTTTAACAAATCAACGTTTAAATAGAAAAATGGCATTATTCAAAATGTATAATACATTTTTTAACGTTTTTAAATTGATTTAAATTACATTTTCCTTTAAAGTTTTAAATTTATTCATAATAATAATTTATTTGTCAACAGTGCTCTTTTTAGTATCTAATATTCTAATTTTCCGATTAAAAAAAAATCGTTTTTCTATTTAACCAAGGAAATACGTACACCAATTCCATCGGCGAATGAATTAAAAGAGATTATCTTCGGTGATCTTTGATTTTCACTTTTATCACATGAGATTAAAGTTAACAAACAAAAGAATAACAACATTTTAGGTGACATTTTTTAAATACGAACTAATAAAAAGCTTTGTATCAGAATGTTGCGTCTGTCGTCACTTGACGCTTAGATAAGTTACTGAAGTTGTCACCTTAGTTTTCTTCATTGTGCACTAATATGTAATGACTAGGAAGATTCGACATCTCTGCATGAGAGCGCATGGGTATAGAATTATAAACTTATAGACATGGCAACTAATAGACATTTAACAGTGGTAGAGCCCGCTTTAACATCTTCGCACGAATGGGCCGGCTCGCCCGGTGTAATACCACGACCACATAGAAAACAGGCGGGAAGTGGAAGCAATTCCGCGTTTCGTCTGATGAGTGTGGTGCCGGAGGCCTAATTTTAGTCCCTTTCCCTTTCCACCCTTTTCTTAAGAGGAAAGGATGGTAAGGAAAAGTGGATTTGACGGTGGAAGAGACACATAGGAAGGGGAAATGTCATCTTTATGTGCGTCTGCTCCTCCGTCAATTAAGGGTAAGCAACGCATCTGCAATTGCGGATGTTTATGGGCAGCGGTCGCTTTCCATTTCGGTGGATTCAGGTGGCCGCTTGCTCGTTTGTCACCTTATATTATAAAAAAAAACTAAAACAGCAGAATTTTCAGTGTCAACAAACAATAAAAATAATAATTATTATTTATATCAAGGACAAACATCGCTCATAAACTTGTTAGTAAGTATTTTATACTATGTTAGTAACAGTACATTATATAATATTCAAGACTAAAAGAGAATCGAGAAAAAATAACATTTTGTTTGTTAAAATGTGCGTTTTACAGGTTACTTGATATTTACCAAATGTTTATAAAACAGTTTTAGGAATGCAATCCTTTTGTTACATATGAAATATAGTTCCTATAACATTAACAAATTTTAATAATTATTAAAACGTTTTTTTTATAATTCATGTCTGATCGCTCTGTAACTCTGTAGGTGATTTGTGATAATTTCACACTGGTTGGAGTGTTTTACTTATTTTCACATTACATTGTTGACGTTGCAGCTATTTATTTCTTTTTAACGTACTTATAACAATAGAACTCACGCTTTAACACAGAGGGGTAGGCAACCTCAGACCTCATTTAAGTTAATAATATTCGTTAAAATAACTGTGGCAATATTTTGTGCTTTCGTATCGTTAAAATACTATAATTTACACAAATTATAATTGATTGAAATTAATTTAAACACCGAACTGTCATTAATGATTATGAATATGAAATTTGAATCAAGCATCATCTCCCGTATGGTCTAGTGGCTAGGATACCTGGCTTTCACCCAGGAGGCTCGGGTTCGATTCCCGGTACGGGAAACTTTTTTGTTTTTAACTAATATTTAACTATTCGTTTTGAATTCGAATTTATATAAAGTTATTTGAACAATAGTTTGAGATTTGTATTATCTAAGGAACATTAGTTTTTGATATTTGATATTTGATTTTTGTACTCGACCAAAACCAAGATTCTTCATCTTGTCTTTTAACACATTTCTAATAACTTGTAGATTGTGTTTTTACACGTTACTCCACTGCTCTAGAATCTATTAATTATTTTTCACAATTTTGCTTACATAAACGGAGTTAACTGCTTCCAACAAATTCTTAATTATTACAGTTGGAGCATACAACGTGTTTTTCACAAACAGTTACCTTTTTAATTTCTATTATATAATACATGTAAAAATGTTAAGAAAAGTTTTTTGTCCAACATTTAGTAGTTTGAGTAAAATAAGACGTGTTTATTTTACACCTTCATTTAGCATAACGTTTACGCAATTTAACTTATTAGGTGGGTTGTCACTGGCGATAAACATATTACAAAATCCATCTTAATCTAGACAACGTTAATGCATTGCTACATGCAATGGGAATCAATCAAGGGCGGATCCAGCTTTGGCGCCAGGGGAGGGGTCACATAGTCGTGGTCAAGTCAAGAGCTTGACAAAATATGTAAATATATTTTATCAAGCTCTTGACCAACCAGCTCGGGTCCGCCGTTGGAATCAATGAAAGCATATTCCTAAATGAACTGATAATCTAACACAGATGGTGACGTGTCTTTGAAATCTTCCCGTTACGATATCATGAGGCTAAATACCGTAACGACTTTAGTAAAAGTGTTGTGCAACTAGAAGATGTCTCGACGCACGACAATACTGTTTCCTAAGTCATTGTTTATAGCCAAGCCATGGAACGCTTCGTATAAAGTATGTAATGGATGTTTGGAATCCGGCAGTCTGGTTTCTAACTTCAAAATGGGTGGAAATATTTGTTTTGCATTTCTATTTGCTTTTATAGGTTTGGTAGCAGCTAACTATAGGAGCGATGGGTATGTTTGTTTATACTTTTAAGCGTTCACTTGTGTTCACAAACCACAAGTAGGTTCTAGAACGCTATGATATAACAGCTTCATATCTATATCTATACTAATATTATAAAGAGGAAAGATTTGTATTTTTGTATGTATTGAAATAACTCAAAAACTACTGGGCCGATTTCAAAAATTCTTTCACCAATATAAAGCTACGTTATCGGTAAGTAACACAGGCTATATTTTTTAATTTTACGCGGGCGAAGTCGCAAGCTATTACTAATATTATGAATGCATATTATCGTTATTATGTAAAAATGCTACAATTTCCAGAGGTTTTATGCCAAGTTCTGGATACCAACGTACAGAAGATCAGTTAGCCGAGCCATCTTCGCGGCTGGAGAAAGGCAGTAGAGAGGAGAGGGACAACCAGTCTGATAGGACGCAGAGGTTCGGCATTTCAGCGTACGGGACCACCGGGGTAAGTTCATTCTGTTTTAGCTCCGTTATACTATGACATGGGCAATGGAAGATTTTATGTGCTGTTTTATGCTAAAAGTTGGCTTCCAGATATGTAGAAAATTCTTTTGATTTTAAATTTAATTTAGTTTAAATATTAATGTTACTTTAGAAGCTAACATCGTTTGTAACTGAGAGTCAATATGGCGAGTGTAACTTTATTTCGTTATAATTTCGTTCTGGAGGAGGTACTTTTTTTTTGAGCGAGGTACTAAATAGTACATTTTTTTAGTAAGTGGTATAATTTAATTAGCTATGGTACACCCGCCATTTTGACTCTCACCGTTTGTAACTATTTAATGCTCTTATTGCTAGGATATCATTAATATTTAGACAGGACAGAATAATAATGTGTAGGATTTTTTGCCCTATATGTGTGTAGTAGTAATCTCTAGTATATAAGATATCTGTAATGTTAAATAATGTGATTTTAGTCTCCTTATGGCGGTACCTCTCCGGGTATTTACGGTCCAGTGAAGATAGATCTTGGCGGAGTACTTCTAGGTTCCATTTTAGGTTTTGGCGCGGTTATAATATTGCCTAAAATTATACATGCCTTTTCTTACGGATATGGCGGTGGTTATGGCAGAAGTGAGTATAAATCATACTTAATATTATAAATGTGAAAGTTTAGATGGATGGATGTTTGTTAGAGTTTGTAGCCTAAACTGCTGAACGGATCTCAATGAAATTTGACATAGATGTAGAGGATAGTCTGGAAGAACACATTAGCTACTTGGTTTTGTTTTTTTAATACCACGCGGACGGAGTCGCGGGCGAAAGCTAGTATTACTTATAAATGCCATACAGTTCGCGGTTTTAAATATACATATGGATTATGCTCTATGCTCGTTCCAGACCTTTCTGGAATATACTAGTCGGAAACGACTAACTTTCATGTCTCGTTCCAGGTGTGGAGACGGATTTCAACCAAGTATCGGATATGTTTAGCAAGTTAGATGAAACATTAAGTAGATATAATGTAGATACAGCAGCCTGCATGCAGCGTCTAACTTGTTCTTACGTGCAACTCGCCAACGAAAACATGGCCGCTGGGAATGCGAGCGACTTTGATGTACTACTTGCTTCTTTGTCGAGGTAAATGCCATATTTGGTAAACTATCGTTTATTTTCGATTGACTCAACTTAATGTATTTGGTTAAGGTAGTATTATTAGTCGGTACTATCGAACGGTGCGTGAGATTTCTTATTCTCAAGAACGTTAGTTATGAGTGTACACCGGTAGAGGTAGACCTAGAAAGAGATGGATGGATTGCGTGAAAGGTGACATGATCAAGAAGGGAGTGATGACGTATGATAGAGTTATGTGGGAGTAGAATAAGGAAGATGATGCATACCATAGCGCCCGCGTTCGTCGCGCGATCTTACACATTGTACCCCAATTCCTGCACGATGCTCGCTTTTCATCAACCCATCATTTTCTTTAGTCGCTCGCCCGCATGCTATATAACGACTTAGTTATCAAAGAAATTGCGCCCTTGACAGTTTGTAGTTAAGTGGCCTGTAGACTGACTGATCTGATTTTGACGTGAGGTGCCATTCAATTTGTGTATACCGGATTTTAAGAGCAGACACACGGCTTCTACTAAACTATCACACAACTGTTGTGCGATTGTCAATTGTTTCGAAGACCATTTAACTGTTTAGCACAAGTAAACAGTTGTGCGATAGATTATTTTCAGGTGAGCGCACACTCTATGTCTATAGTCAGGATTGTTTATTATTAACTATTTATTTGTTTATTTCAGTAACTCTCTGGTGCGTCGTATGATAGACGGCACGTCGGTGTTCGAAGCGATGTCAGTCGGTAAATCTCTGGATACAGATTGTCAAGTGGAATATCCCAAGTGCAAGTTAGACAAGAAGACAGTTATTAAAATAATGTCCCAGTTAATACCATCATAAAAAACTAGTAAACTTACGAGTTTAGTTAATTTTAATATTAGATGCAATTGTTTACGTGATTCTTTATTTGTTTTACTTTGATTTTTACTGAAAATAAAAAGTTGTGAAAAAAGAATTGTGGTTTTTATTTATCTCGTTTGAGACATTTTAATAAATTAAGATTTTTATAGCAAATAAAATTGAGCTTTACGCGATTGTAACAAGGTTCAATTTTTACTTTGCTTTTCATATTAAGAACAAGCGTACGCATGTGAATAGTAATTTTAAACTTTATTGCAATAGCATAAAGCTCAATTTTATTTGCATGGAAACTGCTGTCTGGTCTGTCTGAACACTTCTAAACAATAAAGACTTTTCTAGAAGACAAGTTTTCTTAGGCTCCGGCTATGTCGTTGGAGGAACAGAGGGGTTTAGTGGGTAAGCCCCATTACGGGGAGAATCCCACTATAGTTTGTCGAAATAAATAAGATTAGTTTGACAATTCATGTAACAATTTAGTAGGGATGGGTTGTGTAAAATCAAGCATGAATCTTTTCGATTTTCAATTTTTATTCTTATGGAAGTTGGAATCGATAGATTCATAGTTATAACTTATGAATAAAAAAAAAACACTGTTTAGTCAAATTAATAATGACCTGCAGAACCATTACAAATAATGAGAGTGAATAAATATTTATTACTACTACAGCCGTACGTAATCGAATTGGATTTCGCTATTATTTTTCATCGCTAAATTCTCTACACCATAATTAATACTAGAAATGTCCTCTAAAATAGTTAATAAGAAAATAATAATTTTATTTAAACCGAATATCGATAGTTCATAATTGTTCGCTGCGTGTATGTTTCGTCACTACGATACCTGTCTATTAAGTACGGCATTTGCCTTCATACAAATTGAATTCGATACTTCATATACATCATTTATCAAACTAATCTATCTTATTTAGACACACTATAACTACCGTGTCTCTCCCGGGACGCAGAGTACGCATAAAGAATTCCCTTCTGACAAAAAAAGGCACCGGCTACGCCAGGCTCAACCGTTACTATATTTTGTTTTCACACTAGCATCCTGGAAATGACCAAAGGATATCAGGAATAGGTGAACAAAAACAAATCAATGTATAAATTTAACAATTTTATTAGATCAACACCAAACCCTATCTACATCTGATATGCTCGGCTCAAACATCGACATATGACAATCATTCATTTCATACTAAATCTAATGGGTCCCGGAATACGTGAACGCTTCCTTTGCCAGTATTAATCTAAGCAAATCCGGTTATTTGTTAACTACAATTGGAGTAGAAACTTCTTGTAAAACCTCGCGGGCGTTCACAACTGACGCTGTTTGCATAATCCAGTTCAAACCAGTCACAAATCTGCGATTTTAGTCTCAAAACGACTTAGTAATGCTAGTAAGATGTCTTTTTAATTGCGCCCGCGAATTAACATTTAGATCTTATATCCACAAAGCGGTCACACGTTCGGCCTTTGATTTTATTAAATTGCAATCACTGGCGTGTTGCGACTATACGCTTAGTGGAAACAGACTTATATATCGTATAGGAATTGTTGAAAAGGACAGACATAGTTGTGATGGTGTGAGTGACAATTTTATAAAAATTACCAGATGTGTTTTGTGAATATGTTCCACTAAATATCTGTTATCTCTTTTGTTCCTAAGGGAATGACAAGGACAAAAGCTTTTGTACATTTCAGAAATCGAAATTCATTTTGATTCAAGGTTCATTTGATTTGGCGCTCCCACATTTATGTGGTATTGAATTAAGGCATTAAGGGCACATACACAGATCGTTGAATGCAATGACGCTATACACGAACTAAATTGTTACGCAATATTAAGTGCCTGTCCCACAAAATTGTAAATTGTCTGATAACAATCCAACGTGTAAAATATGTGATGGAAATATCGGATTTTGTTCCCTTATCTGACAGTTATGTCATTTTTAAGCTATCTGAGCCTCTATCTGCCGGTGCCAGGTCTTGAGAGTACTAAACAGTCCGTGTATGTCCCTTCGTCGAACTTTTCTATACATTGTTACCGAACTCCATTAGCACCAATCGCTTATATTATATCGAAACCCGCGTATTATTGTCTTAAAATACATAATGGTAGTAATCGACTGTTATGTATGCTAAACTAAGTTGTAATTGACATAATTTTCAGTAATAATAACAACTGAAGTATAGAAAATTCTATACATTTTGATAAAACTTATAAGGAGCACCAAATCAAGAAAAAAAATATGTGAAAATTGCAACTAACTTCTTGGTTATTTAAGGCGAATAGATTGTATATAATTTAATATACATATGTATAAATTCACAACCCTATTTTGGCTTCAAGTCAAGTGAAAGAACACGACTCGACGAAAAGGGTTATCTCTTAAAAGGTTATATGCACAGGCGATTTTTTAACGCCGCGTAAAAATAACGCTCGAGCGACAAGTGCTTAAAAAACACTGTTGTTTCAACTGTGCGATAAAATCGTCGCGTTATAAACATAACAATACGAATAAATGGAAATGCATTTTTTCTTACAACGTTTTTTTAACGCGCGTAAAATCGCTCGTGCGTATGGGGACTTAGATGTAACTATTTTCGTCGTATAGTCGAATGGGTTGAAAACCGTCGTATTAGGGCAGTGTTTTAATTAAGGCCACTACAACTATCGTAATACTACGAACTTACCCTGGATAAGGCCTAAGAAATATAAAAAGCCTAATTTTATTACTTTCAGTGTCAAATTCATCCCATATAAGGCTTATAATTGCAATTATTTTTGTAATCTTTTTGGAAATAGCACAGTATGTGCGCCGGCCGATGGCCTAGTCAGTCTAGACTAGGTCTAGAGGGCAAGTCTATTATTAGGTTATCACATAAACGTCAGCTAAAATCATCTAATCCGTCCTGTGGTCGATTTTAGACCACTTAGCAACCACTGGGTTAAAAACATGGCGTTTTTTGTAGCCGTTTTAAATTAGCAATTGTTAGACGGATATTAGCAAAAAAACATGTTGATTTTTTCATGTTTTGATACACCAAAAATGTAGGGAACACTTTTGTGAGCAATGGTTTTTTGGTAACTGATGTACATAATTAATTTTTAATTAAAAAAATATATATTCAATATTCATTTAAGTTTTTTTAAAACTGTAAATCGGTTTTAATTGATTCGTTTCATTAATGTCAATTTTTTTGTTAAATATTACATTTTTTATGGCAAAAAATCGACAACGACCACATGTCTGTTTTATGAAAAATTTTACAATTAATTTTCCTTGAGTAAAAAATATTAAAATCGGTATGCCACATCTAGAGGGCTTTTGATCAAAATTTTTTTGGCTCTAGATATTTTTTTTTATATTTTCGTGTAATAAAATTGTGTCATCATTTATGTAGTAAATATGTTATTGCTATTTTTTAATACGAAAAAAGAACATAAGAAAAAATAAGAAATTTTGACGAGTTACAGTTCTAACAGTAAAATAGATAAATAAAAAAATATTTGACATTTTTATGGAATCAAATCTTGTTTAAACTCAATACAAAATCAGATTTTTTTAGTTTGAAAGAAAATTTCCGAATTCATGCACATGTCATAAGAGCGCCTTCACTCGAAAAGAATATTTTAAACACATTCGTTTGTACAAATCTTTAATGTACTTTTTACATAAAAACATAATTTTTAAAACATCAATTTTTTAACAAATTTTACAATTTTTTTTCGAGATTTTACAACTGGCAAGTGTTAACTAAATAAAACATGAACTAAAATTCAAATTTGATACATCGTTATTAAAAAAAAATTGTCAATAACAAAATCTCGGTATTAAATTAATTATTTCATATTTATTTTCAAATTTCACGACCTTCAAAAAATGCGAAAAATTTGGTCCAAGTACAAGTATTTCAGAGAAATTGTAATTAAAAAGGTATGAGCAATAATTTATGGCTGGCTTTACGCCGCGGTGGTTATTTATTATAAAATTATCTATGGTCGATGATATTCGGAATTTTATTTATAGCGTAACCAGAATAACACCTTCCTTTAAAACTTTCCGAATTAACATTACTAACATTCATCATCATCATCATCATCATCTCCCCTGCCTTATCCTACTCTCGTAGGGTCGGCGCACCAGGTTTTCGTCCTCCAAAGCACTCTATCATCCGTCATCTCAGTCATCACTTCACACATGCATGAGTTTAGATTTTTTTTTAATTAAAAATATTAGTAGATTTTTGTTAATTTACTAATATTTCCTTTAACCAATCCAACTAAGCTCTAGGCTTGTGCTAGGATATGATTCACGACAATAGTCGAAGCGGGATTCGAACCCTCGACCTCAAGATCGGTAGTCCGTACCCCAAACCATTAGACTATTGGCGCTTAGATGGATGTTTGTTAGCATTTGTAGTCTTTAGCCGAACAGATCTTGATGAAATTTGGCATAGATATAGAGCATAGTCTCGAAGAAAGCATAGACTCACTTTTTTTTTCAATTCCACGCGGACGGAGTCGCGTGCGATAGCTAGTTTTTGTAATAGCAACAACAATTTAAATAAAAATATCCCCATGGTACATAATCTTTTTAGCCGTAGGGAAAAAAGATATTCATTAGAAATACTGAGGATCTAGCACGAAAATTTGCGTGAAAGTATTCGTCATTGAAAAAAATTATATGAGATTTGTGCAACTATCGGCCGTAAAGTACAAATTATGTCAACGATGGACACTTTCTCGAAAATTTTCGTGCTATCTGACGTCGATATAGCTTTGTAATAGGAATGTTATATTCCTGGTTACGCTATAACTTACCAAGAAATTCCAAGATACTACTATTAATAAAAATCTTTAATATGCAAGGTATATAAGAAAAAAAATTAAAAAAAAAAAACAAATTTCTCCGGACATACTCAATAGAGTCCCTTAGTGTCAATCCACACTAAGCGACATTTAAAACTGACTGAATATCACATAAAAGACGTACCTTGAAAAAACGTGACATTTTTCATCGACCATACAATTCATACAAATCCATACAAATGTATTGGAATTCCCTTTGTGATGTGTTTTTGTAACATTTAGGTATAAATGTGGATATCCTTTGAATGGAGGACGTTCATTGGACGAGAGTACTGAAGAATGGGTGTGCATACGTCATAGGTCTCACGTTTGGATGAGGCTGGAATAAATAAGATATTAAAAAAATTACCATACTCAGAATGTTATAAGAATATTAGTATTTAGATACTATAGAAATTTCTAAAATAAAATCTACCTAAGGGATTCAAGTAAACATTAATATTATGTGAATAACTCGATATTTTTTTTCGACAATGAATATTTATTGTATTCTAATATTTATTCAATGAGTTTCCATAATCTTCACATCTATACTAATATTATAAGGAGAAAAGATTTGTAGTTTTGTATGTATTGAAATAACTCAAAAACTAATGGGCCGATTTTAAAAATTCTTTCACCGTTAGAAAGGTAATTTATTTGTGA
Source organism: Papilio protenor (assembly GCA_029286645.1). Taxonomy (NCBI): domain Eukaryota; kingdom Metazoa; phylum Arthropoda; class Insecta; order Lepidoptera; family Papilionidae; genus Papilio; species Papilio protenor. The sequence goes on along the minus strand of JAGSMZ010000031.1, from coordinate 627,822 downwards.
GTAACATAGGCTACATTTTTTAATTTCACGCGGGCGAAGACGCGAGCTACAGCTAGTTTTATTATCTCTATATTTACTGGAGCTAGTTATATTTACTGGACAATATTGATATAATAAAATCGAATTGAGAATTGAAGATTTTCAATTCTCCGTTGATTATCTTATCTTAAAGAAATATAAGAATAAAAAATAACTTACCACAGCCTCGTATGTCGTGAAGTTGGGTTTCAAATCCTTCCCATTCATTGTTATAAACGCTCCCAGGTTCGCCATCGTGTCACTGCAAATTATAAAATGATATTAGAATTACTGGAGCACTCAGAGTTGTGTCCATTAGTATAGATTTAGCGAGGACTCTAAGCACTTATCTCTCATAAACCGACGTTTAATGATAATTAATCATAACTCAAACTAAACATAATTAAGAGATCTCGGTCGAGTTTTAAAGAGTCTCATATCAAAAATCTACACTGGGACTCCATAAGTGTCATTAAGCAACTCTGAGTACCATGGGCTTCCAAGGAGCCAGTCTTCTAGAGAGTTGAAAATTGCACTTAAAACAGCAGAATGGCTTCCGTGCTCTACACGGAAAGGAAAAAACATTTAGCAGGGGAGAGAGTATAGGAAGAGGAAATATCCTCTTTTACGCAATTGCGGATGTCTATAGGCAGCATTTGCTTTGTCATTTTTGACCGACTTCCCAAAAGAAGGAGGTACTCAATTCGTCCGTATGTTTTTTTTTTGGCCAATTTATTTGACTACAATGTTAACCAACCCGCAGTACTTAGTGATTGACTATGACCTAGTTTAACAGTGGTAGAGCCCACTTTAACATCTTCGCACGAATGGGTCAGCTCGCCCGGTGTACCACGACCACACAGACAGGCGTGAAGTGGAAGCAATTCCGGGTACAGTCTGATGACTGTGGTGCCGGAGGCCCAACTTTAGTCTTTTTTCCTTCCCAACCTATTTCTCATGAGAATAGGATGGAAAGAGAACGAGGATTTGACAGTGTAGGAGATGCATAGGAAGAGGAAATATTCTCTTTATGTGCGTCTCATAGTCCGTAGATTAAGGGTAGGCAACGCATCCGCTAATGCGAATGTCTATGGGCAGCGGTCGCTTCGCCATTTTGGCGGATTCAGGTGGCCGCTTGCTCGTTTGCCACCTTATATGATATAAAAGCCACCCCTAAGGTAGGCTCCCCTCAGTGGGGAGCTGGTGCCTCACCAGTAATTAGGTGCGGAGAAGACAGTGATACATTTCCCGTCGTGCGCGACCTCGTAGCCCTCGCTCTTGACCTCGTGGCTGCGGATGACGTAGTCCAGGCAGTTGCGCCGCAGGAAGCTGTGCGTCACGTCGGGCCCGAACTGGCAGCCCACGCCGCGCTTGGACGGCGAGCGGCCCGCCATCGGCTGCGGGTCCGACCACAGCAGCTCGCACATTATACCTGCAAATGGTTTTTTTTTTTTAATTCTTTATTTCCAAAATAAATACATAAATGAGACATAAGTCATTCCCGCCAAACCAATCATGTGGTTTATAGGCGTCGCACCTTTTAATCATTTACACTTTAGAATGCAAAATTACAATGAAATAAAGAAAAACACAGTGTACAAATCAAATGAAAAACAAAAAATATAAGTAGTAAATACAGCAAAAAAACCGTAACTATTTTTTTTTATTATTATTTTTTTTAATTTATTTAAGTGCTAGCTGTTCGCGTGCGGATTCATCCGCGTCAAATTATAAAAACTTTATTTTATTGTTTACATTTGTCAAATTGTCAATAGCAAATGTCAAAATGACATGACATTACAAACCTTAGCAATCTTTCTTTCTTGATGTTGGCAGCAACTTATGGTCTCTTTCCCACATTAGGGTTTTTATCCAAAATATTTACCCCCTAAGTTTAATGGCGTGAAAATATATAGCCTAAAGCATGACGTAAGTGTAGGGCTTTTAAATTAAAAAAAGAGTTATTCAAAAATATGCTGTAATTGCTGACATCTTAGGCAACAAAGAAGTGTGTGTTTTACGCTTTATTATATTAGTATAGATTAGTATAGACTAGAGAGAGGCCTAATTTTAGCCACCCATCCTTTTCTTAAGAGGAAAGGGTGGGAAGGAAAAGTGGATTTGACGGTGGAGGAGGCGCATAGGAAGGGGAAATGTCCTCTTTATGTGCGTCTCCTCCTCCGTCAATGAAGGGTAGGCAACGCATCTGCAATTGCGGATGTCTATGGGCAGCGGTCGCTTTCCATTTCGGTGGATTCAGGGCCGCTTGCTCGTTTGCCACCTTATATTATAAAAAAAAATACTAGCTTTCGCCCGCGACTCCGTCCGCGTGGAAATAAAAAAAAAGCAAAAGTAAGTAGCCTATGTGTTCTGACTCTATGGAAAATTTCATTAAGATCCATTCAACCGTTTAGGCGGCAAATTCTAACAAATATCCATCCATCCATCCAAACTTTCGCATTTATAATATTAGTAAGATACAGAAGGTATCTATACTGATATATCTAGCTTTCGCCAGCAATCCGTCCGCGTAGAATTAAAAAGCAAAAGTAAGTAGCCTATGTGTTCTATGTTCTACATCTATACCAAATTTCATCGAGATCCGTTCAACCGTTTAGGCGTTAAACTCTAACACACATCCATCCATCCAAACTTTCGCCTTTATAATATTAGTAAGATAATAAAGCGTAAACATGCACTGTGGCGTAGGATGTCAGCAATCACAGCATAGTTTTGAATAATCATTTTTTTAATAAAAAGCCCTACACTTACGACACGCTTTAGTCTATATATTTTCATGCTATTAAACTTATAGGGTAAATAAATTGAAAAAAACCATCATGTGGGAAAGGGACCAAACTACACGATGCCAACATCAAGGAAGCAAGGTTATTATGGTTAATTTTGACATTTACAATTGAGAATTTGACCAATGTAAACAACAAAATGAAGTTTTTATAATGAAGCCGTACGGCAGTTAGGTTAGCTATGAAATTTTAATTACTTACCATCTTCCGGTGGCTGTTTATTCCTATCCACGTTCCTTATATCTTCGAGTGTGACGTCATCACTGGAGAACAGTCCTCCATGCATCACCAGCACCCTGCCGTTGATGCAGTGAGCCAGCGGGAGCCAGTTGTACACCTCCGTGAACAGATCTGCCATCTGTGCTGTGTACTTGAATGTAACCTCGCCACGGAAACCGTACATACGGTTCATATCTAAAGATTCATGGTTACCTGGAATGTATGAAAATTGTATTAAAAAAAATTACCAAAAATTATCCCTGTGAAATTTTTTTAGCAATCTTACTAATATAAATGCAAAAGTTTAGATGGATGGATGTTTGTTACTGTGTATCTTTAGAGCCGTTTAACGGATTTCTTTAAAATTTGGTTTAGATGTAGAATAGTCTATATATACACATAGGTACTAATTTATTTTTAATTCTACGCGGACAGAGTCGCGGGTCACAGCTGGCATAAAACTTAGTTGTAGTAAACATGTTACAAAGTAAAAACATAACATTTATTTATGAAAAAAACTATTTAAATAAGTTTAGTAATTTTTTCATTAAACCTACAAATCTTTCCCCTTGTATATTACCGTTAATTTGCTGAATGTTGGTAAAATTTTATTATACTTTCAAAAAAAAACATTTTTTATTTAAAACATTTTCTCAACTAAGGAGTTTTAACAGTTACAAGGATAAAAAAGCAACTATCACAAGAAAAAAATTACCAAAAATTTTGCCTGTGAATTTTTTTTAGCAATCTTACTAATATAAATGCAAAAGTTTAGATGGATGGATGTTTGTTACTGTGTATCTTTAGAGCCGTTTAACGGATTTCTTTAAAATTTAGTGTAAATGTAGAATAGTCTAGAACACATAGGTACTAATTTATTTTTAATTCTACGCGGACAGAGTCGCGGGTCACAGCTGGCATAAAACTTAGTTGTAGTAAACATGTTACAAAGTAAAAACATAACATTTATTTATGAAAAAAACTATTTAAATAAGTTTAGTAATTTTTTCATTAAACCTACAAATCTTTCCCCTTGTATATTACCGTTAATTTGCTGAATGTTGGTAAAATTTTATTATACTTTCAAAAAAAAACATTTTTTATTTAAAACATTTTCTCAACTAAGGAGTTTTAACAGTTACAAGGATAAAAAAGCAACTATCACAAGGAAAAAATTACCAAAAAGTCACAAAATATTACCAGTTATCCAAATTTAAAAAATTACTAACTCACCTCTCGACATGAAAAAGTGGTTGGGGTATAAAAGTTTGTAACTAAACAGTGTAAATATGCATTCAACACTGAACGATCCTCGGTCAACAAAGTCTCCGTTGAACAAATAAGGATTCTCTTCTGAAGGTAGTCCGTTTAACTTGAATATATTCATAAGATCATAAAACTGTCCGTGAATATCTCCACATACTGTGAACTTTTTGTCATCAGGCACTTTTATATCAACAAGAGTTGGCTGATTGCTTAAATATGCTTTCACATCAATTAGGATCTGGAAAAAAAGAGTATTAAAATAAACTATAATATTTGAATAACAATTTTTTTTATTAAAAGGTAACAAATAAACAAACTGCCAATTTATTCGTCAAAATAGTGAAATAACCGCAGCCTATAGTTTCATTTGCAGTGCATTGTTCTCCTTTACTTTACAAATAGGATAGGAACCGGATATATCGCCTACTTATGTGTCCCCTCCCCTGTCAAATCCAGGTGGATTTGATACAGTTTTTCACATTGTAATTCCCTTCCATTCCCATATGTCACTTACAATGAGAAACACTGTATATCTGAATGCTGCAATATACAAGCACTTTTATATAATTACTAGACTAGATTTTGCACACGACTGTGTCAGCTTAGCATTAAAAAGACTTATTAAGTAGCCTTTGCGTTCTTTTAGACTATGATCTACATCTGGGCCAAATTTCATTAAGATCTCTTTAGCTGTTCTGAATACAAATAGTAACAAACATCCATCCATCCAAACTTTCGCATTATTAGTAAGATAATAGTATGGCGGGATATCATCATCCATTTTACATTTTTCTTAAAAACAGAGACAAGAATACATGTGCATATAAACAACTTTTAAGACATTTACCTTATAAGCATATTTCTTATGTAGATGTTTTTCTTGTTTATAATGTTCAATTAAATCATTAACAAATTTAACAGTAACTTTGCCATCTTCCAACATTGGTCCTTCATATTCATCCTCAATTGCTGTAAATATACACAAATATTAATAATTGTGTGGTGGATGTGCCCATGTGTCCGAGGGCATCATTGTAGGGTGTTGGGAGGGGTTTAACATCTGACTACTCCTTACACATGTACCCCTTCCATGGGACTCCCCCTTGCCGGGTCGTGGATAAACTAACGTAGACGCTGTGGCACGGTTGGGTGAAGAACACCGCAGTGTTTAGTAGGTAGTCGGGCCGAATTATTGTATAAACTTCTCCTAGCTTCGCCTGACAACAAATTTCCATCACATTTCTGTCATATCCATACCCTTCTCATTAACATAAAATCTGTTACTCAGTGATAACATAGCTTTGTAATGCCTAAGGAATTTTTGAAATCGGCTCAGTAGTTTTGGAGCCTTTTTAATGCAATCTATCGAATCCCTCTTTATAATATTAGTACAGACTAGATTTTGCATACCACTTCATTCATGCGGAATGAAACAATATTTAGTAAGTAGACTGTATGTTTCTCCAGACTTCTACAGTGCCATAATTTGACATCCATTAAGTTATGCAAATACATACTTTGAAACTTACCTATTTCTAATATTAGTAAGATAAAATAAAGAACTTACTCATAGCATCTAAGTTGATAGAGTCGGCTATGTTCACTTCCTTCTTGTCAACGGCTATTGCTTTTTCAAATGCAATTTTCTTAACAATCTTATTACATTCATTATATTTCATCTTAGCATCCTGGTCATTTGGCCTAACTTTGGTTACCTGCAAATTAAAAAAAAATGAGATAACCATTAGCCTCTTCTTCCACTAAACCGACACATTACTAATAAGCCAGGGCTTTACCAGTGAAAATAGTTCATTTGTGGAAAAGGATATTAATTATACACATAAATCTATTTTATGTTAAAATATCTTATTTATTTATGGCATAAAATTAGTATTTAATTATTTTCCTTATATTGGACTACAACTGAAATGCTACATTTAGAAGGAAATTACTACTAAAATATACACAAGCTATGTATTAAATGTAGAGATTAAGATTATAGGTTTCATCAGTTGATAGAATAATCATATATAATATATATATATAAATATTATGAATGCGAAAGTTACGATGGATGGATGGATGTTTGTTAGCGTTTGTAGCCTAAACGGCTGAACGGATCTCCATGAAATTTGGCACAAAATTAGAGCATAGTCTGGAGGAACACATAGGCTACTTTTTATCCCGGGAATAGTTACGGTTCCCGTGCGATTCATTATTTTAGTTTTTTAATGTTTACTCGATCAATCTGCAACGGTTCAACATATCTTATTGAAATTTGGCACAGATATAAAACAAAGTCTGGAGTACACATGGGATAAGGTTCACCCCCGAGAATTGTCCGGTTCCCGAGGGATACGTAGCTTTTTGTTATTTATATAGTCGTACGTTTTCTAATACCACGCGGACGAATACGCGGGCAACAGCTTGTATATTATAATAATTAAATTCGATATTGTCACATAAACTCGCACAGCAAATCTATTTTAAGTAAATCACTAAACACCAAGCAATAATACCTTTTAGTTGATAAATACACATAACTACATACTTATAATATACTTTAAAACACCCAATATTGGAAAGGAACGGTAATATATTTTATATGTGTTTTAAACCCTTGGTAAAGTGATCAAAGACAAATTATTATCTACACTACACTTTGAATTTTATTGTATTAAAGAAAAACATTATTTAATGCTAATTGATTTATCAAATCTAGATAAGATAAAAAAGGCAAAGTATGGTATCCTTTTCAAATATCTTGGCAACTCAAGGTCATTGGCGCACTGCAAAGGGCCCTTTACATGTACCTTATTACACCTAAAATATTGTTCTGACTGAGTCTAAGTGACACACAGGAAGCTTAACTTCCTTAACTACAATTTTAGAAGTTACAAAGTTATATTGATTCTTAGTTCAATACTTTCATTTACAAAATACTAGCTTACGCCCGCAACTTCTACCACATGGAATTAAAAAAAGTAAGTAACCTATGTGTTCTTCCAGACTATCCTCTACATCTGTACCAAATTTCTTGAAGATCCATTCAGCCGTATAGGCTACAAACTCTAACAAACATCCATCCATCCAAACTTTCGCATTTATAATATTAGTATGATTAAGGCTCAAGTACATTAGTACATAAAGGTTCAAAGTATATTCAAAAGTCATATGAGTAAGGCCAATTTACATATAATTGTGAAATTTCATCATGTTAGGTTAATAGTTTAGTATCCCGGACTCATATGGTGATAAAATATTATGATACTTACAAATTCAAAATCCTTAAGGGCTAATTTGTACTTTCCTAAAGACATGTGAGCAGCCGCTCGCCTATAATAGGCCTTAGTATAATTTTTATCCAAATCTATTGCCATGGATGCATCGACGAGCGCGTACCCAAAGTTTTCCAATCTTAAATTAGCTATGCTCCTATTTGCGAAGAAAACCGCATTATTCGGGTTCTTCTCTATTGCTTTTGTATATAATTCGATAGCAGCATCGTAGCTCTGCTCTGAAAATTGAGGTTAGGTTATCGCATACTTTTTTATCTTGTCAAACTTATCACGAATCCGCTGAAATATCAACTTTTAATTATTTACGTAATTTAATATGGTTGGTTTTAAGAATTAAACTTACTTTTAAAGAGTTCATTAGCTTCATTTTTCAATTTTTCTGCTGCCTCTATATCCTCTTGAGATACTGGCCCGGTTACTTCAGCGTTTGTAGCCATATTTTAATTAATTAAATTAATAATAAAATTAAAGCAGTTTACAATTACATTAATCAATCATCGATAATTAACGTGATTTTCTTAATAGGCATAAAATGTAATCCGTAATTCATAAAAATTTAAGTAATGAATGATGAACGAATTTGTGGATGACTGATAAAATGAGTGCTGCCATAATTTTGAATATTTAGCGCAGATAAAAAACAATTAGAATAGTTTTTTTTTCACTTACAAAGTTCTTTAAAGATGTATTTATTACATAACGTTAAGGTAAAATGTTAATTTGGGGAAGAAAACATGTATAAAAATACAATAGACTCTTTAACATAATTGAGTACGCCTTTAGTAGAAAGAATGACAATGTTTTAAAAAAAAAACTGGCTGTGAGTCGTTTTAGCTAAGACATCAGAGATGGCGCTGTCCTGTATTTTATTATCATTATAGTAGTTGCAACTAAATAAAAAATACTCTAATAACATTCCTACAACAAATACACAGACGACTAGCCGAAAAAAAATCTATAACGTTATCCAACAAGGTATAGTATTGATTTTTTTTATTATAAGGTGGCAAACGATCGAGCGGCCACCTGAATTCGCATAGAAAGAGAAGCGATCGCTGCCCATAGACATCCCCAATTGCAGATGCGTTGCCTAACCTTAGTCAACGGAGGAGGAGACGCACATAGAGGATATTTCCTCTTCCTATGCGTTTCCTTCATCGTCAAATCCACTTTCTCTTCCCATCCTCTCCGTATAAGAAAATGGTGGGAAAGGAGAGGGACTAATATTAGGGCTTCGGCACCACACTCAACGGAGGAAACGCGGAATTACTTCCACTTCACGCCTGTCTTCTGTGTGGTCGTGGTATTACACCGGGCGAGCCGACCCATTCGTGCGAAGATGTTAAAGCGGGCTCTTTGCGATATTATATGTGATGATACTATTATAATAAAGCCATAAATAAATATTTCTATACTATTATAATAAAGCGTAAACACACACTTCTTTGTTGCCTAAGATCTCAGCAATTACAGCATATTTTTGAATAATTCTTTTTTTAATAAAAACCCTAATGTGGGAAAGGAGAGGGACTAATATTAGGGCTTCGGCACCACACTCAACGGAGGAAACGCGGAATTACTTCCACTTCACGCCTGTCTTCTGTGTGGTCGTGGTATTACACCGGGCGAGCCGACCCATCGTGCGAAGATGTTAAAGCGGGCTCTTTGCGATATTATATGTGATGATACTATTATAATAAAGCGTAAACACACACTTCTTTGTTGCCTAAGATCTCAACAATTACAGCATATTTTTGAATAATTCTTTTTTTAATAAAAAGCCCTACACTTACGTCAGGCTTTAGGCTATATATTTTCACGCCATTAAACTTAGGGGGTAAATATTTTAATAAAAAGCCCTACACTTACGTCAGGCTTTAGGCTATATATTTTCACGCCATTAAACTTAGGGGGTAAATATTTTAATAAAAACCCTAATGTGGGAAAGGAGAGGGACTAATATTAGGGCTTCGGCACCACACTCAACGGAGGAAACGCGGAATTACTTCCACTTCACGCCTGTCTTCTGTGTGGTCGTGGTATTACACCGGGCGAGCCGACCCCTTCGTGCGAAGATGTTAAAGCGGGCTCTTTGCGATATTATATGTGATGATACTATTATAATAAAGCGATAAATAAATATTTCTATACTATTATAATAAAGCGATAAATAAATATTTCTATACTATTATAATAAAGCGTAAACACACACTTCTTTGTTGCCTAAGATCTCAACAATTACAGCATATTTTTGAATAATTCTTTTTTTAATAAAAAGCCCTACACTTACGTCAGGCTTTAGGCTATATATTTTCACGCCATTAAACTTAGGGGGTAAATCTATACTATTATAATAAAGCGTAAACACACACTTCTTTGTTGCCTAAGATCTCAACAATTACAGCATATTTTTGAATAATTCTTTTTTTATTTGTTTGTATGTTTACAAATTTTTGCAAGACGTAACTGTGTATCTAAAATTTTCTATTGCAATATTCCAAAAAAAACTTTAGTTTTAGTTAATCTATACTTCTATATCTATATTTCTATACTATTATAATAAAGCGTAAACACACACTTCTTTGTTGCCTAAGATCTCAACAATTACAGCATATTTTTGAATAATTCTTTTTTTAATAAAAAGCCCTACACTTACGTCAGGCTTTAGGCTATATATTTTCACGCCTTTAAACTTAGGGGGTAAATCTATACTATTATAATAAAGCGTAAACACAAACTTCTTTGTTGCCTAAGATCTCAGCAATTACAGCATATTTTTGAATAATTCTTTTTTTAATAAAAAGCCCTACACTTACGTCAGGCTTTAGGCTATATATTTTTACGCCATTAAACTTAGGGGGTAAATATTTTAATAAAAACCCTAATGTGGGAAAGAGACAACAACAAGAAGCAAGATTGCCATAGTAAGGTAATTGGTATTTTGACATTTGCAATTGAGAATTTGATAAATGTAAACAATAAAATAAAATTGATTTGTGTGATAAAAGAAGTTAAAAATAAATATAGTTAACACAGTGATAATATGAACAAATTTAATTAAAAAGAGTAAAAAAAAAAGTAAAACCGTAATCGTTTCACGCAATGCTACCACAGTTCAAACGCAGAATTTTTATAATCTATGGCATTTTTGCAGAAGAATTTGTAAGTTGTCGAATTGAAATGCAATGTTAAATATGTAGGCTTACTCTATGCCCATGGCAACACCGAGCACCGGTGGGGCGGCCATTTTGTCATTCGTGAGTCAGTTCGATTTGAGTCGCGACGGAGTGCGCACGCGATCATGTGCTTGGTAGACGTCTATACAATAATTCAATATCTTAATCGAAACATAGCGTTACGATCTATAATTATTCCGTGGAAATACGGATTGTGATATTGAGAGTGAAATACCTGAGTACCGCGCCTACAACAAAATGTCCAATTACCCGATATTACCTGATGAAATCTTTCCGACTCACATCGGTGGTAAGTGTTTTATTAATTTTACATTTTATGTTATTGCTGAATAATGCATTCTTTTTTATTTGTTTGTATGTTTACAAATTTTTGCAAGACGTAACTGTGTATCTAAAATTTTCTATTGCAATATTCCAAAAAAAACTTTAGTTTTAGTTAATCTATACTTCTATATCTATATTTCTATACTATTATAATAAAGCGTAAACACACACTTCTTTGTTGCCTAAGATCTCAGCAATTACAGCATATTTTTGAATAATTCTTTTTTTAATAAAAAGCCCTACACTTACGTCAGGCTTTAGGCTATATATTTTCACGCCTTTAAATTTAGGGGGTAAATCTATACTATTATAATAAAGCGTAAACACACACTTCTTTGTTGCCTAAGATCTCAGCAATTACAGCATATTTTTGAATAATTCTTTTTTTAATAAAAAGCTCTACACTTACGTCAGGCTTTAGGCTATATATTTTCACGCCATTAAACTTAGGGGGTAAATATTTTAATAAAAACCCTAATTAGGGAAAGAGACAACAACAAGAAGCAAGATTGCCATAGTAAGGTAATTGGTATTTTGACATTTGCAATTGAGAATTTGATAAATGTAAACAATAAAATAAAATTGATTTGTGTGATAAAAGAAGTTAAAAATAAATATAGTTAACACAGTGATAATATGAACAAATTTAATTAAAAAGAGTAAAAAAAAAAGTAAAACCGTAATCGTTTCACGCAATGCTACCACAGTTCAAACGCAGAATTTTTATAATCTATGGCATTTTTGCAGAAGAATTTGTAAGTTGTCGAATTGAAATGCAATGTTAAATATGTAGGCTTACTCTATGCCCATGGCAACACCGAGCACTGGTGGGGCGGCCATTTTGTCATTCGTTAGTCAGTTCGATTTGAGTCGCGACGGAGTGCGCACGCGATCATGTGCTTGGTAGACGTCTATACAATAATTCAATATCTTAATCGAAACATATCGTTACGATCTATAATTATTCCGTGGAAATACGGATTGTGATATTGAGAGTGAAATACCTGAGTACCGCGCCTACAACAAAATGTCCAATTACCCGATATTACCTGATGAAATCTTTCCGACTCACATCGGTGGTAAGTGTTTTATTAATTTTACATTTTATGTTATTGCTGAATAATGCATTCTTTTTTATTTGTTTGTATGTTTACAAATTTTTGCAAGACGTAACTGTGTAACTAAAATTTTCTATTGCAATATTCCAACAAAAAAACTTTAGTTTTAGTTAATTTTCTATTGCAATATTCCAAAAAAAACTTTAGTTTTAGTTAATTTTCTATTGCAATATTACAAAAAAAACTTTAGTTTTAGTTAATCTATACTATCTATACTATTATAATAAAGCGTAAACACACACTTCTTTGTTGCCTAAGATCTCAGCAATTACAGCATATTTTTGAATAATTCTTTTTTTAATAAAAAGCCCTACACTTACGTCAGGCTTTAGGCTATATATTTTCACGCCTTTAAACTTAGGGGGTAAATCTATACTATTATAATAAAGCGTAAACACACACTTCTTTGTTGCCTAAGATCTCAGCAATTACAGCATATTTTTGAATAATTCTTTTTTTAATAAAAAGCCCTACACTTACGTCAGGCTTTAGGCTATATATTTTCACGCCATTAAACTTAGGGGGTAAATATTTTAATAAAAACCCTAATGTGGGAAAGAGACAACAACAAGAAGCAAGATTGCCATAGTAAGGTAATTGGTATTTTGACATTTGCAATTGAGAATTTGATAAATGTAAACAATAAAATAAAATTGATTTGTGTGATAAAAGAAGTTAAAAATAAATATAGTTAACACAGTGATAATATAAACAAAGTTAATTAAAAAGAGTAAAAAAAAAAGTAAAATCGTAATCGTTTCACGCAATGCTACCACAGTTCAAACGCAGAATTTTTATAATCTATGGCATTTTTGCAGAAGAATTTGTAAGTTGTCGAATTGAAATGCAATGTTAAATATGTAGGCTTACTCTATGCCCATGGCAACACCGAGCACTGGTGGGGCGGCCATTTTGTCATTCGTTAGTCAGTTCGATTTGAGTCGCGACGGAGTGCGCACGCGATCATGTGCTTGGTAGACGTCTATACAATAATTCAATATCTTAATCGAAACATATCGTTACGATCTATAATTATTCCGTGGAAATACGGATTGTGATATTGAGAGTGAAATACCTGAGTACCGCGCCTACAACAAAATGTCAAATTACCCGATATTACCTGATGAAATCTTTCCTACTCACATCGGTGGTAAGTGTTTTATTAATTTTACATTTTATGTTATTGCTGAATAATGCATTCTTTTTTATTTGTTTGTATGTTTACAAATTTTTGCAAGACGTAACTGTGTATCTAAAATTTTCTATTGCAATATTCCAAAAAAAACTTTAGTTATAGTTAATTTTCTATTGCAATATTACAAAAAAAACTTTAGTTTTAGTTAATCTATACTATCTATACTTCTGTATTATTATAATAAAGCGTAAACACACACTTCTTTGTTGCCTAAGATCTCAGCAATTACAGCATGTTTTTGAATAATCTTTTTTTAATAAAAAGCCCTACACTTACGTCACGCTTTAGGCTATATATTTTCACGCCATTAAACTTAGGTGGTAAATCTATACTATTATAATAAAGCGTAAACACACACTTCTTTGTTGCCTAAGATCTCAGCAATTACAGCATATTTTTGAATAATTCTTTTTTTAATAAAAAGCCCTACACTTACGTCAGGCTTTAGGCTATATATTTTCACGCCATTAAACTTAGGGGGTAAATATTTTAATAAAAACCCTAATGTGGGAAAGAGACAACAACAAGAAGCAAGATTGCCATAATAAGGTAATTAGTATTTTGACATTTGCAATTGAGAATTTGATAAATGTAAACAATAAAATAAAATTGATTTGTGTGATAAAAGAAGTTAAAAATAAATATAGTTAACACAGTGATAATATAAACAAAGTTAATTAAAAAGAGTAATAAAAAAAGTAAAACCGTAATCGTTTCACGCAATGCTACCACAGTTCAAACGCAGAATTTTTATAATCTATGGCATTTTTGCAGAAGAATTTGTAAGTTGTCGAATTGAAATGCAATGTTAAATATGTAGGCTTACTCTATGCCCATGGCAACACCGAGCACTGGTGGGGCGGCCATTTTGTCATTCGTGAGTCAGTTCGATTTGAGTCGCGACGGAGTGCGCACGCGATCATGTGCTTGGTAGACGTCTATACAATAATTCAATATCTTAATCGAAACATATCGTTACGATCTATAATTATTCCGTGGAAATACGGATTGTGATATTGAGAGTGAAATACCTGAGTACCGCGCCTACAACAAAATGTCAAATTACCCGATATTACCTGATGAAATCTTTCCGACTCACATCGGTGGTAAGTGTTTTATTAATTTTACATTTTATGTTATTGCTGAATAATGCATTCTTTTTTATTTGTTTGTATGTTTACAAATTTTTGCAAGACGTAACTGTGTATCTAAAATTTTCTATTGCAATATTCCAAAAAAAACTTTAGTTTTAGTTAATTTTCTATTGCAATATTACAAAAAAAACTTTAGTTTTAGTTAATCTATACTTCTATATCTATACTTCTATACTATTATAATAAAGCGTAAACACACACTTCTTTGTTGCCTAAGATCTCAGCAATTACAGCATATTTTTGAATAATTCTTTTTTTAATAAAAAGCCCTACACTTACGTCAGGCTTTAGGCTATATATTTTCACGCCATTAAACTTAGGGGGTAAATCTATACTATTATAATAAAGCGTAAACACACACTTCTTTGTTGCCTAAGATCTCAGCAATTACAGCATATTTTTGAATAATTCTTTTTTTAATAAAAAGCCCTACACTTACGTCAGGCTTTAGGCTATATATTTTCACGCCATTAAACTTAGGGGGTAAATATTTTAATAAAAACCCTAATGTGGGAAAGAGACAACAACAAGAAGCAAGATTGCCATAGTAAGGTAATTGGTATTTTGACATTTGCAATTGAGAATTTGATAAATGTAAACAATAAAATAAAATTGATTTGTGTGATAAAAGAAGTTAAAAATAAATATGGTTAACACAGTGATAATATGAACAAATTTAATTAAAAAGAGTAAAAAAAAAAGTAAAACCGTAATCGTTTCACGCAATGCTACCACAGTTCAAACGCAGAATTTTTATAATCTATGGCATTTTTGCAGAAGAATTTGTAAGTTGTCGAATTGAAATGCAATGTTAAATATGTAGGCTTACTCTATGCCCATGGCAACACCGAGCACTGGTGGGGCGGCCATTTTGTCATTCGTGAGTCAGTTCGATTTGAGTCGCGACGGAGTGCGCACGCGATCATGTGCTTGGTAGACGTCTATACAATAATTCAATATCTTAATCGAAACATATCGTTACGATCTATAATTATTCCGTGGAAATACGGATTGTGATATTGAGAGTGAAATACCTGAGTACCGCGCCTACAACAAAATGTCAAATTACCCGATATTACCTGATGAAATCTTTCCGACTCACATCGGTGGTAAGTGTTTTATTAATTTTACATTTTATGTTATTGCTGAATAATGCATTCTTTTTTATTTGTTTGTATGTTTACACATTTTTGCAAGACGTAACTGTGTATCTAAAATTTTCTGTTGCGATATTCCAAAAAAAAACTTTAGTTTTAGTTAATCTATCTATATCTATACTTCTATACTATTATAATAAAGCGTAAACACACACTTCTTTGTTGCCTAAGATCTCAGTAATTACAGCATATTTTTGAATAATTCTTCTTTTAATAAAAAGCCCTACACTTACGTCAGGCTTTAGGCTATATATTTTCACGCCATTAAACTTAGGGGGTAAATATTTTAATAAAAACCCTAATGTGGGAAAGAGACAACAACAAGAAGCAAGATTGCCATAGTAAGGTAATTGGTATTTTGACATTTGCAATTGAGAATTTGATAAATGTAAACAATAAAATAAAATTGATTTGTATGATAAAAGAAGTAGAAAAATAAATATGGTTAACACAGTGATAATATGAACAAATTTAATTAAAAAGAGTAAAAAAAAAAAAAAAAAAACTTTAGTTTTAGTTAATCTATACTTCTATACTATTATAATAAAGCGTAAACACACACTTCTTTGTTGCCTAAGATCTCAGCAATTACAGCATATTTTTGAATAATTCTTTTTTTAATAAAAAGCCCTACACTTACGTCAGGCTTTAGGCTATATATTTTCACGCCATTAAACTTAGGGGGTAAATATTTTAATAAAAACCCTAATGTGGGAAAGAGAACACAAGTTGCCGCCAACATCAAGGAAGCAAAATTGCCGCCAACATCAAGGAAGCAAAATTGCCGCCAACATCAAGGAAGCAAAATTGCCGCCAACATCAAGGAAGCAAAATTGCCGCCAACATCAAGGAAGCAAAATTGCCGCCAACATCAAGGAAGCAAAATTGCCGCCAACATCAAGGAAGCAAAATTGCCGCCAACATCAAGGAAGCAAAATTGCCGCCAACATCAAGGAAGCAAAATTGCCGCCAACATCAAGGAAGCAAAATTGCCGCCAACATCAAGGAAGCAAAATTGCCGCCAACATCAAGGAAGCAAAATTGCCGCCAACATCAAGGAAGCAAAATTGCCGCCAACATCAAGGAAGCAAAATTGCCGCCAACATCAAGGAAGCAAAATTGCCGCCAACATCAAGGAAGCAAAATTGCCGCCAACATCAAGGAAGCAAAATTGCCGCCAACATCAAGGAAGCAAAATTGCCGCCAACATCAAGGAAGCAAAATTGCCGCCAACATCAAGGAAGCAAAATTGCCGCCAACATCAAGGAAGCAAAATTGCCGCCAACATCAAGGAAGCAAAATTGCCGCCAACATCAAGGAAGCAAAATTGCCGCCAACATCAAGGAAGCAAAATTGCCGCCAACATCAAGGAAGCAAAATTGCCGCCAACATCAAGGAAGCAAAATTGCCGCCAACATCAAGGAAGCAAAATTGCCGCCAACATCAAGGAAGCAAAATTGCCGCCAACATCAAGGAAGCAAAATTGCCGCCAACATCAAGGAAGCAAAATTGCCGCCAACATCAAGGAAGCAAAATTGCCGCCAACATCAAGGAAGCAAAATTGCCGCCAACATCAAGGAAGCAAAATTGCCGCCAACATCAAGGAAGCAAAATTGCCGCCAACATCAAGGAAGCAAAATTGCCGCCAACATCAAGGAAGCAAAATTGCCATAGTAGGGTAAGGTAATTTGTATTTTGACATTTGCAATTGAGAAGTTGATAAATTGATAAAGTTGATAGAGTTTATTTGTGTGATAAAAGAAGTAGAAAAATAAATATGGTTAACACAGTGATAAACAAAATTAATTAAATAGGGTAAAAATATGAAAAATAAAAACGTAAAAATTTCACGCCATGCTACCTACCTCTTCAAATGCAAAATTTTTATATATATGGCAATTTGCAGAAGAATTTGGAAGCTGTGATTTTCAATTTGTCTTTAAACAAATATAGAAAAAACTGCATTAAATGCTGAATAATGTATTGTCTTTGATTTACTAGAAGTTTACAAATTGCAAGACGTAACTGTATAAATGACTAAAAGTTTCTTATGCGATATTCTGTAACATACGTAGTGTAATTATTTACTTCAATTACAGGTTATCTTCCTATGGACTTATTAAAACAACCTTTGTTTTAATAAGTCCATTTCGCCGCTCGTTTGCCCCCTAACTAAACTAACTTAATGCAAGCATGACTTACAATATAACAAATATTTAATTTTTAATAGAATTTGGAGTTTAAAACTTATCATTTAAAACACTGTTACATATTGTCATTTTAGTATTTTTGGTTGATACAGATTAAAATTATTTTTTTGTTGACAGCATGCTAATAATGCTTCGGACATACTGCACATACTGAATTTTGAAAAAGTAATTGATTTTTTTAAAGAAATGATATACAAAGTGAATTAACTATAAATATATTTATGTGATTTAATAAAATAAAATAAATTTATATTGTGTGTTTGTATTTAGTATTGATGCTTTATGTGCTGTATGTATATGGTTTCTTAAATATTTTCAGACATAAAATATTTTATGATATAAAAAACAAATAAATCAAAATTAATAACACAAATTGCAAAGAACAGTGTGTTTTATTTTAACCTTTTCCCACATACTACTATACATATATTCGCCTGAAATTTATAACTATATGTTGCTCTTTCAAGATCTGGTTGTAATGATCATCAATACATACTAATACCTCAAGGAAATTTAACAAAAAATATTGTTTATTCCGAAGTACTTTAAACTGACTATTTCTATTTCATTTTTGATCAATAATAAAATAGTACTTATATCCATGTTACGTGTTTAAATCAATGTTAAAACTATTTTACATCACACTAATAACTAAATGATACTATGATAATATTAACAGTTCAACGAAGTATTAACTAAGAACTCAATCTTAACTAAATGACGCGGACGAGGCCACACGGGAACAGCTATGTATAATAAAATTTTCTTAACAGTGTTTAAATTGGACAAATAATTTAGCAGATATCACAAACACAAACAATAAGAGTAACCGAAAAATCAGCTCAGAAATTTCTAATCTTGCATCGGTAGATTTCTGTTATTGCGTAGATTACTACTAAGTTAATACTTTAGGTGATAGGTTGAAAAAAGTTTTGAACTTTTAAATTTCACGCGGACGAAGTCGTGGGCAAAAGCTAGTAGTTAATAAATTAAAAAAAATACTTTGAATTCGTTTCATTTGCCAATATTAAATTATAGTTAAAATCAGCACATAAATATACCAGGAACTAAGATATTATTGAAAATAAAATAAAATGAGATTTACAAATAAAAATTTATTTCCTTACAAAAAATATTGCAAATATAAATTAAATGACTACTTAAAATACAAATATAAAGTTACTTATACAAACATCTGTAAAACGACGCAAATAAGCATCACAATAATACTGCTTTTGACTAATATAGCCGAGCTGGGTTCTTCGCAGTCATCGTTCTGTTGGACTTGCACGAAGTATGGTTGATGGAGTTCCTCTCTAGTAGTCATGTACGCGTTGATGGCGGTCGTGCCAGCGGCTGGCATGACCCTGGTACGACTTAACTTCCATACTCCCACTGGAAACACAAAATTAAGTGTTAACGATTTGCGAGCTTCGATTAAAAGAGTTTTAACTCGTTTAAATCGAAAGAATTTTTCTATTCTTTCAGTTCCTGTGGTACCAGGTATAGAACACCCTGTATATAATATATACCAGTACCAGGTGTAGAACACCCTGTATATAATATATACATTTTTTTTCGCACTGTAAGCGAGATACCTACCAGGTGCTTTAGACCTGGTTTCACATTCAACGAGTTAAGAGATTTTAAAGTGATAATTGCAATGTAATAGCGGTCTCGAGATTTTGAATTTATAACAGAGAGAGAATTAGGTAATATCACTAACTTCAACAGACAGGTTTATCCTAAAGCTGTTATTTCCAAATGACCTATCTATTTATACAGATCAGTGCATAAAAATAAATTTTGTGGCGATTTAGAAGTGATTGTAATTCATTAGGGGTCTTTTATCTTACATTCCACATGTGTTTTCGGTGTTGCTATATATAAATTAAAAACTTACCAGATCTCTGGAACTGATTGACGTTGACGCAGCTGTACGCAAGAGAATAGGATACATAGTCTGTGGTGAGCACGTACAGCCTTGTGGTCACTGTCGCTGCTGGGTCTAGAAGATAAGCATACGTTAGATATTCTTCTTCTTTTGGTGCGATCTCCTAACGAAGGTCTAATCATTATAGGAACTTGAACTATGACGTCACTGTCAGATAAAGCAACAAAATCCGATGTTTCCATCACATATTTTACACGTTGCGTAAACTTAGGAATAAACTGAGTATAAGCTTTGTAATGATATTTGCTTAAACGCAGTTTATACCTTAATTTGTCTTTATATCGCGTTTATTTTTTAAGGCTGTATGTGTTCGAAAGAATTTCAGATTTCTACTAATTTTCATTAAAAAATCCCACTTACCATCACTCAATCTGTCAGGTAGTGTTACCACTAATCTAGCACTGCCATCTGTGGAGTTGATAGTCGCTGTCCCTTCGATGGTGTCAAGAACTCCTTCAACCACCTCCCAGTTGAGGAGTGTAACGACGCCGGTGGCCTCGTTCAGTGTGTAGCGCGCGCCAGTGCAGCCACCGGCCTCATGGAATTGCGGATACCGTTCTATTTGGTACCACGTACCAGTGTACTGTTGGGAGATATTTTTTTATGGTCACCATATTCGTAATGGACAAGGATGAGACTATCGTTGACTGAATGCGTGAATATTTCGTAATGTAAATTTGTATATTACTCTAGACTTGGAGTGGTTAGAACTTATGCTCAAATTGGTAATAGTAAGGCAGCATTTGGAAATATTATTCCGCAATCTATCTTTTATACATATACATATAGTAAAATTCCACTGTCTGTAAAGGAAAAATCCAGATTTCGCGTCGAGAGTGCATTGGCGTTGTTAGTAACAAAAATTGCATGTAAAATTTTTTTGTCTGTCTGTCTGTCTCCAAGTTTGTTCCGAGTAAACTCCGAATCGGCTGGGCCGATTTTGACAGGACTTTATCTGTAGGTAGCTGACATGGCCGGGCATATTATAGGCTACTTTTTCATTACTTTATCTGGAAGGTAGCTGATAGAACAATGCACGCGGGAATGTCATAGACGACCATTTTTTAAATACTGCACTAACGAAGTTTACGGGCAACAGCTCTTTTAAATGAAACTGTGTAAACGTAAAATTTTATCAAAATACACACCTGTGCGGGATCGAAGTTCATAACGGCGGGTATATTCATGTCACATTGACCAGGTAAGATGACCTGTCGTCCGGTCTGCACGGGGTAGTGGAAGCAGGCATTGTCAGTCTGGTTCACTGGCAGGTAGAACTGCGGGTACAAGACGCGGTTGAAGGCAATGACAGGAGCCATCGCGTTCTGAGCTGCTTGTGTCAGTTGCCGGGACTTGCTGTGTTTGGCACTCCATACTGGAAATAAGGAAAAATTTCATACATCTATACTATCTATACTTCTATACTATTATAATAAAGTGTAAACACACACTTCTTTGTTGCCTAAGATCTCAGCAATTACAGCATATTTTTGAATAATTCTTTTTTTAAAAAACCGCCCTACACTTACGTCATGCTTTAGGCTATATATTTTCACGTCATTAAACTTAGGTGGTAAATATTTTGGATAAAAACCCTAATGTGGGAAAGAGACCATAAGTTACTGCCAACATCAAGAAAGCAAGATTGCTAAGGTTTGTCATGTCATGTCATTTTGACATTTGCTATTGATAATTTGACAAATGTAAACAATAAAATAAAATTTTTATAACTTCACGTGGACGAATCCGCACGCGAACAGCTAGTCTTACTAATATAATGAATGCGAAAATTTAGATGGATGGATGTT
The DNA here is from genome assembly GCA_029286645.1 of Papilio protenor. NCBI lineage: Eukaryota > Metazoa > Arthropoda > Insecta > Lepidoptera > Papilionidae > Papilio > Papilio protenor. The sequence goes on along the minus strand of JAGSMZ010000031.1, from coordinate 606,096 downwards.
TATTAAAGTTTGTAACCTAAATTGCTGAACGGATCTCGGTGAAATTTGTCTCAGATTTAGAGGAAAGTCTGGAAGAACACATAAACTTAGTTTTGTTTCTTTTTAATTCTACGCGTACGAAGTCGCGGGTGACAACTAGTTATTTAATGAGCACAAGAGAAATCTTCTGTGTTGACAACACTTTTTGGTAAAAGAACAAAAAAAGGTACAATGGACACTAAAAGTTTTGAAAATCCCAACGATGACGTCATTAAAATAAAGTAATACGTACCACGTCTGTATTCTGCGTTAATATTTTCACACGAATACAAGAGAGAGTATGTTTCATAATCAGTAGCTAGCACCCACATATCTGTAAGAGAAACATGTTTTATGTAACTTTGAATAAAAAATCTATAACTTTTAACGGATACACTCTTTTACATTGTCTTACTGTGGATTTAGAGCGTCGGTGGCTCAGGGGTTTAAGCACTTGACTTGTAATGTACAAGTCTTGGGTTCGAATCCCGCCGTACCAATGTGATTTTAGATTTTTCGAATTTTCATATGTACATAATATAACCGACGTTCTAACGGCGAAGGAAAACATCGTGATGCCTGCACATATCAGCGAAGAAATTCAAATAATTGTGGGAAGTCAACCCGCACTGGGCCAGTGTGGTTGACTATGTCCTAGTCGGCCCTTACTTAGGGTAGGTTCCGAGCCCCTCGGTGGGCACGTATAGTGAGCTGGCTTTTCTTTTAACTGACGGAGGTTTGTAGCAAAAAAATATAGTAAAGTCATATTTTGAATATGTACAGGAAAAGTGCATTTTTTTTAATTAGCTGTTCGTCACACTGGACACTATCGAACTAAGTGTTAAACTTGTGGTAAAACTTACCAATAACTCGTCCGTTGCTTAGAGTCTTTCTCAGTCTACCGTTATTGGTAACAGTGACCGTGCTGGTGTTGAGAATTGCGCTGTCACCAAACACATTCGTGTCGACAACTTGGAACTGGTTACCGGAGGAACTGAACACGGAACTGATGCAATCACCGAGAGTGTCATCGGATGGGTACCGTTCGATCTCATGCCACCATCCTAAGTACTGAAAATAGACGAAGTTTAGTTAATTGATGATACAAAGTATCCGCCATATAATTTCCTAAGACAGGTGCACCTAGAAGGGATTTTTTAAAATCTATATCTATATCTATACTAATAAAGAGGAAAGATTTGTATTTTTGTATGTATTGAAATAACTCAAAAACTACTGGGCCGATTTCAACAATTCATTCACCATTAGAAAGCTACGTTGTTGCCGAGTAACATAGGCTATATTTTTAATTCACGTGGATAAAGTCGCGAGCAATAGCTAGTTATAAATAAATTAGCGCTTGATCATGACCCCATCTAGATGTAAATGAATATGTGGTCAAAGGATGGTATGGGTTAACTTCAAATAAAGTCTTCTCAAATTTGGAATAACACTTAGGTATCTATACTAATATTATAAAGAGGAAAGATTTGTATTTTTCTATATATTGAAATTATTCAAAAACTATTGGGTTGATTTCAAAAAATTCACCATTAGAGAGCTACGTTTTAATTACACGTGGGCGAAGTCTCGAGCAACAGTTATAGAAAATATATGCAGTAAATAAGAAAAAAATAATTTCTCTCATAAGCTTAGTATAAAGTAGTAGTATATTCCTAAATAATTTAAATGTTCCAATTTTAGTTTGTTCTGAATTAAAAATTTATTTGTCCGTCTTCCCTTTAACTCAGTATTTTGTAAATAATTTTGCATCTTACCCTTTGCATATCAAATCCTTGAACACCAACAATATCCTCACATTGTCCTCTGAACGTCGGAGCCATGTTCGGGAATACATCGGGTATGTAGAAACAAGCCTCTTCACTTTGATTAGTGGTCATATAATAATCATTCAAAAGACCTTCTGTACTATTAACTATATTGTTTATCACATTATTGGCTTCATTACTCAAAGTTGTAGTTCTGCTAAGCTTCCAACTGTTCACTGGAATTGAGAAAATTCAGATTTAAGGCAAAGATTTTTAAAAACATTCTTGCAAAATTGTCTGATATTTTTAGAGTGGATATGAGAGACAGTAGTAGTTTTTGTATGAAGTGAAAACTTATGGTTAGTAAATCTATGTCTATCTATGATATATCTATACTAATATAATAAAGCGTAAACACACACTACTTTGTGGCGAAAGATGTCAGCAATCACAGCATATTTTTGAATAATAATTTCTTTAATAAAAAGCCTTACGACACGCTTTAGGCCATATATTTTCACGCTAAACTCAGGGGGTAAATAAATGGGAATAATCCTTCATATGGGAAAGGGACCATAAACTACAAGCTGCCAACATTAAGGAAACAAAGTTATTATGGTAACGGTAATGACATTTGCAATTGAAAATTTGAAAAATGTAAACATAAAATATTTTTTTTATAATTTCATGCGGATGAAGCCGCACGGGCATATAAAGTAATATTTGATAATCATACCTTGTCTTCTATTATTGGCTATGTTTTGGCAGCTGTAAAGTAGAGCGTAGTTGGTATAGTCAGTTTCCAGCACGTAAAGAGTCGCTACATTTATATCTGAAACAAAGAATGTATCAATTAAAAAACATAAATTACTACATCCTTACATAGAAATTTGTAAAACTTAAAAATGAAGTTACGTTCTGGTTAAGTTGGTTTTAAATTGAGAATTTTCGCACCATTTTATTCAACAATCGAAAATTTTTAATTGGTTGGTTGATGTAATTATTTACCATAGGAGTAATAATTTAATTTAATTATAATTATCGAGTAAAAAGAAACAAAATCAGTGTATCCCGTGGGAACCGTAACTATTTCCGGGATAGCCTATAACATGCCCGTCTATGTCAGCTACAGTGAAAGTCCGGTCGAAATCGTCCCAGCCGTTTCGGAGATCACACGGAACAAACGCGGCAAAAAATTAATTGCGATTTTCGTTATTGGCAACACATCCATTTTCGCGAAATTTGGATTTTTTCTTTTGATATTACAGACACTCAGATTTCGCTCGCGACTCCGTCCGCGTGGAATTAGAAAAGAATAGTAAGTACCCTATGTGTTCTTCTAGACTATGTTCTACGACTATGCCAAATTTCATCGAGATCCGTTCAGCCGTTTAGGCTACAAACTCTAACAAACATCCATCCATCTAAACCTTCGCATTTATAATATTAGTACTCACCACCATTAGGCAATCTGAACGTAACAGTAAGTACTCCGCTGCCGTCAGTCGAGGATACAACAGCCTCACCGATGATAGTGTCCAGAGTTTGATTGATGACTTGCGTATTGATGACCTCGATGCTATTTCCTATGAGATCGTAGAACGGTCTGTTGCACTGACCACGTTGTGATGCTTGCGGGTAACGAGCGATCTCGACCCATCTTCCAGAAAACTGTAGGGTAAAGATATCATAATTAAGTGTCAACTTTCGCCCGCGACTCCGTCCGCAAGGAATTAAAAAAGAATTGAGTATGTGTTCATCCAGACTATCCTCTACATCTGCCAAATTTCATGGATATCCGTCCAGACGTGTCTAGAAACTCAACAACCATCCATCTACCCAAACTTTCTTATAACATTACTAAGACACTTTGATTTAAATCTAAGAATATTGTCAATATAGTACTTTTAGCAGTCTCTCTTATAGTTCGTGTCTGTTTAAAATGAAAAATTTGTATATAGTTCGTTTCATTGCTAAAACGATTTATAGACTATTGTGTGAGTAACGATTCAGATAGTTTAATAAACGTAAACATAGTTCATCTAACAGTAAAAATATAGTTCAGAAATTCTACTATTGTCGTTTAAATATCAAAATACAAGCTTTCGCCCGCGACTCCGTCCGCGTGAAATTTAAGAAAACAAAGGTGAGTAGCCTATGTGTTCTTCCAGACTATCCTCTACATCTATACCAAATTTCATCGAGATCCGTTCAGCTGTTTGGGCTACAAACTCTAACAAACATCCATCCATCTAAGCTTTCGCATTTATAATATGTATATCAAAATACAAAATATTCTACTCACGGTGGCAGTATTAAAGTTTGCTTTAGCACGAATAGTTTGATCGCAAGGTCCTGGCAACGTAATAGCTGGAGGAATCTCGTCGAACACCGGATAATGGAAACAAGCTGCGTTACTCTGGTCGCTGCTCTCGTAGTAGTTCTCGAACAAATCGGTTGTATTACTAACAACTTGGTTTATACTGTTGTTGGCAGATTGAGATAATCCCGTCTGAGATCTGCTTAGTTTCCAACTGTATACTGGAAATTTCAAGAACAAGGTTACATAGTTAAAAGAATTCAATAATTGGAAGACGAGCTATTTAGTAATTAATAAATTGTGCACATAGAAGCTATTGAAATGCTAGCTTTCGCTCGCGATTCCGTCTGCATAGAATTATTATAAGTAACACAAAAGTAAGTAGCCTATGTTTTATTTCAGATTGTTCTACATCTATGCCAAATTTCATTGAGATCCATTCACTTTAAGTTCATCTCTTGTATCTTATCCTACTCCCGTAGGGTCAGCTACAGGTTTTTGTCCTCCAAATAACTCTATCATCTGTCATCTCAGTCACTCCCTTCTTGATCATGTCACCTTTCACGCAATCCATCCATCTCTTTCTAGCTCTACCTCTACCGGTGTACCACGCTCATAACTAACATCCTTGTTGCATGCGATTCATCCCTCCTCATAACATGCCATGCATTTATAATATTAGTAAGATAGTAACCGATATCAGTATACTTACTTTGCTTAGATTGATTTCCGAGGTCCCTGCAGGTAAGTAGCAGAGCGTAGTCAGTATAATCCGTTGCCAGGACGTAGATGGAAGCATCGAAGGAAGCTAAAACAAATGGTTATTAAAACATATTTCAATACATAAGTATTCATATAAATCTAGAAAATGCATGCAGTTGGTATAGTTGCAAATAGAAATTTTTAGATATTTATAGCCTCTCCCACCACTGGCTGATAGGCCAGATAGCTTAAAAATTACTGTCAGATGGTAACAAAATCCGATATTCCATCACACATTTCACACGTTGTCAGACAATTTACAATTTAGTGGGACAGGCCCTTAATCTCGAATTATCTTCAATCTTACCTCCTGTAGAATCGGTGAGTGTAGCGTTCAGAACACCTCTCCCGTCTGTAGAAATTGTAGCTCTAACATTGATGGTATTAAGTCTTTCATTGTCTACGTAAGTTTCACTGATCGTTAGAATATTTAAACTGCTGCTAATTGTTTTTGCTGCACATTCTCCTCTTTGCAGTTCTGATGGGAATCTCGCAGCTTCAAACCATGTTCCGCTGAACTGAAAGAGAATAGATACTAGAATTATTTGAATGTTTCTCTGTTTCCATTATTTCTACTACTTCTACTTTTTAAGATCACGTTATAAAAATATTAACAGTAATACATTGTTGTCATCATCACCAGCTCACTATACGTCCCCACCGAGGGGCTCGGAGCCTACCCTAAGTTAGGGTGACTAGGCCATAGTCAACCACGCTGGCCAAGTGCGGTTTGGTTGACTTCACACATATCTTTGAATTTCTTCGCCGATATGTGCAAGTTGCATCACGATGTTTTCCTTCACCGTAAGAACGTCGGGTAAATTATGTACTTATGAAAATTCGAAAAATCGAAAATCACATTGGTACATGGCGGGATTCGAACCCAAGACCTGTAGATTACAAGTCAAGTGCTTAAACCACTGAGCCACCGACGATTGTGACGTAATACAATGTGATGCTTTTGATTGACAATTTCTTTTAACATTGGTAGAGTTCGTTTGTCTCTCGTCATAAAATGTAGTGTAAAGAACCTTTATAAAATGCAACCAAATTCTAATGACTAATGATTTCAATAAATTAATTGTAATCACCATTTTTTTTAAATAAGTAATTTTTTGTTAATTTACTATTATTTCCTTTTACCAAATTAATTAAGCTGTAGGCTTGTGCTAGGATATGGTTCACGACAATAATCAAAGCGGGATTCGAACCCTCGATCGCAAGATC